>VZTX01000611.1:0-162135 GCA_013400915.1 Pardalotus punctatus
CTCGGGCCCAGGTGGGTGCCGGGGTAGCTCGAGGGGCCTCGGAGCAGCCCCGCCACCCCGGCCCGGCTGGAGCCGGGGAAGGTCAGAACTCTGCCGGGGAGTTTGGAAAGGCGGTAGGCGCTGAAGCGGCCCTGCGGGGACTCCATTAAAAGTTTGCCGTGCCTCGTCCTGGGCACGCGAGCCCGTTGCGCTCGTGGCCGCGCTTGGCTGGTACTCACAGAGGGTGCACGGTGCCCGGCCTTCACATCCGCTCCAGGGAGGAAACATGCTCTGTAGAGGAGGCTCGCGGAACGAACACGGTGCCGGCTGTGAAATTGTGGCTTTCACATGCTCCCACTTCCACAAGCTGTTACATCCACCCACATGCGTTAGATTTATGCACACCTTTGAGGCTTTAATTAATGATACACACTGTGCAGAGGGAAAAAACGCTCCACGAAGATTGTGTCATGCAGCAAATACATATGGGCATCAAAGAGTCACCAAATCCAACATTTTACATTCTGCAGCAGTATTCCATAAAGTCCTCGTGGGATAGAAAACTAAGGATGCATGTCCAGAGAAGCAGTGTATTAAAAAATAACATCACACAGATGTAGTTTGGTCATTTTTCCAGAGGAGAGAAAAACTCAGAAAAGTCAAATGAAACTCTCCTGCCTTGGGGTCTAAAACGATTTCACAACATATGCTCATACTCAAACCATCATTAGAAGCTTTGCAGTACAGGTCCCAAATGCAGAACTAATTAAAAAATCTAAAAGGCTGATTTCACAGTGCAGAAGAGGTTAGAGTTGTCTCAAAAAAACCTCTGGGTTTTTTCTTCATTTTATATTTAATTTACCCAATGCAAAAGCACTGCCTTGCAATAAGAAGATGCAAGGCTATGGTTTTGTTTAGTGATCCTTTGAGTTAATCTGGTCTTTACCTGATCCCTACTGATGTGTTGGAGCTTTCAGGCATTACTTCTGAAGGATAAACATGCTGTGAACGTGCTCTCTAAAGCCAGTATACAACTGGTGCTGCTAGAGAAAGTAGAGATAAAATCGACTGGGCCTTCCAACGAGAAGTACAAGCTTCATTTGGAATATGGTTGAGGTTTGTGTTGTGTTTCAGAGAAGGCTCCTATGTATCTCACCACCTGCCTCACTTATTGAAGAGCCACTGAAAAACAGGCAAAAAACTTTAAAATTTGTAATTTGAATACAAAAGGTGAGATTTGGTCTCCTGAGAGTACTCTTGATCAGAGCTACTAATTAGCTAATTTAAGAGTAAAATGGATAATTAAACCTGTTTGGGTTTTGCATAGTCTTATTTGGTGACTAACTGATCTGTTAGACAGAGTAAAACACTACTGTGAGAGCTCAAACTACTGAGGCTCTGAGAACTTTTCCACATAAAGTTTTGTCCTGAGAACCAGAAAAAGGGAAGAATGTGGCCAGAGTAAGGAAATGACACCAAGAAACTATTAGGAAAAAGTTTCTATTTTGATATGACATTAGAAGAGTTGAAATTAAATTAGATATGTTTTCAATGTAAAGCCTGGGCTACCTAAGAAACTTATACAGTAATTTAGAGAATTTTGCAATCTAATGATAGTAATTGGATGTCATTTGAAAGCTCTCACACACCTTATACCCCTGGGCTAGCTTCGTATTTCCAGTCTTTGTAGAAACCCCACACAGAGTAATCCAAACCACTGCAGAGTCATGATCATGAGGGAATTTCCCATGACTAACAGAGGATAAATTAAACTTATTTATGTGCTGCCTATCCTCTCTTGGGTACCAGCAGAAGTCTGGAAGTTAAGCCTTTTACTAGGACGATGATGGAAAAACAAACCTCATGTTCAAGAACAGCAGAGATGTGCCAGTTTTACTGCCCTAACATACTTTAGATACTTTGAAAATTTGACACACTGTATCTTAATAAGCTTGCCAGTTAACACGCTAAGCTTTGCTATTTTCATTTTCATCTGGCTCACCTCAAATATGCAAGTACCATGGCAGAGCAAATAAAAGCCAAATCCCATCTGTGTTTGGCAGTAGGTACATTTAGTTCTCAGAGGGTGGAATTCAACAGGCATTTTATGCTTTTTGTGAAATTATATTACTGATAGTTGCCATCTCCCTTCACACACAGAAAAACCCCAAAAACCAAAACCATGACCACACAAATCTTTTCACAAAAAAAGCAAACCATTAAACACTCCAGTCTGGCATTTGTCTCCACAAGAACAGCAGTGGGAGATAAGCTGCCATCTTCAAATTGTAGGCTTTCTACCTTAAAAGTTTTTTGGGAAAGCCAAAGTGACTCCTACAGCTTCCCATTACTGCCTATAAGAGAAACCATCATCTTTGCTATTTATAATAAAGTTACAGAGCCCTGAAAAACACAGCTCAAATACATCAAAGGTGGAGATAAAAGAGATAAAAGCATAACAGCTGAAGGAATACATAAAAGGGACAGAACAGTTATTTGGATACATTGCACATTAATATACTCTAGAACCCTCTCAGTTCTCTTTCTGAAGTTCTGTGCCAGGACCTGTGCAAGGGGAACAAAACAGAATTTTCAAAATGAGCTGCAGCCTAGTACAGAGCCTTTAGAAAACATTAAAACATTTTAAACTGTTTCAGTTTCTTCCAAAAAATAAAGGAGGCAATGCAGTAGGAAAACAGAAGGTTTCCCATGCAGCAGATACTCTTGGGGCAGCTGAAGACAGTCACATCCTTCCTAAACTGTCAGGAAGGTTTCTCAGTGCTGCCTCATGGACAAAACATAGCGCAGCAGTAGGTATTCTTCATATCAAGTACATGAATTAACAGCATATTACATCCTTGCTCCACTCGTTTTCCCACAGAAAGGGAATAAGCTCGTAGTCCATTGTCCTGTTTCCCTGTGAAGCACTGCCCAAGAAGCAAACAGGAGCTCACAGGAAGGCTCTCCCCATTGTTCCTCATGCCCAGACTGCTCTCCTCGCAACTGTGAAAGCAGCGGCCTCTCAGTCCACTCATCATCTCCTCTGCCTCTTCCCGTGTTCTTCTGTGTCTCAGCCTAGTCACTATTTACCTTCCAAATTCTCTTCAGCTTCCTATGTTACTTCCTTCCTTGCCTCTTGTCCAGCTGGGAAGAGTTGGGGGGTGAAGAGGATGTCCTGCTGCACTCACAGCTGCTGCAGTGCTTTCATGTCCCAATTAGCACCACTTACAATGCTAAATATTTTGGTGCATTTTGCTTTTTCTTTGCAAAATGTCAGCCTGCTCCTGTTGCTGTCTGTCAAATGTCATGGGGCACACACGGCTGAGAGCACATGGGCCCTTCCCATTGCGATTCACTGGGGCGAGAGTTTCCTCCTTGCTATTTGCACAGCAAAGGTGAGAGGAGGGTAAAGACACACATGAAGTAACTAATTACCGTATTTAGTCATCTTCTCCAAAAATAGTCACTTAGACTTTGCTATCACCATTAACATGCTGGAGGAAGGGCAGCAACACCAGCTCCAGCAGCAGAGGACTGGGCAAGAACAGCAGGGCTGCACTGAGCTGCAGCGGCTGCACAGGGCAGACGTGGTGGGTTGACCCAGGCTGGATGCCAGGTGCCCACCAAAGCCACTCTGTCACTGCCCTCCTCAGCAGGGCAGGGGAGAGAAAATACAGCAAAAGGCTCATGGGTCGAGAACAGGGCAGGGCGAGATCACTCACCAATTACTGTCACAGGCAAAACAGAACTGACTTGGGAAAATTAGTTAAATTTATTACCAAGTCAGAGTAGGATAATGAGAAGTAAAACTAAATCTTAAAACACCTTCCCTGCACCCTCCCTCTTCCCAGGCTTAGCTTTGCTCCCAGTTTTCTCTGCCTCTTCCCCCCCCCTCACATACTCCTCTCTCTCTAGCTGCAGTTGGGCAATTTTCTTCTTCCCCTTCTTAAATCTGCTTTCCCAACGGTGCGACCACTGTCACTGCTGGGCTCAAGCTTGCCCAATGGTGGGTCCATCATGGAGCCAACTGGCATTGGCTGTATTTGACACAGGAGAAGCTTCTGGCAGCTTCTCACAGAAGCCACCCATGCTACCAAAAGCTTGCCATGCAAACCATAAAGTAGAAAGTACAGGGACAGGGAAGGAGGAGAGATTTGAAACCTAGTGGACGGCGAAGTATGATTTTTGGTCTATCAAATACTTTTCTTAGTGAGGTATTTCCAATGGATAACATACTGCTAATTTCTGACGCTGAGCTCTGAGAGGAAGGACTGAAAGGCACTCAAACGGGATCTTTATACAGTTTTGGATCATAATTTTCAGTAGCTGCCTCCTCGTATGTGGTAGTCAAGCCAAGGCATTAAGTTCAGTAACTGAAAGGTTAAAACAGCACTGCTGGACAGAACAAAGGAATGCTTATATGAGTGCAGCAAAGGGACAGTTCTCCAAGATTTAAAAAAAAGTTCTCTGGATCATGGCATTACTGAATCAGGCCCAGGCAGCACAAAAAGTTGTGCTACTCCACCTTCTCTCTGGCCTGCCTACCCCTCTGTTGCAATCATGTGAGAGGCACCATCATCCCTGCAATGTCAGAGCCTCTGGAAAGACTCGTTTTACTCGATGAAACAACAACAGTCATTCACCTACGGCTAAATTCTCAGTGGTTTTCTGTGCAGCTTTTTTCCCTAGGTGATCAGCCTGTAAGTCTACTGGAAAAACCTGTGGTGAAACTCTAGTGGGAAAGCACAAAGTAGCTTAACCTTGTTATAATCATCAAGGTCAGAATTTTATTCTCCTATGCAGTATATTCCCAGGAAGCTCTACTGAGAAAGTAACCACTTGTGTTGTTTCCCAGTGAAGATTTTATGATGTGCCAACATGTTTCAGGAGAAAAAAGAAAACAACAAAACAAAGGCATTTGCAGTAAGGATGCAGCCTCTCTTTAAAATCTGCAAGGAAAGTCTAAGTTCTCCTGTCCTTTAAACAAAACAAGTTCCCATTGTTTTGTTAAGGAATAAAAGGGTGCTGTCTATCAAATACCTGAGATCTCTGGCAGCCTTGTAGGATGACCAGATTGAATACCAACCTTTCCTTCTCCCTGATTTTTTTAAAATTCCTTTTAGGATCTTACTGTTTCGCATTATTATCGAATTTCTGCCTGTCTTTATAGCAACAGCCCTTAAGGAAAGCTACCAAAGTGCACCAACACAGTGCTCGCTAGGGAAACAAAAACATGGGAACCCAACAAGAAATTGTTCTTAGAACAAGTTTGTTGGTACAACTGTCACTGTCCTATTCTCTTTCTCGTCCAGCAATAGGGGAGCAGCCATTTCTGTTGCTTATTTTGCTGCTTTGATTCCTTCATCTTTTAAAAAAGGCAGGTATGTGACCAACACTTTATCTTCCTTTGTGCTCTTAGTTTTGATTATTGGGTTTGCATGGGGCTCTCACGTGCAGGTGCTGTCACCTGTAACATTACCTTTTCAGTTTTAACTCACAAGAGTTTTGTTTTCACCTTTATATTTCCCAATTACTTGCTTCTACTTTTTAGAAAGAGGCCAGTAACTAACCAGTTCTACAGCACTTACAAACCATTAAACCCCAGCAATATCAGGTCAATAAATTTGTTGGTGCCATGGAACCAGGATGTGTGGCCATTGAGGATTGTGTGCAATGCTACAAAGGACAGCACACCAACTACAGCTGGAAAAGAAAATCCACAGAGAATTAAAACTCGTGTAACTAATGAAGTCTGGATGGACGTGTCCCTGAACCTCATGATAGAATTAATGTACTATCTAGCAAATGAAGCTGATAAGATGAAAATTGAAAAAAACCCAAAGAACTTAAATGACAGTTTCCTCATGGGAATGTAGGAGGCAACAAAATACCAGTTAGTGACTTCATTAGTTTCCTGCCAGAATACAGCCCTGAACAAATTACTTTCACCTTTACTCAGATTACAATGCAGCACCATGAAGAAAGCTGCAATGCCTGTTGTACAAGACCCTGGTACATCCACGGCCTTACATTGTGCCGGTTTTGCAAACCTGTTCACACTTAAGGTTCCCTGCATACAGTGCAACCACATCCCATGAAATGATCAACGTTCACACTTCAGCATGAAATAGAGGGCCTGGTAATGAGTGGTGGCAGAGTACACTCAGAAAAGTAGTTAAAGATGATAACAAAAGGCTAAAAACATCTGTGCATTGACTGGTTCTTTAGACATGTCACGGAAACGACTCATTACTGGATCAGCCACATGAAAGGGCAACAGAGCAGGCAGTGCATTTACTGTCCAAAAACACGCCATTATTCTAATAATACACTGCCCTGCAGGCAGCCTCCTTATGTTGTACTTCTCTGCTGGGGATCTGTGACCTTGAAATTCTGGCATATTTATCGTGCAGCACAGGTTGGGGGTTTTTTTTGTTTTGTTGGGTTTGGTGGGGGTTTTTTTGGTGAACATTTGAAAGAAAGCAGAGGAATAGAGGCACAAGTTTAGGCTCAAGATGCTTTGACTAACTCAAAATGTCTCCCCAGTGGTTTTCATACAGAATAAGCCTTGTACTATGGCTGGGGGCAAACGAAACATAATTCCCCTTTTCTCTTTTAGTGTATGATAGCAAGTGGCTCGAACAATATGCCAGTGTCTACTTGGTGCTTTTTTGTGCCTTTTGGATGGTAGATACTTAAGCCAGTAAGTATCTACTGAAAGCTCATCTCAATCAAAATACCTTTGCTGGTCAGCTGTCAAGCAGACACACAGCAGACAAGAACTACAGTTCATTCAAAAGGAAAAAACCATTCTGTGCTCTACTTCAGCTCAATCCTAAGCAGTCTTCAATCAGCACAGTGCTGTGTCTTCTAATGCAAGGTACAGGAAATTTTGCTCCTTAAATGCTTTCTCAGTCTTGCAGAGAGCTGTTTTGTGGCTAACAGCTCCTTCCTGTCCCATTCAGTTCCCAGACTCTAATTTTCAACACAGATCCCAAAAAAAAGAGAGAAAAAAGAAAGTATTTAGGTATTTTTGCTTGATTTTCCATTTTCTCCCCACCTCCAAATGCAAGATTGGGCAAGGGCTGAGTAATCATACAGGCACTGCTAAGTGCTTTCATCTTTGTATAAAATAATCACTTTGGTCATTATCAGCTTGGACTAGATTCAGGCATGCTGCAGAGGAAAAAAAAAATAAAAAAAAATCAGAGATCTTTCTCAAACCCTTGAATTATCCACCAACACTTATGAGTAGCTAAGACAGGAAAAAACATATTTGAAAGAGCATTGATCACAGTTCTTCATTTTTATTGTATGTACGTCAGCACGTACAAATATTGAATGTTCCTCTATGAAATAAAGGTTCGATTAAGCAGAAAAGATGTTTTAAAGCAGTAATAGCGCTCTGCTGGACTCCAGTGACACCTACTGGTAAAGAAAGAAATTACCAAACATTTCTTTTAAATGTAGCAGCATTAATTTATGCAGCTGCCCTTTAGGATCGCTAATAATTTTTTTTTTTTTTTTTTTGGCAGCTCAGGCTACAAACCACACTGCAATCAGGTATTAGGGTTCATGAAAGTATTTTTCGAAACTGGATTTTGGCTCTGATTATTAACTACTTGAAACTGCATTTTTATCACTCTAAAGGTATTGTCAAGTTATACATTTTGCTAGTGGCAGCAGTAGATTAAGATAGGCCAGTGGATTTTCGGCTTGATGAAGTACACTGGATATATTTCAAATTTTACTTTTAGTATTTCATGAATATAACTATAGTCAAAAGTAAATAATTTAATACATTTCCATTTACTCTCAGGGGCATTCCTTTTAGCACAGATTCCAAAAATGAAGATCTTCTCAGTAGCACAACAGGCTGAACTCATGGCTTTGCTTCTAACACCTCTTTGCGGTTTGTAGTGCTGAACTGGTTTGTTACAGCTGTGTTAGTCTGGCAGGTCATAAAATATTTCTGAATGTAACTTCAGCCAGCACTTGTGAGAGAATAAATACCAATAAACTCCATAAGTGACAGCTGTGGGACCAGGATTTCAATAAAACCCCACATGATGCAAGGCTTTACCCACAGAAAGTGGTTGCAATATGCACAATGTACGCTCAGAGACACCACAGTTGCCAGTTGGAACAGCAGAAGCAACACAAGGAAGAGCAGTTCCACAGCACCAGACTCATCTCCTTATCTCCACTGTGGAAAGCAGTTCAGTGTCCGGACATGAATATTTCTGTGAGTGAGGGATTTCTTCTGCGATTGACAGGGAAACAGCATACACAAGGCTTTCAAACCACACTCTTGCCCAACAATTGGTGACAAAAATCACTGATGGAACTCCAGCCATCCCTACTGCACTAGGAAAACTTGCCCTTACTGCCTGGGGCAGGTTTAGAGTTGTCTTAACTTCATCTCTAACACTGAGGTACTTTCAGATACGGCTGAACAAAGCCATGAAGATTTTACCTCTTTGTCTTGCAAATCCTTCCTTTAATGAACTGAAGGTTCCTGTCCAAAAGTCTGTTTTGCCGTAGTCTGACAGACTCCAGTGCAAACTGTCCCAAGACAACAAAAATGCTCTGTTATGGAGAGCTGAGGCCATCTGACAATGAACACGAACCACCCCCAATCAGCACAGCTGTCAAAGTAGCCCAGGCGTCTCAGAACAAAGGATGCACAGATTTTTTTATTTTTTTTTTTAATTTAAGTTGAAAAATCACAAATGACAGAACACATTAGCCAGTTTTGCACAGGGAGGAATATTGTTATAGGTTACTGGAAAGCAAACAGACAGGAGCAAGGTAACTTGGTTTTATGGTAGAATACTTGCCAATTAAATGCTGTTCCCAGTACTTAATAACAAAACTTCTAAGCTGGACTATAAAGACAACAATTTCTAAAGGAAATGCAGAAACATTTTTAGAAGTCAGGCTATAAATCTGCTAAGCAATAGTTCAATATTGATTTTAGAAACATGTCCATAATAAGGACTTTACAAACCTGTGCACATAATTAGAACAGGTACATATTAGAGAAATTGCAATATGCTGCAACTTCAAGATCTGCTCAAAGAATGTAATTTAAAAAAAAAACAAAACAAACAACATGATGCATTAATCTTTATCAGAGCAGAACTGTGCATGATCCCATGGAAATCAGATGCCCAGATGTTACTTCCTGGCACTCTGCATTCAGGCCCTGGGTTAACCATAACTTCTGTGAAGTGCACAGTGTTGACAAACTGATAGGAAGCTATCCTGGTGACAAGCAAATGCATATAAAGAGACACATATAGAAAAAACCATTCCATAAAAATCAGACTTTGTACCTTGACTAAACAGAGATTCACGTAATGTAATTATTATAAGACGATTAAACCTTCTTTTAAATTAGATGTTAATTTCTCCATGCATGGAGCAAAAATATTTAAATAAAACTGAAGAAAATCCATCCAGTCCTTTGTCGAACATAAGTGGGAAGCTTTCCTTGGCAAATGAGGGAAGCCAAGTAACCTGTTTCCAAATTTCCATTCAAACCCAGTAGTTTAAATTTCTCATTATTTAAAAAAAAGACAAGCCCAAAGCTATCTTTTATGTGAACAGATGCTGCGCTGTCTTCTTGAAGCTGCAGGCTTAGAGGCAGATTTTTCATGCAGCTGCAGAATGAAGTCAACAAGCCCACTCTGTTCCAGGGTTGCTATTCAGAACCTTTTGGGCAGCAATGAAAGAAGATCACATCAATTTCATGCTGGTTTTGCTGCTCTACAAAGATATGAGCAGCAGACAGAGACACGAATCATGCCTAGATTGCAGGGGAGAAAAATGTGTCAAACTCCTCAGGAAAACAAGGTACGGAAGATTTAACCAAATACAACTTTTACAAATACATCTTTTACTTCAGGGTACTTTTGGTGCCATGGCACTATTTCTGTAACAGCCTTTACTCTGGCTGAGTTACAGACATTGAGCTCCATGTGCAATTAAGTACCATGAGCAGGGCCCCTGGATCCCTACCAGAATAGATTTGACAGACATTGGCCTCTGTCCCCATTTCTCCTGTGGCCCATGCAGGTTCTCAGGATTGTGCTCTGCATCTGACATTACTCCTGAACTACAATCCAACACACTTGTTTTACAATATGAATTTAATTGTAATAACAAGAGAAATTCCAACTGCAGGTACAGAAAAACCTTTTCAGGCAGGCAGGGAAACAAGGTGCCCAGAGAGACTGTGCAGTTCCCATTCTTGAAGGTTTCCAAACCTACCTGGATAAAACCCTGAGCAATCTGGTCTGACATTAGAGATGACCTTGCTTTGAGCAGGAGGCCACACGAGACACCTCCTCGGGTCCCTTCTCACCAGGACTATTCTATAATTCTGTTATAAACTCCACACAATACTAAGTGCCAATTGATTCGTATACTTTTTCAAAATGACATTATATATATACACACACTAATACCTATACATTAAAATACTTTAACTTCAGCTATCTATAATATTAAGAGCCTAAATTAGAGCCCAGAGAACACCTCATTCTGTGTGACACTGCTGCTATAGGTTAGGATGGCTGCAGTGCATGGCTAGAAAACACAAGTCTCAGCACTCACTGGGTTGTTCAGATCAATAGAATAACTGTGCATGGCTAGACATAGTTCTTGCAGTATTCCAAGGGGGAGGATATAAGGAATTAGTCACAATTTGGATTGCCTTGGTTTTGCCACTAGTTAATAGCAAACTCTACCATTTAGGGGTTAGGAGTCTTGAAAGCAAAGCCTGATAAAAAGCAGATCACTGAATAGACACCAATGACCATAATCAGAGTTAACCATGCTGAGACATGAGCTTTTAAAATTAGATAAAAGTAGAAGCATAACAGAGCTAGAAAGGAAAATATTGCAATGGAGTCTGTCAAAACCCACTTACTGAGCTTTGCCATATCCTTGTCTTTAACGATACTCAGCAACCTCCACCAAGTACATTTATATTAAACTTATGTGGCGTTTATTTGTACTGATTTCCCATCTTTCATGCTAAACTCCAGGAATCTAATCTGTATTTTTCTCCACATCACAAGGAAGTTAGTGTTAAGTATGCCTGCTAGCAGCATTGATTCATCCAAAGTGCCCTCAGATTGGCAACTTGGACATTAAAAGAACAGGACTTCAAAACTGAACTGGATTAGCTGCTGAAGTGTAACCTCTGATCTGCTTCAGGCTGTACTTGCACATTTCCTTGATTACAGATGAAGTTTGGTCTGTTTCCAACTGGAAAGTCTTGCTCCCCCACCAAAGCAGCAGCTCCCCTAACTCAGTTTTGGGCCACACCTGTACCACAGGCAGGTGATTGTGGCCTGAGCCTGCACACTCAAATTATCTATTCATCGGGTAGAGGACTGGAAAAGCCAGAACTGTCAGAGCATCCCTGCTGCTGGTACCCAGTATGGGCAGATGGGAGCAAACTGGTGTGACTCCAGCAAACCTGGTCTCATACCCCTCTGCAGGAGACATTTGAGAAGGTGTAAGACAAGCACAGATCTTCCTCTCCATTCATGTTTCATTTTACTTAGACACGTTACAATCAACATTTACCATTCTGCTTCTTGGCAAGTTATGAGTCAGGAGACTTCAGCACCTTCCTTCCTAGAGAAAAGGGATTAAACTATCAGATCTTTTTACTGACAAAATAAGCAGCCAGTATCCCAGGAAACAGATCTATTCCACAAGATGTTAGAGGACAGCTTTGTACTTCTACCACCAGCTACTTTCTTGTTTGGTTACATGTTTATGCTGACAATTAACACGCCCTGTTGATCTGGACCCCAACTCAGCTTTCTTATCAGAACTTGGACACAACTCAGCACTACAGACTTGTGTCATAATGGCTGTGGCTGCCGTGGGGCCTCTGCTCTTCCTGTACAAGTCCTGTGGGATTGGTGAAGCCACTTCTTATACCTGCTTTGCTGTCATCCTCAGCTCCTGGCTCACCTACGTTGCCAAGCCGCCTATTCTTACCGCTCCCTGATGGCAATCTCTCTTTTGAACAAAACAGAAAGCTCAAATCTAACATAATATAAAACCAAACACCAATCTGGTAAATAAATAAGGTGAACTGGAAAAGTCCTTGATGAATGCAGCTCCTTTTCCCAGGTCCTTCTCCAAGCTCCATTAAGAAAGCATAAAATACAAGCTCTCATATCCTAGGTACAGAACAATTCAGACAACTGGCCCACAAAAGCAACATTTTAGAAAACATAAGATCAAGCTTCCCTGCAGCTTTCTTTACACATCTCATGGCTGGAAACCTGCTGCATGCCCCTAGCACCTTGTACAATGAGTCAGATTCAGTAATCAGTAGGAAACAGAATTAGCAGAGAAGGCAAAGATATTCATGCAGTGCAATTTACAACAAGGCATCTGTCTGTGCATGAATTAGTATTTTCCTTAATTATCTGTAATAGGAAATCCCAAGATTCTCAGCTGGCCCTGTCAGTCAATATTAACTACAGACTTGGAAAATGATACAAAAATAGAAAGGAAATTGAATCCTGCAGAGGCTGCAGCAGCACTTTACAACGAATGCAAATAGAACTTCACTGGGAACAGTTTCACTATTGGTGTCATTGGTCCCACTCCACTGCAGAGTTTGCCAACACATCACACAACACAATACAATGTGACATTTAGTTAACTTGCAGCTCTCACACAGTGCAAAGAGACTACCAGAGATGGAAACACCGGTGAAAGCAGCAAGTCCAGAGCAACATGTGATGGTTATCCATCTATGCACACCTTTTAATGTGCAATGCTTTGCCTTTTCAAAACTCTGAAGATTTGATCATAAAGGTGATACAGTCCTGTAAAGAGCTGTGTAAGGCATACTCCTGATTTTGCCTGGTTGAGGAAATAGTGCTGCTTCTTTAACAACAGGGGATCTACTGTTCCTTCTGTCAGACCTTGCTGTCTTATAGCCAGTCACCTGCTACAAAAGATGTAACTTGCACCTAGGAAGCAGGGACTCTGAGGACTTGGCCTGGGGTAGGATTGTCACTCAGATATTAGGTGGTCTCACTTGAGGCTTCAGAGTATTGCTGGCACAGACATTCCTCAAGCTGCATGACAAAGTCCATCTGCATTGCACAGGTTCAAGAGCACTGGTTATCAAATACAGCAACTACTGACATGGTCTGCAGGCTTCCAGGTCAGCCAAGCATAGTCATCCTGGCTGAGTAGCAGCTACAGAAGACAGAACACACAGCATCTCACCGAGTGTCAGTCCTGCACAGTCATACCTGTAACCATCCCAGAGACACAGAGTGAAAACTGGCAAACCAGACACTTCTCCATTTCTCTTACACAAAAAGAGAGCATGCAGTCTTTGCCATCATCATTCTTCATTCAGTCTGCTTCATCTGCTCACTGTGCCTCTGGCATTTCACATCCACATCCATCTCTCCTTACCACATTCCTTCTCTTCCTTTCCTGATTCTCCTATATTTTCCTCCTTGGCTTCTCTGACATGTTTAAGAGCAGAACAGATGGCACAACAATGCAATTATGCTATGTCTCCATCTCCATCACTGCACTTAGCTTTGGCCCAGCTAGATACAACTTTGCTCTTTGGCTAAATCAGCAGAAAGTTTAGGTTTTTCTAAGGCACTGGGGTTCAGTTCTTTTAAAGGGGAGCAAGCAGAAACGAGTGAATAAATAAACTAGACTAAAAGGTTTGTTTTGTCCTCACAGGCAAACCCTCAGCAGCAAAAGACTGGCCCAATGCAGAGCACCATGCACAACACAGATTGCTTTGCTTCATACATGCCAATAATTAAAATCAAGCCTCAACAGCCAACAACCCTCAGGGATTTGTCACCAGATGACTGCAACTAACTCAAATATTACTTTATACTTTAAAAAAAAATTATTTATAACAATACATTTCTATGTTAATCAAAAAAGGGGTTTTTTTCACCTCCAGAAGACTCCCACAAATATTTGATTTCTCTTTCAGCAGAGGAGTTAACTCAAGTAATTATGTTTCAAAAGAGAGCACAGTCAATCTTCTTGTAAATAATTGCATTTACAGTCAATTACTTATTAACAGTGCATTGTGTCATGCTGACTTTGAATATCTAAAGCCACTGCTTGCTCCCAAGCTCTTCTGTTATATGATTTGTGGCTTGGAAAATGTCCACATAGGTCCTGTCATTAACCCATAACAGCTCCAAATACCATTGAGAATTATTTCTATGGGGTAGGTTTGAATGGCTCTGCTTATTGTACAAGTGTACCTAAGAGGTATTTTGTAAAAAGTATTAGCACTTCCACTGTCTGCAAGAGTTTGTCCTTATATAAAAGCCTGTGTATATTTAATATTTACTTGATCACATACAATACATCAATAATTGAGGAGTATTTAAGGTAGACATGAATCTAAAGGTTTTTCTACACACAAAAAAACTGTTAATGCAGATTAGATTCACTATGAAAACAAGAGACTTGCTTTTAGCTTCAGTTTCTCTAACCATTTAAAAAAAAAGCTCCTAGCCAAAGTTCATAGCCAACTTGTCATTCTTTCCTAGGTATTTTATTGTTTCTCTTTTCTATTCCTTGGGGAAGAAAAAACCTCAACAAGGCAACCTGCAACCTGAAGTTCTACCAGATAAAGAAGCTACACCTCTCCTGTGCCTGATCTTTTTCCCTGTCAGAGCAGGAGTGTTTCTTCTGATACAGTTATGACAGAGTATGAGACATTAATTCACACTGAGCATTGGGGACTGAAAGCATGAGAAGAGAAGGCAGGTCCTGCTCTGCCAAGGGCTGTTAGTGTTACACCAGGGACCACAGAAGCAGAAGAATTTTAAGCTTTCTGACAGCAGGTGAACAGATCACTCACAGACTGGCACTCCCTCCCTAAGGGAAACACCAACACCTTTAAAGGGTTGCAAGAGTTGAAGAAGGGCTCGAAGGAAGCTAGAGGACAGCACAAAGGCTGAGTACAAAGCAGTATCCTTTGAGATCCACTAGACTGACATACTGGAAACACTGGTGATTTAGGTTGAATATTAATTCCTGTGACCATGGCTCCATGACAGATTACACATCATATGATCAGTACACAGAACATTATTAAAAAAAAAAGTGCCTTGTGGGGCAAAAGCGATTTAACAACAAACAGAAAGTGATTTAACAAAACAAAAGTGATTTAACAACAAACTGCAGATAACTTATAAGAAACAGGTAGAAGAATATTGGAAAATGGCAGAAGTAAGGGAAGAAAAAGTAATTTTCCTGCCTAACGGCAGGGTCCTCCTCTATGCTGTTGGAAAAGAAACATACTTGATACACTAGTGCTACACTGAAAGCAGATTCTTCTATCTCAAGAAAGAGGATATAATTTTCCTTCCTTGCCTTTTCTAGAGTAGCTGCTAGTCAGACAAGGTTGACTAAACCACTTCAAGTATTGTTTATAACAACACCTATAACTAACATCATTAGTATCTCTGACTATTAAAAAATAGGTTCCACATGCCCTAAACATCCAGTCTGTTTTGCATAATTATGCTGCTGAGGCAGCTTCTGCTGCCACAGTCCCCACCTGACCAGGCTGTACCTGCGGCAGCATCAGAGCCCCCCCGGCCACCGGGCCGTTATAACCAGCAGCCGTAATTCTGCCCCCAGCTAGGTCATCCCTCAGCAAACTCACACCTGCAAAGACAAAAGTTACTACCAACTCCCTCTTTAGCAGTAGCCACGAGGCAGAAATAATTTCCTTTTTTCTTTCTAGAATAACATAGCCTTGTGTGCAAGCAAGGACAGACGGCCTTCTAGACAAAGCCAGGACTCAAGCAGCCTCTATTTCTGCTATGGACTTTCTGAATAGCATTAGATGAATCTTAATTCATGTTTAATTTCTGAACTACAAGGAAAAGATACTACTTTTTCCTTCCCACCTTTTTTTTTCCTTCTGCATGGTTTTAGAGGGGAGAAAAACCCCCTTTTTTGACACTCTTAGAATAGAAACCTGTTGCCTGCCCCTTGCAGTCTTTTACAGCATCTCACTAAAAAGAGCTCATTCTGTGGTGAGAAATGTGGCACTGGGGAAAAGGGAATGTTATTGCTTCCCTTTCTGCAGTAGCCTACTTTGTGAGAACATCTTGCACGACAGGCCTCTCTCAAAGTGTGGTAGGACTTGACTGATACAACCAGAGTGGTCACAGTTGAGTTGCAGTTTAGCCCACAGCGCACCACAACAAACCTTTATCTTTTCACATTTTAAGATAGGACAAAACCAAAATGCTCATAGAGTAAGCCAGCACCATACTGATTGTCCTGTCATTATTATACTCCTGGGATTTGATAACAGGGAGTACATCAAACACCAAATAAAGTAGAAATCCTCACTAAAACAACTGCCTTGTAATTACTTTCTGAAGCAGTAAAAACAGTAAAAATCCCTCTGTCTCCTGAATAGCTAAGAAGAAAACTGAGTAATTTAATTGGCATACCTAAAGAAGCCAGAATAAAGCTTGATCATCACTTGTGCTCAGCCTCCATTGGCTTCCTATACTCATTTTTAATGTACTTTTTCAGTTCTCTGAACTGGCTCATAGCCCAGAAAGGAAAAACCATACCTTTCAGAAATAACATGATAACACATTACATAAATAAGAAATAAGGAACAGGCTGAAGAACAATAGATAAAAAAAACAAAACAGAGAGATTTCAACAAGCTATAAAACATTACTCATAGCAGTACCAGGATAAAAAAGCACCATTACAGAAAAATGTAGTTACTAAGAGTGCTCAGGCCCAGACCCGAGTTTAAGTAGAGCTCCTGGGCCAATAGGCTGAGTGTGTGGGTGGGGGTTTGAGATGAGGTCAATTAGGGTCATTAGTGCCTCATCACTCAGGCCTGACACATTTTCATTCACCTTAAGCAGGAAAAAAAATGCAACACAATTCTTCAGAGAATTCACAGCTATGCAAACACTGTTTTGCACAGACCTAGGATGTGTTTGAGGAATTATACTGTCTCAAACAGGTATCACAGGCCCCATTGCTCTTACAAATTAGTTTTCAAGTGATTATTGGCACAGCTGGCTCTGCACATGACTTGTGCCTACACAGCATGTGATCACATTCCTCATTGCCTTGTGACAGCTCAAAACGTTTTTCTCTGCCTGTGCTCACTTGCATCCATTTGGTTTGCTATTCTGAAAATGGCAGGAGCCCCACAGTATGGGCTTTGAATCAATGTGGCCAGTTCTCTTTCCCTCCAATTGCTATTTTAAATAATATCCCAAAGTGCCTTGCAGAACATGCTACATGTGTATGTTCCCAGTACCAGGGATCTTTGTGTGTCCAGCATCAGGACATCCAAGAGTACAAGGTGGTGCAGATTCTTGACTATTATCCCCATGTGTTTCCATTTTTTATTATTATTTTTAGTGTCCTATACCATATGCTATTTTGCCATGCAGAGAATCTAAAAGTAGTAAAGTAAGTCAGACACAGAAGAAAGTGCAGCACTACGATTAGAACAGTTGACATTACTGAAAAGCACTCTCAGCAGCAGTAACTGGCTGGAAGTGTTGTACTGACATCTCCATTCTGTTTCCACAATCCAAACTAGCACCTTTGCATGGTGCTTCTTGTGTGCTGTTGACATGTCCTCTGTTCTCTCCTTGATTCCGAGCATCCCTTTGCTCTGTCGATAAAATGAAGGGGAGGCATGAACAGCCACATGTCTATCTGATCTGACAGCTTGATAAAGTCCAAGTTACAGAGAGCAAAAGAGAGGCTGAAAATCACTTAAGTATAATTCACATCAGGAACTTGAAGAGAAACCATAGTGAATTTAAGGCAACAAGAAATACTTGGGGATGTAATTTAAGCTTGTGTGATCACCTGGTAACCTTGAAAAAGATGCTTTCTTTTTAACTTTTTGCCTTGGTGAGTCTGGCAAGAAAATGTAAAAGAAGAGCTGTAAGCGCTGGCAAACCAGCTGCTGTCGGGGAGCAAGAGAGTTTTCAAACTCTCAGAACCCGGTGTGAGCTAACAGGCCCCAATGGCCCTGAGCAGCCCCACCTGCTGCCTGCACCCACCCCTCCTGAGGAGGAGCTCTATTTAGCTCAGCCCTGGATGCTCCCTTTTTTTTCTCTATGGGAATGCTGGTGGGCTGCAGCTCTAGCTCTGCTGTGTCTGAGTCTTTTTGGTCTTTAGCTCTGGCTTCATAGCTTGATTTTAGGCCTTCTTCCTGAGCTGTCTTACCCTTGTTATCCTTGGTAACTTCTATCTTAGTATATTTTCCCAATTTAATCTTGGCTTTGCCTGGTTGTCCTTAGGAGCACATCTAAGGATTTGGACTCCCAGCTGCTCTCCCTCGACCTGGCAGTTTCTCAGGTAAAGTGGGGCTGGGCCCTGGCTGGTGGAGGTTTCTGTTCTCCTGGTTGTGCTGCTGTGTCTGGTTTCCAGTGCTGGCCCTCAGTGTTTCTGATACAGAGCTTTTCACACCAGTTTTACTTGCTGAAAAATACTTCTAGTATTTCTTCTGTTCTTTTATCTTTGTAAATGAGTGGTACTAACTTGATAAGGCTTTTATGAATGGGCTTAATTCAATAACACTTCTATTGGTGATCCATGTCTAAAACCATTTTGTGTGAAAAGACCTTGACCCTGTGCTCCTTGCTCCTAGGGAACTTTAAAAACTAATTCAGACCATTGTAGTCAGCTTTGTTAGAAATACTAAGTCAATGTTCATATAAGCTGTATATTAAATTCTTCTAATAATATATTAGCAAAGCATTCTTCTATTTATATCTGTAAAGCTCTCATTCACATTACTAATAACTGTTGTCTAAACTGTAGTGACTCTTATATGTAACTTAAATTGGTGTTAATCCTTTTTCTAGAGATAAAATGTTAATTCTGTACTAGTTTAAAGCAAGGGTATTAATCATTTAAAGCAAGTAAATAAACAATTTTATCTCTCCTGGTATGCCCCAAACTAAAATTCTCAGCATTCCCTGTGATCCTTAAACTTTCCAAGACTGCGAGAAATAAGCTTTCCCTGACTTATTCAACAACTGTGAATTTCAGGGTTGAGATGAAGCTAACAGGGCTTACAAAGTATGTCCAAGTCTTCTCAATTTATAATTTTGAGTAACGAATACCAAGTAGGAAACACTGATGCGTGTTATCTTGTGTTGATTTATTACATCTAAAAATTGCTTCTGGCAAATGCAACAAAGAATTACTTCTACTGTTTAAGCTAAAGTCAGAGCCCTTGCAACAAAGCCCTGTTTAGGAAAGGCTATTTATGTTCAAACTTAATTTTTCATTAATTGGTCTCTCTTGTATAGCTCTAGTCTTGTGACAGTGCCCCAGGACCCTTGACAAACAGACTTAACTGCTGCTCTCTCTGCTAATTAAAATTTACAGATTAAATTGGACAATGCTGTAGTAATTAAAGCATGAATTGGATGCTTACTGTGGGCCATAGCAATGGTTCTCAGTCTTTCTCTGATGACCCAGACTCTTCACTTCTGCAGCTCCCAGCTGACGAAGTTCCTTACAAAGTGAGTTCCTCATGGGTGGTTCATGTTTCAGATATTTTATGTCCTAGCTCTCCTGATCATTTCTGTCAGAATATTCAATCTTTTCTTCAATAACTAAGAAATTATTTTGCTGCTGCTTGTTCCTCTTTCTGTAATCAAATTGAAAAGCTGTCTAGAAAAATGATATGGTGTTTTTTCATAATACTTGAACCATTTCCAGCCACATTAGAGCATGTGGCTTGAAGTAAAAGAAACAGTTAAGTGCTTCTCTTAAAATTGAATGTGCTAGAGATCTACTTAGTGATTAATCACAATCTAACAGGTAATATAATCTAATCACGTTAAGGAACAGTAGACAAGCCATGGTGTAACTTGTTTTTTCAAGCACTGAGAATTGGTTAGACCAGGTGGTAGTAGCAGAATAAAGTGGTGTACAACTGAGACTATATCAAACAGTACTTCCAAAGCAGAACCAGGGGAGAGAAGTTTGATAAACATGGACCTCCACAGGCACTATTAAAGTAAAAGACAAGTTCAACCAGAGAAGGTTACGTTTCTCTAATTACAGTAGGCTCTTGTATGTCTTTTTTCACAACTGATAATCAAGAAAGAGGTCTTTCGTCTTTCTAAAGACTTGAGCTCTTTGCTAAAACACTTTTTGCTGTATTATATCAGAAAGCCTTTCTTAGTTGGAACTGTCATTTCACTTAAAAAAAAGTTTCCTATAATGTCACAAATATACACCAGGTATCCTGCTGCGGAAGAGATGGAAAAAAGGCCCTGCAGTTTTGTCATGTGATAAAATAGGTTGTAAGTAAAGCTATTGAGCCTTGCCAATGCTTTCACGTTAAAAATCAATAGCTATTCAAATGCAACTGTACTCAAAATCAAAATTAGCCCTCTTACTTCATGCAGAGCAAGCTGTTCCCCATCCTTCTGTACAAGGTACTGTTTACTAGGACACAGTTAATTGCTTGTGAAACAGGTATGAAGCTTTAACAGCTGCCTCTGCCTGGGCCCTGTGTCTTATTTCAGAAGGTAGTTAATCTGTCTGTGATTGCATTTTCTGGAACAATGTAATCAAATGAAGGAACAAAACCTGGATACATTGTTTAGTGTTCAATAGACTGTGTTAGATTGTAAAACAGATTCTGTAGTAGCTCACCGAGTAGTTCACAAAGCTCCTCTTAATGCTATTGGTTTAAAGAAAATACTCCCACTGTCTTCATCTAGCTTCTAAAACCAGAATTATGCTGTACTTGAACTAATTTACAAATAACCAGATCAACATCTATTTAACAAAAGAGCTATGTCTATATAATAGCTCCTATGTAGGGATATTCTGATAGTACAGGGTATGGACTTCTTTTAAACTGTTGATTATTTTTCAGAATAAGCATAGGCTTTTCCAAATTACATTAATTCAACTAGTGCATTATATGCAGCAACATGCACTAGTGTGCCTTTACTCTGGGGAAACAGCCACATTTTCTTGAATTCATCTTTTCGTTAAGTAACATCATTCTCCTCAAAGGAGACGTCCACCATTACCTAAAAAAAATGCCCCTAAATCTCCACCAAGTATTTCAGTGAAAGCTTTTTAAAGGTCTTGTTAAAAAGGCTGTGTATTTGTTAGCTTGCTGGGTGTGCAAAGAGCTCTTGAACACAGAATTAGGGTGGGACTGACTGTTGTGAAACTTGGAATGGTTCCAAGCAATATCTATCCCAGATTTATTTGCTTTAGGTATGGTACCCTGTTAAGAAAAGTTGCTTGCTTTTGTGCCTTTTCATTTTCCTACAAAGCTAACTGTTCTTCCTCAAAAACGGAAAGATGTTGGAATGAAAAAAGGATGAGTAAGGGAATGGAATGAATGAGAGATACAACTTGGGAAAATGGAAAGGAATGAAGGGTGGGAAGAGAAGGAAAAGTTGATTGGGATGATAAGAAAGAATAGAGGAGGTGGAAAAGGTGACTAAAGAAATACTTCCTCACTAAGGCAATAGGGGTACGAGAACAGCATAAGCTGGGTAAATGAACTATTGCTTGAACTATCAAGCTTTCATTGAACACCATTTAAATAGCAATGAGTATAATATTAGGAGACCATCTTACTGTTAATTTCTTTCAGTTACAATTTATTTTCAGCAGGATTCCAACCCCTAGGCTGACATCCTCTGCACTGATAGATTGGTATGTACAATACTATATAAAGTTATTCTTCCCTTCCTATACAAACTCCTGAAAGAACCCAACCTCCTCCTATGTCTACCATTATGGGATTTAACACGTGTTTAGAGGTGGTTGGAGCTCTCAGGACCGAGAATTCACCTGACAGTTTTTCTTTTACCAGAGTGTGCCTTAGTCTAACACAGTGGGCTCTGGTCAGACCTGTAGGGATTGAGTGCTGTTAATTATTCACTTGTTTAGCTCTATGTTCATCAGTGAAATGAGCATATTAATATTTACTTTTCTGGCCAACAAAGGGGCTGTTAAAACTAATTGTGCCTTAATCTACCACATACATAAAGATGAAAATCATTATGACTTAGCATATGCTTTAGTTTCAGTTACCATAAGCTTTATAACATTATTAGGTTTGATAGAGGTTAAGTGATCCCAATTATATTAAGTTATCACGCTGGTCCTTACAGACCTCCTGCAATCTTATTTTATACCTTTTCATCTATATCTGGAAAGTTGCCCAGTTTTTTTTTAACCAGTTTTATTAATAGAATTTGCATTAGCTGTGATTTAACATAATTTGCTTTTTTCAGATAGTTTAGTTTTTAACTTGCCTTTCAGGGAAATTATAACTTCTAGGCACAAAAAGAAAGGACCAAAGGGATAAACCAAAGAGGAGGAAACTAGTAGTGGGGCCTGAAGTTAATAAATCCTTAGAATGAGGAGGGAAGCAACATGAGCAGTATTTGCATTAACTTTTGGAAGCCTCATATGTCTGCTTTTAAAAATACTTGATACAGGATTTCAGGTTTTTTTTCCCCCAGAAAACTATCTTTGGCTATCCCCCTTTGTGGGTGGGGGCAATGAGGCAGATATGTCTTCCCTTTCTCTTTGTGTGCTATTCATTATTAGGGATATCAGTCTTTTGGTGAGCAGAGCCTGCAAGAGACCTTTCCCATCTGCTTTGGACATTTAAAGGCCATTCTTCTCTGAGTACAGCTGCTCTTCAGAGGAGTCCCCTTTTTTAAGAGATGATTCCTGTTCCACACTTGCTTTACAAATTTGTAATCCTCTCACATAAATATTATGTCAGAACCATTAGTAAGATCAATATATTTCATGTCAATGAGTTTTCCTTATAAAAGATATATTTGATTTGGCTTGTTAGTCTTATAACAGCACTTGCAGCTCTTTTCTACCTAAAGAATTCGAAAAACTCTGTAACAAAACATTCCTGTAATGGAACAGCCTTTCCTTCCAGATAAAATGATAGAAGTATTTTGCTTTTCACATAGCTAAAGGGAAAGATAGCAAGATGGCACAGTCACTGTATTTCATTACTTCCCATATTAACTTCTGGTGCTAGTTAGTGCTGTACTAAAAAGTTTCTAAATTGTTGTCCCTTAGCAAAAGACAGTTCAACCAGATATTTTTACTGATGTAACCTGAAAAAACCCTGAATATCCTTCCATAACCTTTTTGAAACAAAGATATTTTTAGTCCAGAAGCTTCAGGCAAAATATATTGAAAGGGACCTATCAAGACACTTATTTTCACAGTTCTTTTCATGCAAAAAAAATCAGAATTTGCTTTTCATATCGCTTGAAGATATAATACTGGGTTTTGTACAGGCAAGATTGTCCATTCTCTGACTAGTGCTAATGTCAATGTTCATGCAGGTTGCTTTTAGTAAGTAAGCTTTGCACACCACTAATGACTTTTCAATAATATATAGTATACTAATGGAACTGATTTCAGGCATTATTGATTAATGCTGTAAGTAGATTTATTTCTGTTCCTAGAGCATAAAGGATTGGCACCTCTGTTAGATGAATGGTGTCTTACTGCTTGCTTACTTTGGTCAGTTCCTTGCTGACTCCTTCCCTTCCTCTGCTCTTATCTGTCCCATTTATTATGTTTTTTCTAATAGTTAAATGTTAGGTGCTTTCCATCTACCTTCTCTGTAAGAGAAAATGGCACTAAATTTTGGAAAGTATAAAGTAGTACAGAAAGGGAAAACTTAGGCATGTGCAGGGGTGGTGTTTTTTTTTTCCAAAGTTAACAGGGTGGTGTTTCATCTTCATGGCTCCTTGCAGAGCCTGACTGCCCGCGGCTGCTCCTGCTCCCTGGGGATCACAGGCTGCTGCTGGCGCTGTGCAGGCTCTGCAGTCACTGAAAGCTGTTCCTTATCCCACCACTCCCAGGTTCCAGACCCTTGGTAGTGCTCAGTTGTATGGGATAACTTCGTGCTGGATTTCTCATGATTCATTTAGAGCAGTACAGAGCACTTGGGGTTTGTGACCAAGCCCCATAAACTCAGATCCAGCTCTCCAATACCTTGAATTCAAATGAACTTTGGCTCCTTTTATCTTTTTAACTAGTAACTTATTACATTGTGTGTGATCTTCTAGCTGTCATCTAGTCTGCACTTTTGAATTACTTTCTATGTTGAATACCTAAACTTCAGTCATCAGCACCTCTGCTCAGTATAGGTTATATATCTTTGGCTGTTTTCTGCATGCTGTTCTATAGCTGTCTGATAGTTTATGTCCCTGTAGACTACAGGCATTTTACTCTTTAATAGAGTATACAGTTCATCACCTGCACTTTTAAGTCCCTATTTCTGTTGCACAGCTATAATAGTTTGACTTTGTATTTTGCTGTCAGCATTGATAATCTACACCATATTTCACAGTCAGGGTTTTTTAAGTACTTAAATGGTATTTTGAGGAAATCTTACCAGGTTATGAAATGTCTGTGAGATTGTTAAGTTAATTCTCACTTTTGAGAATGTGCCACCTCCATCAGCTGTGGGACAGAAACACAAACATCACATGCCTATGTAAATAAAGACTTGGGACTTTCATATACGAGTTAGTGCAGGTCATTCTAAAAGAAGAGTTATAGAATAGAAATTTTAAATGTACCTGGTTTCATGTGTCTGGGTGGTGGTTTTCTGATAGACCTGTCACCTAATAGCCATTATTTTTCTGCAAGGAGACAGAGTGAACCACTCTGTGTGAAGTGGAGCAGAAAGTTCCTCAGCTGGGGACAGGTGGTTAAAAAGGTTTTCCTTTCTGTGAAGGAAAAAGATTAAATTTAATTTAAATAAACTGAATAGCTTCTATCTTTTGGTAAATAAGTTGTATCCCGAATTTAAATAGCGTCAACTTCTGCCTCATGCAATTCTAGTTATAAAAAAACAAATTGCAAATTATTCCTCTAAGTTTAGTTAGATAAGTACCCTGCACAAAAGATCACTGGCATCTTTGACTCCTGTGTATACCTTCAGAAAAGTACATTAAGTAACCTCACAATAAATATATAGGTCAAGTTCCAGAACCATGGCTTCAAAATGCAAGTGCACAGATGATCTTTAAAGGACTAAAATACTCACCTGCCTACGAGTGGATGTTTCTCATATACACATAGCTCCACTGGCTACCAAAAATTAAGAACCTGGTCCCAGTGGAATAGTTGGAGAATGAAAAATACCCTCTTTAAAGTCTCCCCTTCATTATTTTTCAATGCTCAGTGAATCATGAGGAGTCTTTTACTGCTGTGTCTAATAAGCAAAGGTAAGAAATTTAGAAGTGCCACAAAAGTACAAGAAAAGCTTGAGAAACAGCAGTGATTAGAAACTATTCCCAGCACAGTGACTGTGTTGCATTACTGTGATAGATTTTTAGTTCTATTCAGTCTCTCCACTCTTAGGCCTAATTTTTATCCAAAAACCATGTTTTTAAATCTTCAGGTAGTTTGGGTGCTTCAGTTGCAGGTACTTCTCTGGAATGTGAATCTCAATTCTGATCATCAAACCTTAAAAAGCTGAGCTTTTAATAAGACTATCTGGGATATTAAAAAAATAAAATGTTTAATTAAATTTGGTGAAGCAAGAATTCATTTTAAGGGGAATAATTTCTCTTCCAATAATTAGGAGAAAGGAAGGAAAGGGAGCTTGGGTCTCATGTGGTTCATTCTGGCATCTCTTTTGAAAGGCACTTGCATATAATGAGGGTCGCTAAGCAGAGCTGAAAACTGGTTTTGTAGTATGACTGTGTTTTAAATTATACAAAGCTTTCCAAGAGAGGCTGTTCTAGCTTTCAGATTTCTGTGCTTGTGCTCAAGCTAAAGAGCAATTTGGCTTGGACCAAAATAACTTCATGGTTCAGACTGCAGCCTTTCTTTTCCCAGACTTCTACACTGACAACTGGAAACTACATTGCTACCTACATCCTGAATCCTTTTACAAACACATAAAAGCCCCATCAATGTTTGATTTAGATCACTGAAATATGGGTTGAGAAGCACAGATTTGCTGAGCTGCATGCTGTTTGAAGCTGAAAGAGAATTTCAGGGAAATCTCACTGTGTTCTTGCACTCTTTCCTGGCACGCTGCTTTCAGTCACTGGATGTGGGGTTTGACACACCTTTGGACTGACTCAGAATGGCCATTCTCATTCTCTATTTATGCTCAGAAAATAGGTCTGAGTTTCTTTGATATTAAACTTAAGAACGCTGCCATGAGGTTCTTTTGTTCATGGAGTCAATCATGATGATCAGCCATGATCATTGTTGACTTGCTGTCTGCAATATACCAGAGCAGACTGAGATGCTGCAGTTGTCTAATGACAGTAACAAGTTCTGATTGCTGCCCAAGGACGTTTCTCTGTGAACTGCGAGATAAACAGCCCTGCTCTCTCACTCTAAAAGAAATCCAAGAGAGTAACTGTGCCACAAGCCAATGAATTTGAAAACAATAAGAATTTGTGGGCTTTTAAGTATGTCCATAGCCAGGAATATAATACCAAAAGTTTGTACTGATTGCATGGTTAGGATGTTTTGAGCTTCATTTAAATTTATGAAGACAGAAGTAACTATTTCTGTTTACCTCTTCTTCCTGATAATTCATTGCTATAAATGAACACTAAAAAAGAAGCATTTTCACCTCTTGAGTCAAAGGCAGCAGCAATGCGTTTGTTTAGTGAAATATATGCATAGTAAGGGCAAAGGCTTAAATTTTTGGCTGGATATAGTTTTGTTTTGATGGGGGGAACACAAGAATAATTATTTAATTACATTTTGTGACTTTTTGAAGCTGCAAGAAGGGGTAGAAACACAAAGAAGATGTTTTTGTGATCAGGGAGAAAAGCATCTAAATGTCCTTTTTTTTTTTTTTCTTTTGTTGAGGTGTTCTGTGATCTTAAGTCCCATTACTGAAACTCTGCTTAGAAATGAGCACAGTAATTTTTCTCCCTAGGAAAAGAAGTAGCTGAGTCATTCACTCGGAAGGGAGATAAGGCCTGTCTCAATCTGATGTTCCTCATCATGAATCCACTTGTTTATTACACAGGGAGAGGACAGTCATTCCCTACTGGTGACATCCTTAACTTTCAGTTTGTACAACAAGGAAACTCTGTGGTGGTGTGCAAAATAGTTGAGTCCGGGGAACTAAAGCCCATATTCAAGGCTGTATGTTGTTATTGTGTTTTCTTGTTTCAAGCACATTTGAAGCCATCTGAAAGAGCAGAAAGAGACCAGTGCCCAGCTTTCCCAACCACATATATGAATTTCAGGACATTATTTCAGAGAAAAATTCTTTCAGTAAGTAGATATGACATGTTTGTCCATGTTTGTCTGCTGTGCAGCAAAATTGTCACCCAGTTATGTTTTTGCGGTTTGCAACATCATCTGCAAGTCATGAGCAGGAATGCCAGCTCTGAAGGCAGTAGGCAGAATCATAAAACTAAAGTGAGAAACTGTAGTTTGACTTTCTGAGGATCAGTGCCAGGGTTTATCACTTTGTATGGGTTTGCTTTTGAGAAGCTTGTTTATTCAGAAGGCTTCTTCTTTTGCTTTTTAAACTCTGAAAACCATTTTCAGCTGTTCACATTTTTATTAAAACCCTGGTGTTTTCTTGTAGTCATACTGAATTATTCACAGGTTCATCACCAAAAATTTAGGCAGAGTATATTTGTTAAGCGAATTCATGGCATTACCAGAAATTGGAAGTCCACTGTATTTGCATTACTCTCACACTTAGAAACGTTAGGCAAGTCAAAACATGATCCCAGCATAGAATAAAAAGTCTCTGCTCCAAAAAGCTTGTTAACAAAGTACAAGGAGATGAGAAATGGAGGTGTACTGGCAGGAGAGGGGCAGATAAAATCCGACAATAGAGGTCGGGGGTGTCACCGTGGCCAGCAGGCTGTGTGTGCCTGCAGCCCAGCTCTTGTCAATGTCTCCTGTTGCCACTGCCACCAGCAGGCAGAGCTGCATGGAGACAAGCAAATCATGCATGGTGGAAACTGTGTTCAGTGAATGATGGAAACGGGCATCACTGGCTGACAGGATGAGAGAGCTGGCAAGCTAGAGCTGTCTGAAAGATGATAGCTGAGATGGAGAATCTATCAAAGTTTTTAGAGGTGAAAACCAGAATTTATATCTGATTTAAAAGAGAAGGATGGAGGGTTGTCAGAGAAGGGGATGCAGGGAAACAACAGTGGAAGAAAGGATCTGGGAGAGGATAGGCTCAAAATTAAAAGGGCTTCAATGAAGTTGAACACAGTTTCACTTGCACACTTGCATCCTGTCTGCAACCTTGGGATAACTGCCCTGTACATTCCATTAATTAAGGCTGGAGAAAAAGGATATCAGAGCAACTGAAAAAGAAGTCACTGAGGATCTAGAGGAGACATTTAGCAGAGTAGGTACTAATAAAGGCCACACTGCAGAGCTAAACAAAGAAGAATCTGTTCATTTAGAGGCTTCATGTGGTCACTTGGGAAATCAGAGTCCACAGTGATAAGAGGCTGGATGACAGCCCTAGCAGAAGGGTTTATAAAGAAACAGACATATGGCTTTACACTTCTGTTCACTGAGAAGCTCTGACTGTAGATCTGCACTGGATTCTGCTCTAGCTTAAGCATTAGGTCTGTTCGATTGCAGACGTTTTGTGAAGAGTTTCAAGTTGCAGCAGGGACAAACTCCTCATGACGCTTCTGTTCTCAGTGGGTATTACAGAATCCTGGCCAAATCTTGAACACTGTTGCAGGTGAAGCAGGATTTGGTGCATGCTGGCCCTTTTGTCTTGCATAGGACGCTGAAATCTCTTACAGACTCAGCTAAAATATTCTCTGGCAATTCTAATTTTCACCTGCTCTTCAGGTTATTTTCAGAAACAATTCAAATACAAGATTTTAAAAATTAAGTGATGTTATTCAATGATGTTAGTGAGTGGTCTGTTTCGTCCTTCTCATCCTGCCCCAATTCCTGAAAGAACTGGGCACAGTGCAGTCTAGAACAGCAAAACAGGGCACCTGCAATGGCTGGGAGCTGCTGAAAATTGAGATGCCTGCTTATTGAGTGCAGCAACAGAATTTTCTCTCACCAGTGGTTTGACAATTGTGGTTTGCTTTTTTCCCCCTACATAACCACTAACTGTATTTCTAGAAATGACAGGATTTCTTTCACAGGGATGTTGTAAGACAAGAGAGTATGTGCCAGAAAAAATAATGGTATAGCCATCAGGGCAGCATATGTATTCTCTGCAGATCATTTGTGGACAATAGTGCTATTATCTAAGGAGAAAGATGATAATTCTTTAATATCAAAAGACACCACACTTTGTTTACCCTCTGGTTATCATGAACTATTGTTTCTCAAATGTCAGGGTTTTCATTTTGATTGCCATATGTGGGTACAAATTGTTTCATACTGTTCCTCTTTCCTTAGTCTATTCATCAGAGATCTGGCTGTCTCCGTTACTATCCTCTGTCTTACCTAGCAAGATATTTCTGCAGCCCCTCCCATGAGAGGTTCAAGTCACTGAGTTCTTTCTATTTCAAAGTAACTACTGCATAAAAAACCAACAATCAAAAACCAAATGGTACCAGTAGTTCTTCCTGTAAGCAACACAAGTTCTCTCCCAGTGCTGACCAAATCTTGGCACTGCTGTCTGCCGCTGGCCACTGTGTGCATCTCTGGTGGCAGCCAGCACTTCAGTAGGGGGAAAATGCTTGCTACAATTTCTCTGCAATTTTATTTCTCACCCCTTCTCTGTCAATAATCCTCCTCTTACTGGAGTGATATTTTAGATAGGAAACACACAATTCTGCTCTGTCTCTGCACGAGCAAATCTTTCATAATGCCTGCTGTCAGCAAAAATGACAAAGCAGCTTAGAGACCACCATGTGTTGATCCCACATTCCAGCCCACTATAGACTGAGTTGTCTGTGAGAGACATGGTTTATTAAGGGGAAGAGAGTAACAAGAGAAGTTTTCTTTAAGTTTTGTATCTAATTATTGCCAAAAAGATGGGGAGGTTCTTTTTTCTGCAATGATACAGCAACTTTTCAGTCATTTTTAAAATATGATTTCTCCCTCCCTACAGCAGGCACTTAACTGCACCAGCACAACTGGCTTTAGTTCACACAGGTGAGAAGGTGAGAGCTCTTATTTGGGAAGTGGAAGTAGGGAAGCTTCCAGCTGAAATAGTTTGAAGAGAGTTTGGCTATCAGAGTTCCTTGGAGAAGGGTAAGCTTTGCACAGAGGTTAAGCCAAAGGAGACAGGGAAGGATAAGTCTGAGAGCTCAGTCCACAAATCACGGTTAAGAGGCTTTTTTTGGAGGCACTGAAAATCCAACTTGGCTGGTCTTGAGAGCTCTTTGTGCAACCACTTTGTGCTCAGATTCTGTGGGGAAGGACAAGGGGGACTGAGGTGGGCTGACCTTTTCAAGCTACTTGGCCTTGAAGCCATAAACCCCCAGAGTAAGCTGGAAATACAGGTGGGGGAACTAAGGCAGAGCAGCTGGATTGTGCCTTGCCATAGAGTTGCTGCCTAATGCCATTTACAGGGCCACATTCAGACTGGGGGAGAGATCACTGACAATCTTTTCATCTCCGTGGAAAAGATTTTGGTTTTGCTAAGTATTTTTAAAAAAACCTTGTGTTTGAAGGGACTTTTCTAAATCATCCTTTCTGGTCTGGCCCTTCTGTACTTGGCCCAGCTGTGGGATTCTCCCTCTCCTGCTGTGGGGCTAAACAGCCCAGTGTTAGCACTGGCTGGCTGCACCCCACAGTTTGAGCCTTTGCTGTTCACCATAGGTCTTGGCTACCTTACAAAATTAGAACTGCCCATGAGGTGAATTATTCACTTCTACAGCACAACAGAAACCACGTTGATTTGATTTACTGTTTTCTATTTTGTCTATTGATTTTTGAGTAGTCCCAAGAGTATGCTCCCATGAAAGGCCATACAGAGCTTGGTACTCAGTTTAACAATTTTATTTACAAAGGGTCTTCTTGCCTCCTGTCCCCTTGCCAAGTTGCTGCAGGCATGAAGAACTAAATTTAATTTTTATGATTAATAGAGCACACAGAAGATATATATTACACAACTCTCTCCCTGCCTTGTTATTTGGGGTGCCAAAATTGCAGTCCACTCTCTGAGAACAGCTAAGAAGTGGGAGAGCTCCCCTCTGACAGATCTTAGCTGTTAAAAGGCAAAAAGAACACAGATGGCTGAAACTAGAGTTTTGTGTAAAATGAGCAACCAGTTTTCACCTGCATATCTGAGCAGATATGTATGGTGCAGGTACCAGTACAAAAATAGGGCCCTAAAAATGCTTCTGAGAGAAACATGTTTTCAGATGTTGCAGCCACTGAGAAGCAATATGAAACCAGATACCCAGAGCTCACACTGTACAGGAGGGACTGTGTAGGGAAGGCTGCTATGGATTGAGATTTTTAGTATGATACTGCCTTTTGAAAGGCAGATACTGCAAATGGATGGACACCGATAGGAAAAATCAATAGTTCTTCCCTCTATCCCATCACTTATAGGATTACCTAGCATGTCTAGAGGGCAAGCAGAGCATATTTTGAGCATTGAGAATTGTCACTATCATTCTCCACATCACAGTGGGGAAAAAATTAAATCACTCAACTTAGTAACAATACGCAACAACTTTGTTTCGTGCATGCCTCCATTGTGATAACTTGAATCCCAGACTGTGTCTGCACTGAAAGATGAGTGGGACTTCACCTTTCCCATTTCTGAGTAGTCTATTCCTCTTTCCTCATGCTGGCCTTGGAAACCTAGGTGATCTTTCAGAAAATTTCAAGAAGCCCAGGTGAGCCTTTGTAAAGATGTCTCAAAGTCATTAATGCTTAGCTGAACATGCCCCTGGTCTTTTACCTCTCCTGGCATTTCCCAAAAGCAGTCTGTTTATCTTCTAGGCGGCAGATTACCTGTTCTTGCAGTGGACTCTGTATTCCTGTAGATGAGCTAAAACCTAATTCCACCCACAGCTCCCAGCCAAAGAAGAGGACAATGAGTTCTTTTTCCATCATTGTGAAAGAAATCTTATACTCATTTGGACTTTAATTAAATTTATCCAGGCATTATCTTTCCCTTTTTCTGTTAGACAATTTTCTTAGTTTCCTGGAAGGGTCCCAGAGTCTATGGTCTCTCTGCTATTTTTGCCTGTAATTTACAAAAAACTGTGAGCAGAAGTAAATTATCAGCAGCAAGAGGTTTCCTTGGGTCTGCCTGAGCTGGAGCTGATTTTCCACACCACAGCCCGCCCTGAGCTGTGCTGTTTGGGTACCTAGAAAGGTGCTGCTCACACCCCAGGGTTTTGGCTGTGGCTGAGCAGTGCTGGCACAGCAGCAAGGCTGTCTCTCCAACATTCACCTCTTTCCTGTGGGCTGGGGATGGGCAAGATCTTGGGAGGGGCCATAGCCAGGACAGCTGATCCGAGTGACCAAAGGGATATTCCATACCATACAATATCTGTTCAGCAATGAAAGCTAAGAGAAAAGAGGCGGGGGGCATTTGTTATTACAGCATTTGCCTTCTGGGACAACTGCTGTGCCTACTGAAGCCCTGCTTCCTGGGAAGTGGCTGGCCAGCTCCTGCTGATGGGAAGTAGAGAACAAATACTCTTTTTTCCTCTGCTTCCACACACAGCCTTTGCTTTTGTTTTATTAAACTGTCTTTATCTTGAGCTACAGGTTCTTTCCATCTTGTTTTCTCCTTCCCCCCTCATCCTGCTGAGGAGGAGGGATGGTGTAGCTTGGTGGGCAGCTGACATCCAGCTGAAGGCAGGACTCTGAAGGTGGGAAGGCCCTTCACACCATTGTTCAATGTGACAGAATTCTGAGAGATTACTGCTGGGCAGGTTTTCCTTTCTCTAAAAGTGACTGGAGGGCAATTCAGACCTGGGCCATAAGCCAGGTGAACTTTCTGCATGTTTCACACACAAAACTTGTGGCAGAAGTGTTTGAAAGATTTAGGATGAGCTGATGCCTTTGGAAAGTACCTGTGGTCATAAACTGATATCTTTTCTCTGTTAGGCTTCCCAGGAACACAACAGAGGTAGGCTTTTGGTAGAGAATAAACAAGGGACAGAGAGAGAGAGGCCAAATTTCCCTCCAGATCCACAAGTCTAATATTCTGATAACTTCAATTGAAATAGCCTTAACTATAAAGAAAAACAATTATCGCTCAATAGAATACTTAGAACTGTTCTCTCGTTCAGCACTGCATATAAAGCAAAGCAAACCTGAGAGAAAAAAGGTTTGTGAATGATTTACTATGTGTCTTTGTCTGACTCCCCAAGCCCTAGGGACAGAAATGAGATGTCACATGTTGCACAGTTCTAGGATGATTCCTCTCCTTCCATGGAAGCTGAGTTATCACACATAAAACAGGGCAGCTGAATTGCCTCTAGCAATTGGCCATAATAAAGGATCAAACAACTACCATCATATGAGAACATCTTCACTGGACATGAATCTGGCCATTAGGGCCCAATTTTCAGAAATAATTTCCCTAGCTTGCAAGTGCCTAGCATTCAAAGAAGCAGAGTCCTAAGGCTAAGGAAGGATACCAAATGAGTAGCCCTCTTTGCAATAGCATCTTCTTCCCAGTGGGAAAACTTCCTTTCTCTCCTTTACACTGCATATTCTTTCATAATATGCTCTCAGGAGCTGCTGAACTAATCAAAGTAATCTCTCTGCAAAGGTGTGTACATCAACAGCAAATCTCATGAAGCAAGGGGACAGCTTCTATAATGTCTAATTTACTTTAAGAAAAGATTACATTTTTTCTGTTATTTGATTACTCTGCCCAATGTAGGCTCCCCTAAAATGCCAAAAATGTCAATGCTTCCAGATTAACTGGAAATTAAGTATTTTCAGTGCATTGACTTCTTGTTAAGATGAGAGGAAATAAGAAGGAGGAAAAATGCCATCTGTGACCCAGGGAAAAGGAAAACTTTATGTACAAGCTGTATGTAAATAGATTGAGTGTTGTCACTGTCCAAAACTAAGATATAACACAGAAAACTAAGAGGATCTGAGCAAAGAAAATGAGAATGTCAAGTCAAAGATCACATCTGATCTAGTATTTATGCTTGTCTTGAAGATTGTATGTCTCAAACTTTGTCTTATCAGTTTGACAAGATCAGGATGTAACTGTATGCAACTCCTTATGAGCACAGAGTTCACACACATGGGAGCCCTCCCATTGTCTCAGTTCTCTGCACATCAATCATTTTTGTGCTTTCTGCTCTACTCCTTTGATGAGCTTCATTTGAAGGTAGTACGAGCCTTTGCCAGTTTCACATTGTGGCTTTCTGTAATGCCATCTCCTGACTGTTAGCACATCTCCTGTCTACTACTAGTACTATTAATAGTAAAATGCAAAATTATCTTCTGAAAAGGTCTTGTCCCTCAAAATGTCCAACACCATTGTTTGCTGCAGCATCCTTACAGTGCAAGCACGGTGTATGCACAGAGTGGTGGATTTGGAGCTCACATCAATGTCTTTTCAGTTCGTACCATTGATGTCACATCCACCATGGTCCTGATATTCATGTGTCTGGTGTCACACAGAGAGAAGAGGGGAAGACCACACTCTAAAACATGGCATTGGCAAACGTGAAACTTGTCAGTTGATCAGCCACCTTTGGATGCAGTTCTGCCAGAGCTGGTTTAAATGTGGCTTGGTTGTGTCTACCAACACTGCAGGGCAGGGACACTTGATGAAATCTCTCTGCCTTTCATAATGGGCCTGCCAATAATTACTCTTAAGGTGTCACAGTTTGAGAGCCTGTAGAGTCTCAGAAGTGTCTCTGCTGGTTAGTGTTCAGTGGCCTGGGGACAGCAAGGATCGCTTCCCTCCTTAAATGACTACCAAGGAAAGGGAAACTACAACACGCCCGGTGGGTGCCTTTCGCTAGAGGCACAGCTCCCATTCACACAAAGAAATGCAATCCTTCAGTCTGTGGTTAGGTACTGTGAGTGCTCATTTAAGGGAAGGTACGTGTGCAGAGCTGGGGGAATGCAGTTCCCACCATTACTAACACAGCCTTCTCACAAAGGCCTTCCAGTAACAGTTCACACCATCTATTTTTATTACCAACTGCAGTGAAGCTAATAGCTTGCATCAGGGTAATTTTGGCAGTGGGTGGAAGGCCTAAACTCTGTGATACTCACACTGCAGTATCTGCTAGAAGAGCTTTTTCACACACTGTGCTTAATTCTCTGTTGCAATTAAACTTCACTTTACAACAGTAATGGGCCTTCAGCTGGGAATACAGCAATTCATCCCTTTTTGCACAGTGGAATATAAAGCCAGATTTGTGTGTGTAAGAATCTGGTCATGTGTACTTTACCTAAACACAACTGAAAAGAAAGCAGGCAACTCTTGAAACAGGTGGATATTTGCTGTTTTCTGCCTAAAGTATTTGTGTGTGCTTTTTGAAAAAAAAACTAAAGAGCAGAAAAGGATGATGTCAGGTTTTATCCCTATGTTTTGTTTATTTTTAGAAGTGGACCAACAAACAACCATGACCTAAATTCTACAAGACAGAAGTGCACACAAGTACGTTGTTAAAGATCAGAATCTATTTGAGGTCTGACAATTTCAGCAGAACTGTACACACACATCTTCTTGAAAAGCAGACAACAAAATACTAATTCACTAATACAGTGAAAAAGAACTATAAGGTCCAATATTTAAGACAGAGAGTGAACTCTGCCTTTTAACTTCTTTGTCTTTATACAGAGAGTGGAAATAGCTTTAAAACGCAGACATAAATTGGTCAAAGGCAAAAAACAGATAACAGCACTTTCAAGTGAGCATCAGTTTTATACTGTCATTCAAGTGAAGCTGGAATCAGGATGGAACAAGCTGCAAACTGGGCATGTGCGGACTCTGCCCTCTCCCGTATTTAAATGGAAGCCGCTGCTGCTGCCCTTTGCTAAGCTGATGATGGACTGAAGCAATGTGAAGCTCTAGTGAGAAACTCTGCACTGGATCTCACACCATTCCAAAGAATCTAACAACCTGCTTCACACACACAAACAAAGGTAAAGTGGCTGACTTATATTCAGAGGACAGCTCTTCTTTCTTGGGTTTTGCTTAGCTTTTGTTCACCTGAATAATCAGCCCATTCGGAAGGGGATCTTTTGTCCCTCTGAGGACACCAAGACACCAAAATTGTGGAGTCCTTCAATGCATGGAATGACTCGGAAGCCAACGCCTACACACTGATGGATCAGCCTCTTAGAGCCCCAACAGTAAGTGTCTTCTGTCACTTAGAGCTGTAGCATGTAGATCTCTGGGCAGGCTGGCATTTATAGGACTGTAAATGGACAGTTAAGGAGCATGTACACACTTAATGCTGTAATTCAATAACAAACAACATAATGAAAACTTTTAAAATCTTTTTATTCCTTTGGCTATTTATTTAATGCAGAAAGGGATGTACAAGCAGTGTTTTTCAGCAGAGTTGCATGGGCAGAAGACAGGCAGGAATGTCTAATGGCAAAGTACATCAAATATGTTGCAAACTATCAAGACAAGATGTTCTTGTATGTTAAACTGCTGTTTAGCAGTTCAAACACAATGCTCTCTTGTGTTGTTATTCAGGGCAGAAATCCCCATAATTTCTGTAATAATCTGTAAGTGCAGTGGAGCACTTATGTAAATGTTAAAGGAGTTGTTATGTGCAGTTACCCAAGAAAGTTGCTCAGAAGGTTTTCTCAGGTAAGTCTTATCAAAGCTCTTTCTCAGTTTTTAAATCCTAAAGTTAAAGAAATTTTTCTTGGAAGTGTGAAGGTGAGAATATGTTGTGATGACACTTCAGGATGGAATTTTTTGGGTTTGCTAAAAATTTTCTCCATCCCACCCCACCAAGCCTGAACCAAAGTAGTTCAGAAGTCCTCTTCCTGGCTTTGCCTCTCAGGACTACAGAGTTTTGTTCACATGCTGTTTATACAAAAGTCTGTTTGAAAGCATATAATAAAAACATGAGGCAAACTAATTTTTAAAGTTTTTAAAATCTATTTTTTAATAAAACCTGGATATCTGCAGTGTATTACAGAAAAATAAACAGAGAAGTGTCCTGAGGCAAGGCGCTTACAAGACTAAATTAGATGGATAACACATGAAAAAGGATAGCAGAACATAGCAGGGAGGGAGAAAAGGGACTGAAGAGCGCATGGCAAAATGGAAAAGTATTCTGGGGACACAGTGATTTACACTGGAAAATTAAAAATTGATCTTTCCCTTATTCTGCTGAAAGATCTAATTAGCTGTCCCTTTCCTCTCCCTAGGTCAAGGGTCTGTATTGCCAAAATTTTGCATTTTAACTCGACACAAATACTGGCTTAAGAGAGTTTCAGAAGTGAAAGCAGTATGTGCTGCTTGTGGCTGAGATTAAATCCGGAGGATAGGATACAAAATCTGCTATCCAAATTGCTCAACAGGACAAGCATCATCTATGGAAAGCCCTGCTGTCTACTGGAAAGAGGGCTTAGCAGTTAGCGTCACCCTGCTGAACCCATAATTGAGGGGGGATTACACTCCTCTCTCTGCTGCCTGTCATCACAGAGCAAGTGCCCACAGAGGCAAGCTCAGAAATCAGAGCAAGGACCTGTAAAGGAGAGTGAGTCCCATCAGTTGTTTGAGGCCCCTTGTACGTAGGCAGTGCAAACACCATACAAGAAACCCCAGGAAATGACAGTGTTTCTGGTCAGATAATTTTTCTAAACTATACCATTTGTTGTAATGCAAAAGGCCTAACACTACCATTGGTTGCATAAGTCAAACTGTGTAAATAAGTGGCTTCCTCATCTGCATTTTTAGGAAAATTAAGAACAAAGAAACTTGTTATATTGCCAAAGTCTGTGTTGGACTTCCAAAACTTGGAATGTTTTGGAATTGGCCTCTATTCCATTATAACATTCTTCCTGCAAAACCAGTGTCTACAGTTTGAAGTTAGATGAACTCATAAAAGCAACCACATAGCACTCCCCATTTTCTTTTCCTTTTCCCTTTCATTGTCTTGCTTTACACCAAATTAGATACAATTCATCTGACATGTTCAGGCAGAAGTAGCTGAAAAAATGTCCTTAGCAGTTTTTTCTGCTCCCGTCTTTGAAATTGATGTCATACAAATAAATCAATCAGAATCAACATTGAAATATATTCAAATTCCCAGATAACCTTATGAGGATTTCCTCTTTCCCTGTAACTATAACTAAACCTTGTCTTACACTTTTGCCATTGTGAGACTGTGAGGAGTGGGCTACGTCAGATATGACTTGTATTTAGTAAGAGTATTTGCTTGCATGGCCTTGCTCCTACTATCATAACTGTTAGCTTTAGTAGGACTTCAGTAATAATCATCTCTAAGTGAACGGTAATTTGAGTGATATGATTTTGTTTCCTCAGTCTGAAAAAGAAAAGATGTTTTTTTCCTCAATAATAGTTGAACTGTATTCTTTGCACGTTGTCCTTTTATCAGTTATATGTGAATATTTTCCTCATGCTATGGGGATATGTGCTGGACTTTCAAAATGGTGTATCATCTACCAGAAGTTATTCAGAGGTTAGCTGGTTTGGTTTTGTTATTTTGTATTTACTCAATTATGAAGTAACTATTTAGAAAACATTCTCTTAAGGAAACAGTAGGATAAACAGATTCCCAAGACAAAACAGATGCAGGCATCAAATATTCCTGGCTTTAATATCTGATCCAGACTTCCTTGTTACTTGGACAAATCACTTAGGAGTTGTAATTTTGGTTTGGTTTGCAAAGGAGTTCCTTTATCCTTTCAATTGTCTTCAGATTAGTGTCTTGCAGGGTCTTGACAAACTTCATGGTGAAATACAAGTTTTGCCCTATGCATCCTAATGAATCTGCCCTCTGGCTGATTCATTTTTACTCCCTCTCTGCTTGCACCAAGCCTTAGTCTGTCTCTTCCTAAAGAAGCAAGCTGGCTCCTCACATGGTCCCTCAAGGAAGAATTCTGCCTCACTTACAAGCAGCTGTGGCAGCAGGCCATAAATACAGAATAATGAGGCTCCATATTGTGCTGCAGCAAGGATTTAGACATATTTATTTATAAAACATTTGCTTTTCTCCAAACTCCCAAAAAGCATCTCAAGTTTATAAGTCTATGTCAAGTTTACTGAAAGACAACTGAAAACAGAGTTCTGTTTTTGCTGTTTTGTTGTAGGCAGTAGACAAACATTCCTTTAGGGGAAACAGTGAGCATTTTAAGAAGGCAAACTGCATTAAACCTAGCTGTTTCCCTCTATTCCAGTGCTTCCACAAGGACACACCTGCTGGAAGGAAACACACTGGCATAGAGAAACTTCATAACTTCTTGACGCTGCATCTATTGAGGCAAATGACAGAGTAGGATTTAGCAAAGGATTACACGTATATATCGAGGATTAAAATTTATGGAGGACTAAGATTTCCCTTTCCAATGCTGATTTAGGGTACAAACCAATTACTAAGACTGTACTTAAAATTAAATTCCCACATGACTGTTCATTATGCACCTCTTGTATCTCTATGAAATGCCCAGTCCTGGCTAAAGGCAGGCTGGTGTTTTGTCAGGAATGCTTATCTGAACCAGCATGGCACTTCTCAAATTGATTCTGCAAAACTACAGTAGAAATAAATAATAAATTATATGCCTTTCAGAGATTATTCTTACACAGCTCTAGCAGAAGACCTGTTTTCATACACACCCAAACCCAAAGAAGGTTATAAAACCTGCTTTCAGTACTGACTAAAGGTTGACAGAGTTGGGTTTGTTGAGCTTGGGGAAGAGATGGCTTTGAGAAGACCTTAGAGCAGCCTTCCAGTACCTAAAAGGGACTACAAGAAGGTTGGAGGGGGAAATTTGACAGGGACATAGTAGTGTAGGACGAGGGGTAATGTGTGAGGATGTGAGACACTGCACACATTGCCCAGAGAAGCTGTGGATGCCCCACCCCGGGAGTGTTGAAGGCCAGGCGGGATGGGGGTCTGAGTAACCTGGTCTATTGGGACGTGTCCCTGCCCATGGCAGGGGTGCTGGAACTAGAGGAGCAGCACACAGCTCGGTGTCATCAGCAAACCTGCTGAGAGTGCCCTCCATCCCACTCTCCATGTTGCCAACAAAATGTTAAATAGTGCCAGTCCCAGGCTCAGTATTTTCATTACGAGGTGTTTATAGAAAGAAGGCTGAACAGAAGAACATGCAAGGCAGCACTGCTGTGTATTATCACTGCATTTGAAATAGTTGTCCAGAGTATTCTCAAAGGACAAGTGCTACAATATGGATTGCAACAGGGGAATTTTTATTCTCCCCTGCTAAGCAAATACTTGTATTGTGTGATGACAACAGAAGACAGAATAAACAAGGCTAATGCACTGGAGAGACTGAATAGAGAAAAGCTTTGGGAATTATCTGATTTCTTGATTATCCTGCTGACCTGATTTTCTCAAAGCACTATCTTTTTCTCCCTGTCCTTTCTTTTGATGTACAATTCCTGTAGAAGACACAGAGCTGAACTTGATACAGGAATGTATTTTTGTCTTCTAGTAAAGAAGCTGTGTGTATTTGTACCATGTAGTGACAGATTTCAAGTGCTTAGGCCTGATCTAATGTGTTCTCAATCAACTAGTACCTTTCTTTGACTTAAAGAATAATAATTGTATTGCAATGAAAACAGTGAAACATCTTTTTTTTAATAGTTGATTTTTATCTCTTAGGGTTGTACCCTCTGGTAAAAATCCAAGGCCTACAGGACATCCACGCAAAAATGCTAATTTATTCCTTTTGCTGCACACCTTTTCTTGATCATATATGTAATCTTATCATTTATGCCCTATCACTGCTCCAGTATAAATATTATTCCTTTATTTTTCTCACACTTGATATTTTTTATTGCTCTGAACTTGTTTCATTCATGAATAAGTAATTTTAAAGTCTTCTACTTTTCCTTAAATAACCTTGCCTCTCTTGTGATTTCTCTTTGTATTTATATTTGTCTTTTAAATTTTTCCTCTTCCTTAGTCCTTCACAAATTTAATTCAAATTAAAGCCACTTTAATCTGTTCTTTGTAGCCAAAACAAGCTCCTTTAGTTGCTTCATTTCTATTACATTGATCCAGTTCTGATTAAATGGATAGCTACAGGGAAAAAACATCAGAAATCTCCATTCCACTAATAATCATAATTAACTCTGCAGAACAGCAGTTTGAAAATGTTCTAGCCACAAGGCTAAGGAGAAATAAAACTAACCCAAACCAAAGAACACCTGATCTCATTTAGTTGAAAGAGTTTTATCTCAGACTCTCCCTCTCCCCTTGCTATTAGTATGGGATTATTTTTGTTAGTTTGCTGGCAGCGTGTTGAACACAGCAATTTCTACCTGGGCAAGATGCCCGTTGATGTTAATGATGTTTTGCCAACTTCCACTTTGCTGCAGGAATCTGAACGATAAATGCTGTGATCCTGCCATTCAGTTAGAGTATCAACTTTAACATTTTGCTCCAATTATCATAACAGCCAGAGCTACATTTTCTTTCTCTTAAGATCAGAGCATTCGTCCACCTTTCCATTGCTGCTAATGTAGAAACCCAGGGAGTGCACTCTGGTTGTTGAGGATTGCTGCAGGCAGATCTTCAGCACACAAAGCAAAGACAATCTCTTCCAGAATTCCAGGCACTCCTGGGGTTCACCTCTTGCTGCTGGCACATTGGTTTTAAATACACACTGCCTGTAATAAGCCCAGCCTAACACCACAGATATATTCAGAAGTAATATCAGCCTCTATTGTTGAAAAACACCCATTTCCAATACTGCAGACTTGGGTACTGAATTTTGCTGTCAGTTATTAACTGGTTAAGACATCAAGTGGTCATGAAACACTTCACAGAGAGCAAAATACCTTGATTCAGGTAGACCGAAACCAAAACTGGTGTGGAAGCCAGGCACAAGGTATAAAGGATTTGTGGTTTAGTTTTCCTGATCCTCATTTAGTTTCCAAAAGACATATTCGAGCTGCCAGGCTTTTGGTAATTAGCTCTTGAGGGTAGCTCATAATTCAGTGTTATTCAGTGGGAAAAATGAAACAGCCATAATGCTAAAGGAGTAAATGCCTATTTATCCATAGATTATTTCTGCTTACTTAGAGAAGTCTAGCCAGTGGTGTTAGAGGACAACAGAAATTGTACTTCACAAGTACAGAAACTTTGCTGAAATTAAATCTGTCCAAAGCTTACTAGTTCTTAAATACTGCATTACCTGATATCAGAATATCAGATGCAATGAAATGGGTCCCTTCCTCTTTTTGTCCTCTATATCCTTGCTTTTCTTTTGGGGGAGAGAATATGTTGCTTTTCTTCACTAAAATTCTAAATCAACACTAAACATAGAAACCATCCTTTGCTCTTTGCACTGCTGATGGCATATTTATCCCCCAAAGACAATCAACAGTAAATGTAATTTGAAAACTATTACGTTATTTTGACTTTTTTTGCTTGTCTTTTTGCATTATTGACCATTTCCCCTTTTAGAGAAGTACATGCCAGCTTTTTCAGAAAATTTTGGCAATATACCTATGAACTCTTGTTTGCTCTACAGAAGATGACAGTGCAAGATGTTCCTGGTGCCTTTCCTACAGTGGATGTCCCAGATCATGCCCATTATACGATTGGAGCGGTCATTCTTATAGTGGGGATCACAGGAACTTTGGGTAATTTCCTGGTCTTCTATGCTTTCTGCAGGTACCTTTCTTTCGAATGTTGTTTTAAATATTCATATTTATGAACCTGAACTGTATCCTACACTCTGCAAACACAGTGCAGGAATACTACCATTCTACTTTACTGAGTAAAATGTACCAAGAGACATTGCTGTAGGAAAAGAGGTGGCAACTTGTCATTTCCCTCTGACTTCTTTCCATTAACCAGAACCATAGCAAAATTGTTACCATGATTGCAAAGAACCACCAGATATGCCTAGCAATAGAAATGCAGCCAAAGCAGAAATGTTACAGTGAATTTTTTTCTATTGATTAACTGTGTCTGCATTGGACTCATGGGGTGGTTTGCACCTCTGGATCCCACAAATCTGCTCTATTTTAGATGTTTCCTTCCTCCTATTTCTTACTACTCAGTTTCTTTCTTCCCCCCTGCTCATTAGTGGCTATGTTCCCTTTTTTTCCCACATTTTCCAACACTTGGCTTGTTTCCTTTTAACTAAAGCCACATTCCAGCTTTTATATCTGACGGAAACTGGATCTCTGACAACAATGTCATATGTTCACCATTCCTGTTCACTCCTCATTCTGCATCTGATTTGTCACACTGGGGCAGAGCATTGCCATGATGTCCAAGCCAGTGAGCTTCTACTGTGTGACTGGTCTTTAGGCACTAATGCAATAAACCAAAATAACAGCAATTATATGATAATTTGGCCGTGTTAACTTAGATCACTGGAGTGTGGATGAAAGTTGTCTTGGTCTCAAGCCTATATTTATGGGGTGCATTAAGCAGCAGGTTTCAGCACATTCATTCAGAGTAGATATGAACACTTTGGTGAGAATGACAGTGGCCTTAAGAAAAGGTGTTGGCATGCAGATCAGATATGTGAGGATGAAGTACATGAGCCAGCTTAGCTCTTTGACTGGTCCTATACAGGAAATCCAGTTATGACACTTACACTTCCACTGGAGGAGACAGCTTGTCTTCATTTGAAGGTGATATGAAGACAGAAGGGGATACTGATAGCTGAGCAATGAGTACATCAGAAATTCAGAAAATAGTTTAGGTGCTTACAAAGCAGCCTCAAGTAATGGCAAACTATAAGACAACCAGCTGCCTGAAACAGAAATGTGTTCAGTAACTTTGCAGACTACAAACAAATACAAACAACCCATAAGCACTTACTAATAATATCTCCTTGCTCTTAAAATGACAGACGGGAGAGTGGTCCTAGCAATTGGTTCTGGACCGGGGCAAAGAACCATAATTTATTAACATATTTTTCAATTATATCTAAGACTGAAATTGAGAAAGGAGATAAGTAGTTACACTGAACCCCAAATGGAAGAGCTCTCTCAGTTGAGTTTTCAGGTGTACCCTTTAAAAAACTGTACTGTAATACTGTGAATAACAAAAGCAGGCAGAATACACTGAAGGCTGCTTGTTGCTCTTTTAAAGACAGAGTCTGGGCCAGTGAAATGAGTGCCACAGAGAAGAACTGATGTAAAACAAAGTGCTTGATGTGGTACATAGTGACTTTGCTTAATCCCTGTATTTGGAAGTCACTGTTGATCTTATCAGCAGTGGAAAATGCATGCCCCTTCTCCTGCTTAACACAACCCAGATCCTGAAATCCGTGGTGTACATCAACTTTAATTTCCTGTTAATCATGGACATGAAGTGCACTGGGTTAGAATATTTAAAGAGCAGTGTGATTTATCCCCATCACTGAGCTGGTTATCAAAACAATCCTGTAAAGTGCACAGGAGTATGAGGGTGTAAAACTGAGCCTTGCTTGTATTCTCAAGGGAAAGGAGAAGCCCTCTGCTTCAGCTTACCATGTAGTGTTCCTTGTCGTATGTGAACTCACAGGAACAACTAACAGCATAATTAACAGCATAATTAACAGTGCAGCAGTGTTTAGCAACATTTCTTCTGATCTCTGTAGGAGTAGGAGCCTTCAGACTCCAGCCAACATATTCATCATCAATCTAGCTGTTAGTGACTTCCTGATGTCCATTACACAGTCTCCAGTTTTTTTCACCAGCAGCCTCTACAAACGCTGGATTTTTGGTGAGAAAGGTCTGTATATATTCTTTCTAAGATATCACTATCTATGTTCTTACCATAGTGGCAGTTAATCTATAATTTCCCTACCCTCAGGTACTCTTGCAATACTGAGAACATTTCTCAGCATTGTTTCAATGTTGGCACAAACATTTCTTTGAACACTTGTGTCTGTGTGCAATATACTGCCACCAGGAAAGGAAAATTACATTCATGAGACAGATAGAAAGGCACCACTGGCAAGTGAGGCACAACACTAATCTTCTTGCCAGTGTTCTTCCCTAAGCACCTCGTGGCTTAGTTACTGTTGGGGTCCTCTGACAAAGAAGCACTGCCCCTCAGCATACCAGCTTAAAAGCCCTTCTAAATAACCCGCTCTGGGACTTGAACCTCACAAACCGAGGCAAGACAGCCTGGAAAACCTGACTTTTCGCAACAGAAACGTTAACACTTCCTGTGTAGTAAGAAAATGTGGAATGCAGGTTCCTTCATTCTTCCATTATAACTAGTCTTTGCCTCTTGAACAGGTACCAACAAAGAGGAAACTCAGAGAAGTAAAATTGCTATTTTGATCTCTGATGACCAAAAGCATATTTTATTTTACTTCCATTAAGTGTTCATTTGCATCCATGTTAAAACTAATCCAAACCACTGCTTTTAATCATTACGTTGTTTGAACAATTAAAATCACTCATTAATGTATTCATAGTCTGAATATTTACTTCAGCTAAATTATTCATTAATATATTCATATTTACTTCAGTTTTGCTGCCCTTGAGATATGAACAGTTCCATGGTACCAAAGTAACTATATCCCACTGTTAAGCAAAACAGATGCTTCTATGGGACCTGCAGAAAAACTGGAGTTAAACGAGATATTAATGGACTGCTGAAATTATCCCACTAGAAACATCAGAAATCAATGAGTGAAAATATGTTAAATATCACTGTCTCCAGCAATTGAAGCAAACAAAATCTTTGAAGTTTATCTCCATGGATAATGTAATTAGCAAGACAGCAGCTTTGAAGTAGCATTATAACTTCAGGAAAATTCAAGTTTCATTGCTTTACAAATTGCAGAAGACATTAGTTTGTAAGAAACACAGACTTGAACTCTCCTAGAAATTAATTAGCATGGGTAGATTAATTTCACTGCTACTTCTGTCATCTTCATTGCAAGGCTGTGAGCTGTATGCCTTCTGCGGAGCTCTTTTTGGCATTACATCTATGATCACTTTGATGGTGATTGCCTTGGACAGATATTTTGTCATCACAAAACCTCTGGCTTCTGTTGGAGTGACGTCTAAGAAGAAGGCCCTAATAATCCTGGTAGGAGTCTGGCTGTACTCTTTGGCTTGGAGTCTTCCACCCTTCTTTGGATGGAGTAAGTGAAATGGAATAAAACTTTTTTGCTCTCATAGTGTTGGATTAAAAGCAGTTAAAGGTACAGAAGAGGGTTGAATTAATAGCTCACGCATGAGGCTTGAATATACCAATTTGGAAAAAACAAAGATGAAATGCATATTGAAACTGAAGATCTCTAATCAAAAGAAAAGAATGCAGGGTGCATTACAGCATATTATGTGACAGTGGCACTTTTCCTTAAGCACATTACTTACTTACTGTATAAAGAACAGTAGATAAATCCATGGCCAAAATTTATGAAGAATGTGCCTGCTCATTATCCCATGTCTACTTCTTTTGAACCAAATTCAACAATACAAAAGGTATGTATTTGTGTTATTTCTGATGAATTTTCATCCCCAAAGGTGCTGTCTAAGACAGTAGTGTCAATCTAATTCTTTTATTCACATAAAAGAGGAATACAGCCCGAGCATTTGTGCAAGTAGATCTTCAGTAAATCTTTACTGTGTTCTGGATGGACAAATTGCACTTGGTGTTGTGTCCACATTCTCCATTCAGTCATTGGTGTTGTCACTGGCTTCCAATACGGATGGCATTTAGTAGTAACTAAAATGCTTTTGTAAATGTGAATTTTACACATGGAAATTGGAACATTCATACAGCACCTTGATTGCTGCAATTTGTAACAAAGAGAGTTTCTGTTATTCTTCCTCATTTGAACCTGCCTCACTACCATTAAGTTTATTTCCTGTGAGTCACCAGTTTGAGTCACTAAGTTACAATGAACTCATCATTCAAAACCCCCGCCCATCATTATGCTCCCTAATTCCAGAGGAGAATGTGTCTGCCAAGTGAGGGGAGAACACAGACATGACTAGTAAAGGATGCAACAACCAACTCAGGTACGGAGTAGAATTCCAGCAGAGTTTTGTTATTGTCATATTATTGCCATTCTAGTCCCCCATAAACATGACGCATGTTTAAGCAGGCAAACTGCAATACTGGCAGAAGCAGTCTTAAGTTGAGCGCGGAGCTGTTAGAGGAACAAAATGACAATACAGCCTTAATTGTAGATTTTCAATTGAAGAAGGTGGAATAATTGTGCTGGAAGGGTATTATCTTGTAATTAGATCATAATAGTGCCCACAGAATAAACTCTGACACTGTAATTAGATGCATTTGAGAACATCTGGTGCAATATTTTTAAGAACTGAACAGAAAATATCAGTGTAAACAGTTAAAATTCAAAAGTAAAAAGACATTGCTATTGCCAATGTATTTACTTAACAGTTTGAAACAGTAACTTTAAAGAGAATATATTTTATTTCAGGCAAAACATTAAGTACGGTTTTGGTTTTTTGTTTTTGGGGTTTTTTTTTATGTCTACTCAGCTTTACTTCATGATAAAATAATTTGGTCTACACAATTCATCTTTGCTCAGTAAATTTCTCTTATCTGCACATCCTTAGAAAAGTGGTACCTAGAGCAATTGGTTTGACTCCTTAGGAAGAAAGCAATTTGACAGGAAATGGAGATATTTAAAATCAATACAGATCTGGTCCAAGACCCAAATAAGTATTTGGAGAGATTCCCTTTGATTATGATGAGTTTTAAACAATATTCAAGACTGAAGCAAAATTATTGCATTTTCTGAAGCCTTAGATTGCTAAACAGAAATACAATAGCGAAACAAAAGAAAATAGGAAAGTGCTTTACATGAAGAATTGTTTATCCTTTTAAACCCTTTTTTCTCTTTCAGAGAATAGGACTAAATCCCATTTTATTCTGAGTATCTTCTCTAAATTCTGCACTCAGAATAACAATCACTTTGTGGTTTACACCTTCTTCTGCCCTTCTTTCTAGGTGCATATGTTCCTGAGGGTTTGCTGACTTCCTGCTCCTGGGACTACATGACTTTCACACCATCAGTCCGTGCCTATACAATGCTGCTTTTCTGCTTTGTCTTTTTCATTCCTTTGATTGCTATCATATACAGCTACGTCTTTATATTTGAGGCTATCAAGAAGGCCAACAAGTAAGTAGCCAACTGTCTTAAATTTTTATCCTTGTGTTTAAGTGACTGTTTGTTTTCTTGAAAGAAAGAAGAAAATTGGGACATTTCTCACATTTTTTTTGTAAGCACAGCTGAGACAGGAAACCAAATGAGAATTCTGTCAATAGTCAACATGGTAAGAAGTATGATTCTTAGAAGGGCCACTCCTGAATTTAGGCCAGAGCTGATCAGTACATTATCTAATGATGTGGAAAAGGGGACAGAAATTAACCAACAAGAATAAACACAAAAGCAACCTCAGAAACACCTAATGACAGTGTATCAATAACTATTTCACAGAAAAATAGATGGAATTGAACTACCAATTTAAAAAAAAAAGGGGGGGGGTGTGAAAAGAAGATTAAACATTTAATCACAGGACTCTGAAACAAAAAGCTATTGCTTTAAAAGTAAAGGCCAGCCTGCCACTCCATGTGCCATCCGTGGGTACCAGTCCCGTAGATCCCAGCAGATCCGGTGCCTTAGCTCAGAAGTGCAAAGCTAACAGCAAGGTAGCAAAACTGGACCCAGGGAAGCAAAAACTCCTCTAACTGTCTTTAACACAGCATTATTCAGTTACTTGAATAGCTGGTTTATGTGGAAATTCTTTTGGTACAGAGCGATTTTCTTCACTGAAGCACATGTGGACTTTGCCATTGATTAGTGCAGCAGAAGTACATTGAATGGTGAAGGACAGGTCACATAAAAGTGCATGAGTTTTTGTCTAAAGTAGCAGAAGAGTAATTGTTACCTCGCTGCATGAGACTGTTTGCTCATTTCCCTACCCTTGTTTTTGCTGTTGTATGTTTATTTTCTCTAGGTCTATTCAGACATTTGGATGCAAACGTGGAAATAAAGAGTTCCAGAAACAGTATCAGAGGATGAAAAATGAGTGGAAGATGGCCAAAATTGCACTGATTGTCATCTTGTTTTTTGTCATTTCCTGGTCACCATACTCTGTTGTTGCTCTGGTAGCTTTTGCTGGGTAATTATAAATGTATCAGCAAAGGAATATTCAGTGAAAGCAAAAGATGTGAAATTGTAAAAGACAGATAAAAGTCAAAGCTACTTGTCAAGTTTAATGTCTGAAGTATGTCCAAAACATTCACACATTTAGGAGTGATATTTAACAAATGGGGCCCATGCTAACTGTGACTTTTTCCTTAGTTTGGCTCTAAGAAAATTAAAAAAACAAAAAAAAGGAGAAAGAAAACAAGAATGTTACTACTGGCAACATAAACTGCCATGCTGAAGACTTCTGAATGCATTCTCTGTGCTAGGGTATTTGAACTATCTGAACTTTATTTAGCAATAATGCTCAATAAAGAGCCCCAAAAAGATCCATCCAGGGATTGATTCTCTTTTCTTTCTCCCCTTCTTTAACTTACAAAAGTCTATTCATTTTCTTGTGTTACATCAAACTGCTGAAATTCCTTACATATATAATAAGCAAGTTCAAAATCAGTACATATTTGCATTGGGAGCTTTTTGATGCTGGATATAAAAGATCATAAATATACAGCATCAAAGCATGTTCTTCATCTATTTAATTGTCAGCATTTTATACAGTAATTTCAACAGAAGCATGATAGCATTAAAACAGTAGCTGCACATAGCTTGACATCAGACTACATCTTATACAATCCAGGCACAAGTAATGGATTGGGAGTCCAGATGCCTTGGCTCTACGTGGTTATTTCTCCCACCTCAAAATGTGAATTTTCCTGTGCTTCTGTTTATCCTCTCTAAAATGTGACTATCTGCTTTAGGAAGGCTCATCACCTGCAAATCCTCAAGCTGTCATAGGAAGATTCCTATGACAGTACAAAACAGTTCTCTTTGTATTTTTCAAGTCAGAAATAAAAAGTAGGTGTTCCTAAAATTGACACAGGGTCCAAATTTACTTACGATGGAGCATTTTGGGAGACAAGGGTGAATTTTGTTACACACCCAAGGAAGAGGTGACCGTAGGGCCTCACCTCAAGCTTTAAGCTGACCACTTCAGCTACACAGAACTGCTGGGCTGTCTTGTACAATTCAGCACCTGCCTTAGGAGGATCAAGTACCTCCTGAACTTGACTTCTGCTCCATGTCTCACACTCACAAAAATCTGACCAAATGGACAATTTTATAGCTCTGCAGTATGTCACAAAAGAACATTTGCAAATTTTACTCATGAAGATATCTGGGGAGCAACATAGCTTCATTCAGTTTTTCTTCCATTTCTGAATTATATCTTCTAGGAAATCCTTCTGGGATTTTTGAGAGATTAATAGACCAAGACTGGATGTCTTCTGTGAACTTTTATTGCAAGAGACTCAGATAAAATCACTGCATGCTACATATGGGAGGCAGACATGGAGTCTGTGGCTATAGTCTTGGACTATAGACAACTCATCTGACAGAGCGACAAGATATGGAAAAGGAAGGAAGAGCCTTAATTCCTTTAGATAATATTTTGAATGGGGAATGGTGAGCTAGCACACGATCATGCTCACTAATGGTGATGGTCTACAGGTTGTATTTTCTGGGAATGGTTAGCTTAAACACAAGGCTTTGCCATTGTTTGTTTCTGTTAGCTGAACTCTCCATCAGCTTTACCAAAGCACTATCTCAGTTCAGGGTCAAAAACTCAATTCCAGTAAGGTCACACTGTCGTGTGTTATCCAGAATCCATGAAGATTCCTATCTCTAATCTATGCTTTTAAAGTATGATCAGGAGAAACTATGTTAAAAATTGCACATGGAGAACATCCTTATCAGAGAAAAGCCTTAAAATAGAGGTGAAATGGTATCTTTGGTATCATTCAGGTAGCTGGCAAAATGGTTCCTGTATTGCAATTGGCAAACCATTTGCACCTCATCACAGTGCATAAATACTCCCACAGTATGATGAAAAACTTCTTCACCAGGATGGGGAGGCCTTCTTAAAGGCTGACATTATCCCTAGGCTAAATAACATGGGAATTACCACCATCCTGAGTAATACTAGTGAAGTACAGCAAGAGAAGCCCTAAGAAAATCATATTTCTCAGAAATGCAATTAGACTGATGTTGATCTTTACAGGCAAAGGATGTAGAATTTGTTCTCTCACTGTTTTGGTACAGAACTCCCCTTTTACTCTCTACAGCCTTAATAAAGCATTGTCTTGCTGCTGTATAACTGCAGAGACAAGGCAAAACTCAATAATAAATATATGATGTGTTTGCATTGCTCTAGGTATTCCCACGTCCTAACACCCTTCATGAACTCCATACCAGCTGTGATTGCCAAAGCTTCTGTCATCCATAACCCCATCATTTATGCCATCACTCACCCCAAATACAGGTAAGTTCACTCTTACAAGTTATGTTTAATAAAGCAAAGAAAATCTGAGAGTAACTTTGCCACTTTTAGGTCTAGTACCTGAACTCTCCTTCACCTGCTCATTTTAACTCTTCAGGACAGCCTTGCCCTCCCCAGAAACACATCTCAATGCCATAGAAATGTCAGTGGAATTTGTACTTGGAACAAACTACTAAGCAGATAGTAGTTAGAGATGTTTACAGATACTGATCTGTATTTACTTATTGTATGATAAAAGATGGAAACCTTTTCATCTCAAAGGAAATCACCATGAATTTTTTATCTGTCTTCATGAGAGAGGCAGACATTGGGCAGTGTTGCAAATAGCACTCTGTTACATTCACCAGGCCTGTGAGAGATGGCCAAACCCCCACTTCCCTATTTTGTGCATCCTCCTTACGTTTCTCCAGGCTTTCGTATTTGAGATCGTATTTTCTCTGACTGGTAATGTGGAGGGTCATTACCATCCCAAGTTCAGATGCAGGCAGTGAGATTTGACAGATGGCAGCAAAGCGATAGATAGGCTGTTGTTTCATCACTTACAAAGACCTACCAAGGAACTGGATAGGGAAGAGGTGGGCAGGAACATCTAAGTGGGGAAGGCTGGCAGGAAGAGGAAAGCTAGGCCAAAGTTTCCTTACTCTGCATATGAGCAAAGTAATACAGCAATATAAATGCACACTCTGTACAGCTCTACAGATAGCCAGCAAACAGATGCGTAAGAGGAGCTAGAATAGCTGCTTAGGGGAAGATTAAAATAATTCATTATGTAGTACTTCTGCGGGGTTCAGTTTAAAGGCACAGAATTTTATTTCTGCCCTGATTAAGCTGAAAGCAGATAAAACATCATTTTAATAGCTCCCTTCAGTTCCAAGAGTTATATTTTAATGCCCTTATCCCTGCCAAGCAATAAATTTGAGATCCGCAGAACACTGTGAATAAGTAATCTTGCAGGGCAATTGTATATGAGATATCTGATATCTGGAAAACTCTTTTTGTACCCAGTAATTTTCCAGTCCATGCAGCATTAGTTCATCTCTCTGAATAAATGCATTGTTCATGATGATGAAATTTTTGTGCTATCAGAAAAAAATCTGACTGGTTCTACCTCTTATCCATTAGAAGAGCCATTGCGACACATGTTCCTTGCCTTGGACGCCTACTGAGAGTTTCTCCCAAAGACTCACGGTCTTTCAGCAGTTACCACTCCTCCAGACGAGCAACTGTAACCAGCCAGTCTTCTGAGATAAGTGGACTGCAGAAAGGAAAAAGGAGACTGTCTTCTCTCTCTGACAGTGAATCAGTAAGGGAGACACTTGCCATACACCCATTTTTAATTTCAAAGAAATTAATTCTGATAGAGTCCTTCCAAGTCATAGATTCTTTAGATGAAATGCATTATGGTTATCATTATAAAAGCTCCAGAGAAAGTGGAGGGACAAAGCAAAATTAAAGACAGAAGGCTGAAGTGTAAAAGCAGAATGTAGATAATTTTCTTCTTGATGGTTGGTGACACTGAAGGAAGAGTGGAAAGATGGAACAACAGGAATTTTAGAAAGTAAAGGAAGCATAAAGTCAGAGCTCCATTGAAAGTCTGATGATACTTACAGGCTGTATTTATCTGACCACAGGTTTGCAGTCTGGACACAGAAAAAAGAAACTGCTAATCACTAAATAGTTCTCCAGAGAAAGCAAGATTGTAATGAAATAGATAATGCTTTCTGAAAGTGGGATGTATTTGGAAACACATTAACCATCAGATTTAGACAAATCAGTAAATCCATTACAGAATCTTTCTCACAGAAGATCTCAACAGCTTGCTGCTGCCAGTCTAAGTGGAAACAAATGTTTTGCACAGCAGCTGAAAACAGGGCAAGTATTTGGCATCCAGGCTCTCTACTGTAACTCAAAGTTGTATTACTAACTAAATAAACATATTAGTTAGTTTATTGCAATCATTTAACATGAAATTTCTAAATAGCTGAAAAGACAAAATTTTCTTGGCAATTCTTTTTCACAGTTAGGATAATAATTGTATCTAATCCAGCCAAGTGCTGAATTCTGACAGTTGTTTTTAACAGTGACATTTCAATTTCTTTGCCCTCTCTGTTCTTTTGACTTCTCAGTCCAATCCAAATGAAATTCTTCTGGCTGGTACCCTCCAGTCAGGTGGAAAGTTTTAAAACTGGCTAATAGAAAAGGAACGTTTTTATATTGCATCTCTTACACTGCAAGTCTTGATTTGTAAAAAAACAACAGACTTCCTCGCTAATGTGGTTTTGTTTTCCCATTAATTGGAATGAAGCTTATAAACCTAGAACAACTCCTTGACACAAAGTATTTCTAAAGCACTGATTCTGCAGTCCTGAGACATTTCCTTCTATTTATTTCTGCTTCCACCCAAGACACTTTGGAAACTTTGGCCCTAATTCCTCCAAACACCTGTGCTTCCTAAGTGGGTAGTACTGTGGAAACACTGTCTCCATGGAGCTGTGAGATGCATTGGAGAAGTTTCAACAATAGATTGTAATGAAACACTATTTTCTTTCAAATTTTGCAGAGCATCCTGTGGAGGAAAAAAAAAGTAAGCCAAATTTTAGATGCAACAGACTTGATAGTTTTGTTTGTACTTCTTATAAGCAAACATTTTATGAACTCATATATGGCAGAACTTTTGTGAAATGTCTTCTATACAATGCCTGTCTCTTCTGCAATTTCTGTCTTGGAAAAAGTGGGGCAAATTGGATGGAAGTCTAAGGGACCTAGAGTGAATGTTTTTGCTGTATTAATTTTAGGCCTGTACTGAAACAGAAACTGATACTCCCAGTACGTTCTCCAGACTTGCTAGAAGACAGATTTCCTACGAAATGGATAAAGACACAATTCAGACTAGTGACATAAGAGCCAAATTGACGAGCCAGCATTCTGGGAATTGTGAGAAGGTAATAGACCGTGTAATACCTAAATTCTCTGACAACTGCAAGTTAACAAATCTGTACATTGTACCATAATTAATCATGAAGGTTCCTGCCAAGAAGATGCGGATAACCTATGAGTTAATGCAATGAGTAATGACTTAGAGGCTGTAAAAGGTCATCAGCTTTTTATTCTCACCCTGGTTCATTATTCAGCTGTCTTTGTTGCATTTCTGCTGCTGTTTTAGAGAACTTAGTATCTGAATGATGTGCTGTCTTGTGTTTGGTTTTAAGAGTGTATTTAGTAATACTTGTCTTTCACTGTCCAAATTACTTGGTCAATCTTCCTGTTGTCTCACCATTTGCTACCAAATGAACACCTATGGTAAGATGTAAAAAAACAAGGCTATCTTTTGCATATCACTGCTTTTCAGTCAGTCCTCTGCTCTTTTATCCTATACATTTTGCATATGTCAGATATTGTGACATACCTATATGCCATTTATGTCTTTCTTATCTGTGTTCATTCTTTCAGACAGCTGTAGATGCTGATGACATATTGATGGTGGAATTAAATGTCACAGAGTGCATGGCTACACCTACTGTAAGAACTATTATTTCAATATTTGGCATGCATCTACTTAACTGAGGGAACAAAAACTAATGACAATCCCAGTCCCTGAGCATGAATTAAGTTGTTTTTGAGATGCAAAAATTATATAATACTCCCAGCCCAATGCAGAAAACATGAGCACAAAGGGCAGACCATTGCTGAAACTAAGCAAGAGAACACAGGTACTACAGGATTCTCCTGAAATCCAACTTCTTCAAGGAACCCAAATATTTTCTTGAATTTAGTAAGTCCTCTGATGAGGTCTGTGATTTCCTTAGTGGAGCATGAAATCATTAATTTTTGTGCCATCTTTATATTAATGATGTATACACTAATCTGAGATAGCCATTCTGATGGCTATGTCTCTGAGACAGCCTTAGTCCTGTGGCAAGTACTGCTGTACAAAGGGATGTTGTTACCTATTTAATGTTCTCTGTTTTGGGTTGCAGCAAACATCTAAAACATCCATCTTGGAGGAAAACAAGGTCAGTTTTTGAAAATGTGCCATATTCAGTACAATGTGATAGTGTCTGTTTCTTCTTCATCTAATATAGCTACAGCATATGGGTAAAAATATTTGACATTTCTCACAAGTGAGTCAACTTGCCTTAATTCTCAGCAGACATGGAAATAAGAGCATAGAGCTGACAGGTGAAAACAAGGCCGTTTTACCTTTTCAGCATTAACCCCAGTGTAATACAACCACCTTAAATTGTCTCTTTATTGTTAGCAATGATCCTTATAAGCTATTGAGAGCCTCATCCTAACTGACTTTTTGGTCCTGTGCAAGTGACAGCTAACATTGTTTATTGTCAAAAAATGCTAATTAATCTTTCCCTCAATTTTTACCTCATTATGTTGTTTGTTTCCCCCTTCAAACTACCCATGCTGTTATCACTACAATTCACATTACTGTTGCCCAATGACCCTAAACAGTCCCTCTTTATGGAGAAACTCCTTACTCAATTGAATTAGGCCGTCTGAGCATATCCACAGTACTTCTGCTCAGAATTGAATGTGCTGTCATTAGCCTGGTCTTTCTTCAAAGTAGACCAGCTCTTAAGTTGCAAATGCAAAGTCTTTAATGCTTTCACACATTAACTTGTTTAACAGGTGGGGTTTTTTGACATAAGTAATTCATTAAATACTAAAAAAAGTTCAGATCTACTTTTCCCTCTATCATTTAAGCTTGCTTTTGAGTCAGCCATGGGGAGTAGCAAAGTGCTTATCTAAATATGTGCCACTTTTTTGTAGATGATTCAATGTGATCTCCTTGTAGATGTTTTGCTGTCCATTTCTTCTAAATCTTTGCATCCTTTAGAAAGGTGAGAGCCTGAACAATATTGGACAAAGAAAAGGAGAGTCTCACCAGGGACCATCTTCAGCCCAGATACCCAGTATTACAATAACATGCAGCAATGTCCAAGGAGTAGAGCTGCCTTCTAGATACAACTCTGGTTTCCTGTACCCTAAGCCCAACAGTCACAAGCAGAAAGAGAAGTCCAGCAGTTAAATGAGTGGTGCAAGCCAGAATATCAACTTAGCCAACAGCTCTGGAACAGCTGTGGACTGGCTGAATCCAGAATACTTTCCTAGATTGGTCTGAAATGCTCCTACAAAGACACAGCACAAGACAAGCAAGGACAAAAACATGAGGAGTGATCTTTTCAGCATCAGAACTCTCTCCAGAGGATCACATCTTGATCTGAGTCATTGTAATTTTAATATTTCTTCTTTATGCAGCTCATGAAACAATTTCTTTCATTTTGATTTTATTCTGCTTATATATATTCCTACCACTATACAGACCTTATCCTAGAAGCCTCCTAGGATTAACCTGAGAGGGAAGTATGATATTCAAAACTGGCTTTGTTCACTTAGTGTATTAACTTCAAAGCTTTTACAGAGCTAAAGCTGAAAAATTTGGGGGGAGATGTACATAACTTCCTGAAGATTGTTTCTTCATTATTGTGAAGTTTCTCGACCAAATGTAAACTTAATTACACAGTCAGTGCTCCCTTCTCTCATTAATGACATGTTTTCCCCCACTTCCTTCTACAACCCAATGGGAGGCCATGCACTTTAGCAGTAATTTGAACTCTCAGATCTTTATTTTAATTTCTGAGATTGGGGGAAGAGAAAGGAATAACACTTGAGGACAGGGCTATGGTCCTTTCCATACTTAGCTTCTTTCCCAACAGTGGTTTAAGAGATGATTTTAACCCATTCTCAGCTAACTTCCCCAGAGCTATAGGAGATTATTATGAAACTCCTTCTGACTTTCCTTTAGCAGGTTTCATGAGAAGAATGCAGAATACAAAGCAATGTTTGTACTGAAATGTCTTATGGGTAAGTCAATACATCTGCTTTCTGATACTTCAAAGTTGTCTACCCTTTGATGTGCTTTTCTAAAGTAAATATTGGGAGAGAAGGGTTAGTTCCCCAAAAAATAGTTGTTCTAGAGATGTATAGAATCCACACTATCCCACTTTGGCATTCCCGTTTTCCCCTTCTCTAAACAGCGGCATTTGCATAGCTGAGGGTTTTCTTCCACGGTAACTAAATCCACGAGATTGTACTTATTTCCCCTGAAAGGGAAAGAGTTCTATCAGTAGTGATTTTCAGCTTTTCCCTGGTGTCTCTTCTAGTGCCTAAGAAGAAATGGACAAAATTAATTTGCAATTCATAGCAGTCTATGCCACAAGAATTATGAGGTATAGGCAGTCCATAGTGGGGCTGAGCCCAGAAGAACAGGGCACAAAGAGCTATTGAAAGAGCTCTTCCCCACAGGCCCTCCAGCAGTTCTCCCTTTGGCTGCAAAAACAGAGGGAAACCAGCAAGGCATTTTTTCCTAAGTAAATCAATTCTTTCCCATGTCACATCAGAAAAAGCCACAAAATCAATAAAAATGTAACGAGATTATTACTTTGAGGGGAAAAATAAGTGGGTTCCAGAAGGTCTGGGGCATTGTTTTGAAGCAAACTTCTGGAAACTTAGGTCAAACTGAGGTTTATTAAAAAAAAGGTTACTAAAACCAAAAATGAAGGTGATAATGACTTCTGCCACTGACAAATGTTAGATCATGAAAAAAATGAGGCATTCAGGCTGGTAATAAACTGCCTAAAGAAACACACTGTTCAAAATCCAGTGTTCTTATATAAATAAAATCATAGGTATTAGAGATGGAAAGGAGCTATTACAGTTTCTCCCTTCACCTACCACAACAGGATATTGTCTCCCAGCAGAGGACAATATTAAACTGATAATACATACAGCTAGAAATAAGGAGAAAGAAAACATCTTCAAACAGGAAGCATATTCAAGGATATTCATAAAGTCTAAGGAGTTATATTATAACTTATTGCTAAGGCTTTAAAAAATATTTAAAAATGTGAAACATGTAACTCTTCCTTTGTCATGAAGGCCATTGACACTAGTAAAAGATGGGAAGAAACATTAGCAAATGCTGCCTGTTTCATATGGGTCACAAAAGACTGAACCTGTCACGAAAATAGGTCTAACTCACAAGTGCTATTTGATGTGTTAACAAGGAGTGTATGATATGTGTCACTAATAGGTAGATCCTTTGCTGCAGTCATGGCTTTGTTCCCGAGCAGTATTCTTCAAGACTATACTCTGCACTCTTCTGCATTCCCTTCCACTTTTAGAGGGTATAAAAAGAATACTTCCATGGCTAGAAGAGCTTTATGAATCCACAGCATGTTGTTCTCTGTATCCTTCAACTCCAACATGTATTAGAGATTAGTTTGTATCTATAAAAAGAACTACAGCTGTTCATGCTCATCTACTTACAAGAGACTTGTAAAGCATGTATTAATTAGGGTGAATTTGTTTGTGAGCACTTCAAAACCCTCGTGTGTACTCTCTGTGTAGCTAACAGCTTTGCCTTCCTTCACCTCTGCTGTGGCTATAAAAATCGTACAGGGGAAAGCCTACAAAATTCATCTCATCTGAATATCTCTACCAGTGGTTCACAAGTGTAACCCCTGCGGCATTTGGAATAAATCATTATTAGTTCATATTTCATCTCATCCTAGCAGATTTATTTGTGTCCTGTATCCTCCGCTTGGCAGCCATTCTCTTGGGTTTGCTCTCTCTTTACACCCTTCAACACAGATGACTGATTGGATTAAAATAATTTAGGACTGAGATGATTCACGTTTCACTTAAAGTCAACTGTACAGGCTGTTCTGCAGAGACCGCCTGTAGTTTACCATGCACTTGGATGTGTTCCAGTGACTTGGAGTGTGACAGGACTAGGGCAAAACTGAGACATCTCCCTTTGGCCTTTTGTACTCCAGCAGCTGTTCACAGAGCAGGCTGCTGGCAAAGGCAATGGCAAGCAGTGCTGGGAGTTAACACACAAGCTCTGCCCCCTCATGGGGGCACAAACTCAGCCTTGGGTCACCAGTGAAAATGTCTGGTCTGATCATTCAAGCCATTCTGCAAAACTGCTGAGCAATTGGTCACTGCTGCTGGACCTACAAAGAAGGTGCCAAGAGCCGGTGTAATGAATGGCTGCTGCAAGCCAAGGCTGAAGGACTGCATAAGGCAGCAGCCACACATTGCCAATCTTTCCAATTTTCACAGACCACCGGGGTCTTACTTCTTGTGTTTTCCAGGTTACATTCACATTTCATACTTTCAGAAACTTTGTTACACCCACCACTGAGCTAAAAAGTGTCCTCATAGAATGTGGCATTGAGTATCGACATTTCACACATTCTCAGGTAAGACAGAATAGCAAACAGCATTTTTCTTAGTTACATGCAAAAATAACAGCAAGCTTGACATTCAGAAGAAAACAATGACACCCCCCATGCTTTTCTGGGTGTTTCTAGAGCTCTAGGGCATAACATGGGTAAATTACCATTCCCCTGTGTGCCCATTTTCCTCAGGGTGGTTGGTGTCGTTTTTCACTCAGGCCATCCCAAGAAACGCTGCCATGTGCCCCTGGTTACAGCAGTTCTGGCAGCAGCAGGGCTCTGCTGGAGACACAGCATAGGAATTCTTTATACCTGATTCACTGAGCCAAGCAAATGCTGCAAGAGTCACATCAGTGTAGGAAAATGCTCACTCACTCTATACAAAGATGTCAGAATCTCATGATATTAGACTGCAAAGCTGCACTCCTGGTGGTAGGTTTGCATATTACTCTACAAACTGTTTTGGCAATGAAATTGGCTCCCAAAATTAAGATTCACCTGAAACTGGGGGTAAATAGTAGGACTACCCCACTGGCTGTGAAAAAATGGAAAGGGATTCATCTCTTCACAGTGAACTTTTCCTACTTTTCTTCCCTACCCTTCTGTTAGTTTGGGTTTTTTGGTTTGGGGTTTTTTTTTTCCATTTTCTTTTTTTTTTCTCTTTTTCAACTTACACAAACACCAGTGTTTATGTAGATTTAGTACCAAAGATATTTTTAATCACTTTCAGGAAAATTTTAATCAACCCTTGCCAAGGAGACTTTATGTAGGAGAACCTTTTTAAGACCCACTTTCATTTGGGTTACTGCAATCCACCTTCAGTCATAATCAGTGAATCAGAAGCACAGAAAATTTACAGTAAAATGGCCTAAGTAGGTCTTGTGAGGATGACTGTAACCTGGAAGGTAAGAGTTTTTAAATTTATCAGGCTTGAGTCAAGCCTTAGGTATGGCATAGAGCAGAGAGAGCTGCAGCTCTGGTTAACCTGTGTCAGAGCATAAACATAACCTCAGAGTAAAGCTCATCATGCACATGAAAAAATAAACATGACACCTATGTAAATAGCTTGCTAAGGGGATTTTTTGCTGGGCATGTTTTACCCACAATGTGAAAGCAAACCCATTGCTCATTTCCCTCAACATCTAAACTTCACTTCGAGTTCCACAAGTGTACAAGAAGATGGTTTGGAAACAGACACAAAAATCTGAGACTATGTCATTGTATAGCATGAGGCCTCCAATGCAAAGTTCCATAAAGGACATTTCCTGAATAGGCTGTGGGACACTTATGGGCATATTTACAATTGCTACAATGTTTTCCACTGACTGGAAAAATAGAAAGGAAAATCTATACCCTTCCATATAGTGCCATGCCTGAAGGGTTACAAAGAAAGTGACTGTACCTCTAGTGTAACAGCATTTCCTTCAAAAGCCTCAGTACTTCAACAAACATGTTACACACACCCAGATGCACCCTTTGCTGTAAGACTGGTAAAACTGCTTTTTTATGAAGTTTTTTCAGATGCCTGAAGTTAATCATATGCATAAATATTTACATAACCCCTCAGGACACCCAAATGAAATGAAGTAGTTAAGGGTATGTTAGGTCAGTACTAAATGTTACTGAATTTTTAAAATATTTTTCCAGACTAGTATTTGCTGCTAACTCCATGCAAATGTACATTAATAAATTTTCTACATTTCAGATTTTTTAAAGCCAAGGCCAATACTGATAGGTGAGCTGAGTTGCAAATTTGATTTGATGTAGAAGGCAGCAAGCGCTTTGGTATAGCAAACCCTTACCAAGAGGAAGAATGACAGTGATAAGAAAATGAAAAAAGTTTGAATCAGAAATCCAAGATTCTATTTTTTCCATGTTGTCTGTGTGACCTTGGGAAAATGACTTAATCTTCTCATATCTCAGTATTTCTGTCTGTGAAATAGAGATAATATGCTCATCATCATCATGTGGCTACTCTCAACTGGGTTTTACTGTTTCTTCCATGATTCACAACTGAAATCTTACATTTATTTTATTAAATTTTCTTTCTTTACTGTACAGTTATCAATATATCTAAACTACACTATTACAAATGAAAGACAGGTTGTAACTGAATGGGATATGGGATGCACAGGATCATTCTTTTTCTCAACAAGAAATAATTTACACACATCCACCACAGACTTCAGTTCTTGTTTACAGTTATATTTTAGTTTGAAATAAGAGTGAAGTAGAATCAGGCATTTTATTGGTAAGTTGTAACTAATAAAAATATGTAGCATGCAATTGTGTACATTTTTTTGACCCAAAGCCCTATGCGTGATATATATGTTTGTCCCTTGAAGTGAGCAAAGTCAAACTGGTAGTAGAATCACTTTTAGGGTTTTCTGCTCTATTAATGGGGCAAAAATTGCTCATGGAAGAAGGGAATCCTTGACCAGCGGTGTCATCCAGGAAACAAGGGCAACATAAACAGAATAAAGCACTACAAAATCAAACCTACAAAATTTCCACCACATTTCCTGAATCATGCCTAGAATGAAAACCAGAGAAAACTATAGTTTAGCCTACTCTGAACATCAGTTGTTTCTGTCCTGTCCTGACAGGAGCTATGCTTTCAAGACCAATTCTACATTCATGCACAAAAGGGCTCCATTAATATCAAAGGATTTAAAATAGAGCAATTCATCAAAGCTTGAATTCCAAGAACTGTTAAGAATATAATAAGGCTCAGCCAAGAAAGGAAGGAAGGAAGGCAAGAATAAGACTATACTCCTAAAAGCTCATAGAAGCCTTTCTAGTGGCAGGAGCACACAGCTATTGCCACAGCACGCCAGATTCTCTAAGGTAACTGTCCAGTGCTGACCTGTGACTTCAAGGAAATCAGTTCTCATCAGAATCCAAGCAGTATTAACATACACTAGATTGGTCATAGCTGTAAACACATAACCATAGAATAGAACATATGACAATGTTTGCAGTAATACCTCTTCCCTTATTTGTCTATATTACATATGCTAAGCAAGTTCATTTCTAAAGAAAAAGGAAAACAAGAAAGAAAGGTTTAAAAACAAAAAAAAATTGGTTTTCTCATTTTTGACAAGTGTGAGTGCTCATCTTCATCCTGTTGTGCCAACTGCAGAAATCCTGCTCAGCTCAGTCCACATCTCTTAGAGATTCTTCTCATTTTCCAGTCAACTCTTCTCTAGTTAACCCACAGGGCCAGAGAGAAGGCCCTTGCTTACCTTTTCCATGACCCTGCTAAGAAATAGCTGTTGCTCACCTCACTTCCCTTTCCAACCCTGATCCTTTGGGTGTCTGTAAGCCCAGGACTCAGCTCCCTTCTACCTGGCAGGTCCTGCAGTTGAGCATTCCTTGACACTCATCCCATGGACAGTCCTGCTTTCAAGCCCTCCCAGCAGTATCACCATCTTCTAGTTTTCAGTAGTTCACACTTCTAGGACCCTTTTCAAGCAGCCCCAATGCCCTCAGGTGGCAAAACCAGCATTAATTAAACACAGCTCCCTCCTGGCTTTTAAAGAAACTATTTATGCTTCCACCTTAACATGTAAACAGATGGAGACTGGGCTTATAATAACCCTCCAACTGTGATATAAAAATATGAATCCTTGATGCTGCTGTCCTCAGCTGAAGCCTCTGAGTAACAGAAGCACATGGCAGAACCCTTAATGCGTATTGACAGATCTTATTTGAAGTGCTATTTTCCAGATGCACTTGTTAAAACTCACTTTCGGTTGCTGCTCAGTGAAGTAAGAAGAGAACTTAATCTGATGAAGGACAGAGTTGGGCTAGTAGCATCAGGCAGCTCGGTGGTTCATCACATTCACTGCATGGATTCCTTTTGGAAATCATTCCTCTGAAAAAGAAAAAGCCACACCAGTCTTTCAGGTTCAGGATCATTATATGTTTAGTTACATGAGAAGTAAGTTTCACACAGAAAGAGCTGCTCTCTTTAAGCACTGTAGATAGCATTTATTTCACCTGAAGGAATTAAAATCATGTAAATTCCATGAAACATCATGTGAAACTCCATTTCAATAAATCACACCCATTTTAATTCTTGTTTTACCCCAAACTGTCATGGTAGAGTATGGCCAAAGGCAAAGAAAGCAAATAAGAAAACACAATTCAGGACACTCATTAGCACTGCATCAAAATGAACTGACTGCAAATAAATTAGGGAATCCAAAAGTGCTGGAAAGCACAGAAACTTCATACAAAACAGGCATCTTCTCTTTCCTTTTGTGGGCCAGAAAAGGGACTCAGAGTTACCATCTTGTGTCAGATTTCTCCTTGCTCCTTTCACTGACTCCTTGATTTTCTCATGTACTGGAGCCAGACCATAGTGATTTCGGAGACAGGGCTAAGGAGGCCACAGCACACGTTACAGAGCTGCACCTTGCACCTTCCCTTCATTGTGCTGTTTCCTGAAATAGAAAGAGCCCCATCACAGCTGAACCTGCTCCATTTTCACTGGGTCACAGTGCAAAGACAACTGCTTATTAGAGCAGCTCATGAACATGGTAACAGTGTGAGCTGCCTGAATTCCAGCTTTTAAAAATAAAATCACTGCAGGAGTTTCCAAAACAACACAGCTGACTGTCCAACAACACTGGAAGCCATTTCTGGGAAACCTAGCATTTGGGGTTTAGGATCCGGGCATTTCTTTAGCCAAAAGATGATCAAGGCCAGATGTCTTACCAGAAGAGCCATACAAGTAGGAATGGTATTATACCAGTAAGGACTTAGAGCAAAAGGATTTAGAGAATTCAGCCATACAAGGTGGATCCTCAGGGGAACTGGGTTTCTCATCCACTACTTAAGGGGAATTCTCTGATATGAAAATCATGGCAGTTAAAGAAGTTCATGGGGATCATAAATCAGTTCTAAATTTTTCAGTTAAAAACCAAAAAGTCCAGTTGCAATAAAGCAACATCCCCTACTAAACACTTTGTGTCTTTGTGACTACTTAAGATTTTCACAACACTAGTATTTATTCTCCAGTTTTGTGTCTCTTGGGACTGGAGACAGAGATTTGGAAAAGGATTCTGGTAGTGCAAAGGACATTCAGTGGAACTTCAGCAACTGAAAATCTTTGCAACTCCCAAATGCAACATTCACAGCTATCACATATACAGTGCAAGTTGCACCAAATTACACTCAAAATGGTGGTTGATTTGACAAGTCAAGAGGACCCCATAATGTTTCTGTTTCAACATGTGACTAACTTGCAGGCACTTGTCTTTCTCTGCTTCCTCCTTCCAAGGGCTTAGTGGCTTGGTTCCAGCGGAATTATTAGACTTCAGTAAAATTTGACTGTTACTAGTTCACTTGATCTCAACTTGAAAGAGCTCATAAAATGAAAAAAAGCTCATCACTGAAACTTTTATTCCATTCCCTCTACTACTGATATCCAGCATGTAAAGAAAAGTGTTGAGGAACAAAATGAGAAAAATGGAATAAAGAATAGGACATTCCTATTAGTCAACAGGAGTTAGTCTTCTCTGGGATCTCTATTCTTGTTAACTCATGCACTGTTTTAAACAATGGGGGAATTGAAACAGGTTGCTTATACAATAGGATCCCCAATTTGTACCCCACTTGTCCTCCCCTAGCCCACTGAAACTCAGCTGGAAAGCTTGGCTGACCCTAAACAAATCTTGTATTACTGAAACTGCCAATAAAGATACAAAATAAATTTATTTATTTTACTTACTGTGATTGTACAGATGTGATCTAGAACTTTTTTTTTGACATGGTATGCCTTTCTTTACCAGTCCTTCACTCTGCTTAATGCATGAAAACATTGTGAAAGGAGAAAGCTGATTGCTCAGTTATCATCTAGTTAGTTATATATTTAGCACCTGACCATCAAGATATTATTGATTTTTCTTCAAGGTGGGGCACCAAGATTCTACCTTTTGAAGAAAAACGTATACCAGTACTCAGGCTCCAGCGATGGCTAAGTTAAACTTAGCTCGCAGTTTCCTCAGCAAAGTTTATCCTGCTCTTCAGATATCACAATGAAAACTGTTTCAATAAATCAATGGGCTCAACTGAACAAACCATCAGATCAAGGCGCCAAGTAATCAAACTGAACAAGACTGGTACTCAGCTGGCACTGCTTTGTGGTAAGTATCAAAGATAGTCAGTTCTGAGTCAGAGGATGGCATTAACTCCTTCTGCGACTTGGGCACTTCAATTTTGTGTAGAACCCACGATTATCTGGAAAAGGCCATATCATTTACTCTTGGAGTGCTCCAAGGCAAAACCAGGAAGGTTTTGCATACTCAACAGAATATTAGCAGTGCCTGTTGTAAGACAGATGCAATGATGGATTAATCAATCTTTATCTGAGAGATGCAGCGAGGAAACAAGAGGGAAGAGATTCAGCTTTCCCTTTATACAAAAAGCCCACATTTACAACTGAATATTTAAACAGTGAGTTAGAATTAAGAGGCCAACAACTGTTTAGGCAAACTAACTGAAAATACCGAATTTTAAGAGAATTCCAGCTTTTCTTCTGTCTAAAATCAGTGTACAAGGTTTTTGTGCTGACATTTTGGGGCTGTGTTAGCCCAAATTTAGCATGAAGGCAGTGAGGGTTGTAAATCAAGCAGCATTGGGGGGTTCATCCTGCTGACAGTCCCTCTTGAATTACCTACTGCCAAAACTCTGTTTTCATCCTGTACTAGGAATGTTATGCTAATATAGCCCAGGGAAATGACAGGAACAGTCCAAGGAGGTTCCCACGTGGACAGCCTTATTTTTTATGTTTGAGCAACACTCTAGAGTTGCAATTCACTATGTTTTATTGAACTCTATGTAACAGCTTGACCTTTTGATTATTTTGTTTGCATGTGGGCAACATTAGGAGCCCTGCAAAACTATTAATATAAGACTGAAAATGGGAATGATTAATCTTTCAAGAGTAAAATTACTAAAGTAGAGTCATGAAAAATATGATCCTCATCTGAGCCGTGCTTGGTACATCTTCCCGAGATTTTATGTAAAATTTCTGCCATACAAAATAATTTTGGAGATCCAAAGTCTTAGATTCTATTGGCAGCTTTTTTGCCAATGCCAGAAAACAATCCCATGTGAATCAGACTGTTAATTTGACATATCCATAGCCCTAATTTTAAAGAAATTCCTCCCAGTCTTTTGTCAGAAGGGAAGTGAAAACTGTGAGTTGTTTTGAAAATTTCCCATTCATTTGCCAATGGCAAAAGGAACAAACCACTGACTCTCCTGTCCCCTTACACAGCATGTGCAAAGGACTGGGAAAATCAGAACTGCTAAGCAATAAGGAATCACAAACGGAACAGCCTGATTTACTGGAGCTGTTACAGTTTGGGTAAATGACAGTGTAAATGCAGGCCAGATCTGCACTCCTCTAAATGCTAGCACTTCAGTCTGAACAGTCACATCGGTGTCACCACAGAGACATAACAGCTATACAGCCTATCCAAACCAAAGGCAGCATCTTCCTCCTGGTTAGCTGTTCCTCACTAGAGGCTCTCAGAAAGCCACACTCATCACTACTTTATTTCTGAACTCAGAACCCCTTCAGCTGGGCAGGGAATGAGATGAGATGTCAAAAGCTTTATCCCAGGAGAAAGCACATCCATACATTGTGCAGCAGTGTCTGTACATTACATGCTCATTTTACTAACGTCACCATTGGTGAGGAAGCCCTCAGTAGCTGAGGAGGCCAGCCTTGTTGGGTAGCAATCATTCTTTTAAATTTCCATCCTTAGCAGTGGTCACACCTTCAGTTTAAAGTTACTGCAAATAAACCATGCAAACAGCTTACTAAAGTACCTCATAACCCTAATGAAGCCATACTGCAGAAATTCATGAAAAATGAGGGGCCTATTTACAAGGAAAAATATGTTTCTGAGGCTGAACAGCTGATGAAACAGTTTGGGAGATCAGACTGTGATTAGAAGAAAGGATAAAAGAGTAGGAGAAAGACTTGTAGAAAATTAGCCCTTGACAGAACTATCTGAAATTCACACTAAAGGAAATTGCCCAGGCTGGAATGAAACTCACGGGTCAAATGCAAATCACACTGAGTTAGTCACTGAGGAAAATGGACAGCTAAACCTATCAGTAAGCTACTTGCTAGAAAGCAAATAGGATTGTTTGCACAAGATGGCCTAGCCAGCGTAGTCTGAGTGCTCAGCTTTTCGTACTATGTGGTGATCCCGTGGGTCTTTCAGGGAACTACTCCAAGGCCATTGGTAGGTAAGCAACATATTTCTGAAACACCATTTAAAATATGAGTTTAATACTGTCACTAGTGCTTTCTAGAAAAATAGGACAGAGAATATCGTCCCTCCAAATGACAGGCACAAGTTTCTGGGAACAAGCCTGCAGGCTCTCTTAAAGAATGCTAAGCTGGTAGAGTTCCCATACTTCCAAATTCCCTGGCCTTGAGTGAATGAATGAGCAACATACAAGCTAGAGTATTTCATCCTGTTTCAAACAAAAAGAAAAACAAAAACAAAAACATTTTCTGAAGCAAAACTGTTATCAGAACAGGATTATTGGGTAATTCCCAGTCATCCTTGCTGATACTTCTACCAGTAGCAGGGAGCAGAAAATCAGGTTATTGAAGGCCTTGGAAAGCTTCAGATACAAGTCTTTAAATCTAAATATTATTTTTTCTATCACACAGAGAATGGGATAATTTAACAGAACATAATGGAAAAAGCCATAATTTCCCACCATCTGGATCATGTTTTCCAGCCTAAATCACCAAGTCTGCTACTTTATGAGGTTACTCACCTCATCACAAGATGCAAAATGATTCCTTTGGCGATATAAGCCAACTTGTCAGCGGAACATTTTTGCAACTACAAGTCACAATCCATAAGAATATGAATTTTGGCCAAATATAAATACAGAAATAATTGAGATCAATTTCTCCTGGCCTGGTCTGCGCATCCTGTGTATTGGACCAAAAGAGCCCACTCGATGTGTACCACAGTCAGTACTTAAAGAGACTTGAGGTTCTATAAGTCAAGAAACACTAAACCTGAACTGCGATTCTTTTAAGTAGGCTGGAGCTGAGAAAGTTCTCCAAAGGGCTGTGTATTGCAGGATTCCGTTGCTGTGTTTATCGCGGACGTGAGGCGCTCTCGGCCCCTCGCAGCGCGGTTTTCGCCCCGGGCCCGCGCAGTGGAGCGGCCCCGCCCGCGCCGCCGCCCTGTCCCTGGTGCTGACCGGGAGCGGCCCCTCGGCACAGCGCGCTCCAGTGCGGAGCCAGCGCGGGCAGTTCTCGCTCCCGGGCAAATCCCAGGGGGCTCGGACGGGACAACGCGCCCGTTTCCAGCGGTTCAGCACTTGGGAGCAGGTTTTCTCCCATCTTTTTTTCTTTTAATTTTTTTAAAAAAAATTATTATTATTAGCAAACTCATAAAGCAGTGGCTCTGTCATTGCATTGAGAAAAGAGCTGACTTTCTGGAGGATGCTTTGGGGAGCATAACATAAAAAAAAAAAGAAAAGCAAACCAAAACAACCACCACACAGAACTGCTGAATAGAGGGATGTATGGAGCGGGCTGCCTGGTCCTTAACAGCACTCAGCAGCCATGTGAAGGCACCACAAAGCTCAGTCTTTTAAATCTTCTCAGCATCGGTTTCCTGGTGGGCAATCAAATTGTTCGTTCTGCTTTTTTGTCTTCCAAACCGTTTGTCTCCTCTCGGGCCGTCGTTTTAACTTTTCCACTTAGTTAAAACGACCACTGCTTATCAACACCAGTGAATTAGTGGGGGAAAACAACCTCACTTCCACTTTTCCTACGGGGCAGTGAATGAAACCACCGATTTCACTCGTGTTCTGGCGGCGAGCGAAGGGGCTGAAGGCAGCAGGCGGGGAGGGAACGGGCTGAGGGCTGAGGGCTCCAAGCCCGCACAGCATAACACACAGGCTCGAGAGCTTTTGCTGAACTTGGGCAGGACAGCAGCCCCTCCCGGCCACCCTCGCCGCCTTCCAGAGTGTTCCTGGTCCCACCCGCGGGCGCAGCCCCCCCGCTCCCGCCGCCATTTCATCCCTCGCATCCTTCCCTGAGGGCTCAGACGCGGAACGCCCGCTCCCCGGGATACCTGCTGCCCCGGCGCTCGGCCGAACCGCTCCCCACAGCTGTGTGCCACCTTCCCGCTCCGCCACCGCGGCCCCGAGGTGATCTCGGCCCAAACTCGGATATTTACACGCCGCCGGCAGCGGCTTCTCGCGGATCGGTCCCTGCGCCACCGCCCGAAGCAAATCCCCTCCCGCGCCGCCTTTCCCGCCCAGCGCCCCCTGGCGGCGGGACGGGGAGCGGCGCTCCCCTCAGCGCGGGGCTCCCGGCGCTCGGGCGCTTTCCAGGCTCCACCTGCGGGCAGCGGCTCTTCCCTCACCGCAGCGCTCCCCTGGGCCCCGAGCCGCGGCCGGCGAGACGCTGCGAGCGGGCAAGGTGGGTGGCGCCGCGACTGCAGCGTGTCTGTAGTGAGACGTGAAACCCCGGAGAGCCCTTACTGGGAAGGCAGAAGTGAGTAGGCGAGGCTGAAGCTTAACTTTTGGGAGGCTGCTTGGTTATCTTGCACCCTTGTGCCAGTGGGCGCAGCGCTCCATCAGCGTGCTACGGTGATCCCTGAGGAATGTGCGATGGACAGATTGCACTGACGGCACAGGATCCTTCTCGTAAGGCTCGCTGTGTGCCCCCTGCGCTGTGCCACACCTCGGGCTGTCTGGAGGCACAGCCAGCGCTACTGTACGAGGCCCTGTGACCTCGATGTCAGAGCTCAGTCCCTGGTCTGAGTGGAGCTGGTGGTGATGTCTTTGGGTTTGTTTGGACTTTTTTCATCCACTCTTTTCCCTTTCCTAAGGCCAGACAGTCAATGAGGTTCCCCTGCAGCAAGGCACAAATTACAGTAGTCATAGGATTGCTGTAAACTTTCCTGGTTTCAACCCAGAGTTGGCAAACAACAATGAAAACTAAACAGCAACACAATTTGCAGACTTCTTTTTCTGCCTTAAGTACCTGTATTAGAAACTGAGCTCTGCGTTTTAATCCGTTTGCTGCTGTTGACTCATTTTCTCATCTAAAGCTGGTAACCAAAGTGCTAATAATAAGTGTAGATAAACAGGCCATGGTTAAAACAACAGGTGTTTAGGTGTTCTTTACCTTAAAAGAAGAAATTTTCTTATCATGGGAAGGTAAGTGCTGTAGAAGTCTTAAATATTACATGGTGTAGTGAGTGTCTTCAAAAACAATGACTCAAAAGCTGGTAAGATGAGAACTTAATAACATACACTTAAGTCTTTGCAAACAGACTGGAGAGTTATCTTCCCATTTCCTTTCATAGTGAATCTGTCTCTCCACAGGTTTCCTGTTTAACATAGTTACTAAAAAAATCTTCAAATCTTTTAAAGTTTAATTCTGACTAAACTGCATTGTATACTAAATCTCTTATGGTAGTGAAAGAGGGTTGGTGCAGAAAAAAAAAAAAGGCCACGTAATAGAGGAAAAAAGTGCAAAATACAGGGGTTTTTTGTAAAGGTGAAAGTAGTCCTGGTGAAGGATCTAAAGGGAGCGGTAAATAGCAAATTGTGTTAATTGGTAAAGTGATACTGGCAGAAGCAAACATCCAAACAGGAAACATTTGAGCTGTATTTCTGAAGGCATTATATTATAGAGAAGGAAGATAATATTCTATCATTATATTGCTCTAGCATATCTCCTCAGCATTATGGGCTTTTTCTGGAAGTCACAAAGTACAGTCTTTGTAAGGTATTGACCAAGAATGCGGTGAAGCCAAGTGTGATTGAAAATTTAGCTTCTTAAGGAAGATCAAAATTCAGGACTTAAGACAACTTAACAAAGGGGTTAAAAGGAACTCAGAAATACTAAGTTCTGTGAGAATGAAAGGGTTTTTATTAAACAGGTGAAACAAAGCTCTACATGGAAGTACAAGTAGGATTAGCTCAACTTAGTTCAGAGTTCAGAAGTGGAGGAAAGGAGATTGAAATGAGCTCTTTTGCAGAATAATCTTGCTTCGGAAGCAATATTGAACTTGTGCTGAACTTGCAGGGAAAAATATCTTTACTTTTGGTAAGTACTTTTATATTCAGTTTGTCATTGCCAAGGTAGGAATTCAGAGCTGAATTTTTTTGCCATGTCTAAGGTGTCAGTTTCAACTTCCTTAGCAGTGCTTAGCTAATATATAATAAATATGTACTTTATTGTCCTGTGAATGACAATGAAGATCAGTCCCCAAATACAGCTATTGAATCCATGTGAAATATGTTTAACATTGGGTTGATTCAAAACTTTGGAATGCTCTAGGATTGCATATGTTGGACAACTGGTTCAAAGCTTGCATTTTCTTCGCACATGTGTCTAGTGAGTAGTTTCTTCAAAGGCTCCATTTGCCTTGTTTTCCCTCTCTTCTGAGGGATTGTAGATAATTGTACTGGGGGCACTGCAGGAATCCATGGGACAAAAAGGGTGTGTTTGTCATAAAGCCGAATGCTACCTTCTTGTACTGCCACTCCCTCAGGTGAGGGAGGCTGAAAGATAGACAATCTTTTTGCCTGATTTTGGTGGTTGGTTTGTTTTGGGCAGAAAACATTGAAACCATGACCTTGTATGCATCTTTTAATTTGCCAGAGATACTTATTTGCTGTTGCAGCTCAGAAATCAAACTCTCAGGCAATCTCATTCTGAAATCATTGATGATATAAATGATACAACCTTGTTGCTGCAGTAACAGTAATTCAAGTCTCCCCTGTGCGCACATCTACCACAAAATATAACCCCTGACTAATGTGGCCAGCTTCATGGAGTAGTAGCAACTTTAACAATTGGAATTTCCATTACTTGTTTTCCTTCCACCTTAATTTAGCATTGACACTAGTGGGTTTTATTTCATTCACTTAATGTCTGTGCACTCCCGAGCACGCAGTTGTAGCTCTGCTGAAGTCAGTTCACTGTAATATGCACGGCACGCTCTCCTAGCACGTGTGAATTGTTTCCGCTGGGGTAACATCTCTGATGGAGTTGTGGAAGAACAGCTCTGCTCAGCCTCAGAGGCATTTGCTGGAGGTGGTGGCACTCTCCTCTGCCTGGTACCCATCCAGCTCCTTCCCAACTGTTCCCATCAGTCAGCTGGGAATAGCTTGGGGCGGGAGGGGGGTGCCTGGTGAGCTCTGCACAATCCTCTGATTTGATATGTGTAGAGAAAATGTCACCCTGCTCCTGGAATATGTTTTTTGTTTAAATGTCACTCCTTACATCAGTGACCTCATCTGACTCAGCATAGCTTCTCTCTGAAGGGAGGGAGCTTTAAGCAAGTCGTAGATTTTGACATAGCCAGAGAATGTAGGGGAGAAGGCATACCATAAGGAGCAAAATACTGTTATCTGAGCAAACAAAAAAAAAGATTTTGGAAGCAGTATAGCAGGCAGTTATGTAAAGCAACTTAAAATCTCATCTAAACATCACAAGCCTCTGAAAAAGAAGGAAATTGCCTATTATGTACACAGGTTTATTTCATCCTCTGTTTTCCCAGAAGGTTTTGCTGAGGTTAGTTCTGGTAGCTGTGGTGGCACTGTACCTGCTGCTCTGATGTCTAACCTTTGAAAACAGGGCAGGGCTGAAACAGCCATCTGGGTGGATCACCAGCTTTCTTATTTAGAAGCTGATTGTACTGAAAGTCTGTAGAAGGTGAGGCCTGTGCTAAGGGTGTCCCTAACAAATGGAATTGTGACTACAGCATGAGCTTCTGGAGCATTTTAACTTCATTATTAGGAGCAGAGCTTTCTTCAGGCAGGTAGAGGGGATACAGGCACAGGAGGGAAGGGACTTAGTGAGGCCTGGAGAGAGAAAACTGGAATATTCTTTCTCCAAATTGCTTCTGGTAGTGATAGTGCAGACATATGGACGAGTTGTGGTCCTGGTGTGTTGAAGGGGAATGTTGGCCAGGACCCTGGCGTATCCTCTACACTTTCCTTTTTGAATGCCAAGCTATGCTGAATATTCGTGCAGACATGGACAGAAACCAAAGGAGTAGGAACAAGTGACCTCAGTTTAACATTTCATTCAAATGACAGAGCCCCTAATGAGATGCCCACTCTGGTTTCTTAGCACACTGCCCGGCTTGAAGGATCTCTCAGATCCTTTCAGATGTCCTAACTGATAAGCAAATGACATGTTACAGATGTGAAAGTGGGACAGAAGTGCATAGAGTTTGATTAAACAACAGCTCTGTTTCTTAATGCTTAGCTCTATTCAGCTCATTCTGCGGTTTTATTCTGTTCTGGATTTTGCTTCTTCCCCCCCTTTTCTTTTTTTTTACACAAATGACTAAAGATTTAGGTATGGAAAGGTAACATGCATAGAATTCACAGTCCATAAAACTGCAGACTTTCTTCTAATACTAATATGATACTGTCTTTAGCAGTAAAGCAATGACTTATGTTTATCTTACTCCTGGTTTTATTCTGTTCTCCTGAACCCTTGAAATGGAGCCAAGAAAGGGCACTAAAAACAGCAATGAATTCCTAGGAAAAGGTAAGGAATAGTACAAGGAGAATTTACCTTCACACTTTTGTGTGTGCATGTGGCTTTCTAAAAAAAAAATAATTCAGTAGTAGATAAACTGGCAGGCCTGGAAACTCTGCCATTTGAAGTCCAACAAGTCAGTTTTGTTTCTCCTCAAAGTCATCATCCAAATATCGCTGGTTCTGGACTGATAGAGGACAGGTTATAAATACTTTTCATGTAAATGTACCTTAGAGGTATTTGTGAGACATCAAAACCCTGTTTTCTTCTCAAGTTGTGTCTTGCTATTTGCTTTAGTTTTGGTTGGGGCCAGTTCTACTGGCTTAGTTTAACTTTTATTTAAATCCATGTGAATTGCTGTGCTTTTATGTGGACCTCTGGCTAAAAGAGAGGCTTATATGGTTTAGTCTAGTGCCTATGCAGAGATTAATTATTCTCTTGTACAAATGGCTTTCCTGGCACTGTGAATGCTAGGCAGAACTTTTATTGCTTCATGGTTTTGAAAAATTATCGACCATCTCCTCAGATAAAGACTGTGTTCCTGGTAGTGTTTGTTCTCTGCTGTTTTGTCATCAGATATTTATCGTGTGTTAAGGTAGGTGTATTGGCAGGGTGACCCATTATCCATGTTCAAACGGAGCCACCTGACCCCCGTGCATTGTGTGGGTTTGCTTGTCTTTTTGATTATCAGAGTAGAACCCATGGTTGGGGGGGGCGTGCTTTTTTCCTACTTTTTTAATATAATGGCCATTTCTCTCTAACCAGAGGATCGATGAGGATAAATGCTGGGAAGATGCAGGAGGGGGTTCTGGCGGTCCTGCACAAGTTAATGACTTGAAAGGAATGAGTGTTATTTAATGTTTGCAGCTTTAGCCTGAGAGCAGAAACTTATTGTTTATATCTATAGTCCTGCCAAGAGCTTCTTCCCTACCCTCATGTCCTCTGTATTTTAGCAATTTCCAATCTATGGCAGAAACGCTATCCAGCATTCCTGAACAAGGGTTATAGTTTTATAACTATATAAGTTATTCCTAAGAACTGGAATGTAAACTATGAAAAAAATCAAGGAATTAATTAAGGAAGCAGTTAGTTAACTATCTGTATTCTTAGCCTTTCAACCAAATGTCACACCTTTAGAAGACTTGTATTGAAATGATAAAACAGGTATGTAATGAAACCATGCTTTTGTCACAGAAAATAAATGCTGATTAGAAGTATCCCATGATACATCTTTCTGCATTCAGAAAGAAAAAATGTAAATTTTTCCTGGAGAAAGCAAGGGCTGTGGAACCAAGAGCCAAACATGAAGTTGTGGGGTTTTTTTTTGGTGACGCTAAATGCATGTAGTATATACATTTTCAGTTTAACAAACCATTGCAAAAGAAGGTGAACGCTTTCTTGGTGCCTTTCCTGCTACATAAGGAAAGATCCATGTAGAAAGAACTTGTATTATATGTCACAGTGCAATAAACCTATGTGCTGAAGCAGAATTTAAAAACGGCTTTGTAGTTGTTAACAGGTTAGCAAAGAGACTTGGGTGTTTGGGATTTTAGTGTGGGATTTTGTTTGTTTGTTTTATTACAATGTGTGTTTTGTCCATAAAATAACTGAGCAGAATGAAGGACTTGAGGAGCCTAGAAAGATCTGTCCCCTTCCCGGGGGACTATATTAGACTACTGAGTCATGAAGTCTTTGCATAGAAGGTGTCTGGTTACAAACCTTTTATGGGCCCTACTCAGCTGGGATATCAGCATCTGCATTATAGCTCCCATCTATTCTTAGGTGGTATCAGAGCACGACTGAACAGGCAAGGCAGGGAGAGAATTGCTTTCATTATGTAAACCCCTTCCCTGTTCTCATTCTCTTTTTTCACACTTTTTTCTGTCTGCCCCATCCTTCTGTCCTGCAGTGCCCTGTTGCTGCCTCGTGAAAGCTCTACAAAATGGCTTACAGTGTGAATCTGAACGGACCTGGACCGTGGGGCTTCCGACTGCAAGGGGGCAAGGACTTCAACATGCCCTTGACCATCTCCAGAGTAAGTGTGCAAAAAAACCTCGTTGAGTTTGTTTGGGTTGGAAAATAGTAGCCATATGTACTCTTTGACCTGGCCTAGCAGAACTGAGGATCTTTGCACCTAGGTGTGAATAAAGAGAATATAATGTGGGCTTGAAATATACCAGTTCAAAGTACAACCTGGCATTGATAATGCCTCAGGAAGACAGTTGTGGTTAGTCTATTTTTATGAATGATGATACTGTCTCTTTTAAATAAGCTTCCAGTTCTATTTTGTGCGGTGTTGTCTCTTTCTCTGCTGATAGGGGCCTCACTGGTGCTATTTGGGGGAAAGGGCATTGAACAACTATCAGTGGGAACACAGAATTATATTTCTAGAAAGTAAACGTGTAACTGCTTGTAAATTTGTGAAGCTGGGTATTAAAACTGAACAAAGACTGGGAGGGATGTGTCCCCTCTTATGATGGGGTGCAATAATTGGGTAAAAATTAGACATGTCAAGCAGAAGACTCAATAGTACTTAAAATACGCTCTTAAATTATGCAGAAGCCTTCCATTTGCAGCTGACAAACAGCATTTGATTTAATAATTAATTACCTGGTGTATCTGTCAATTACAGATTAATCCATATTATTTCCTAGTTGCCTTTTTTTTTTTATCTTTCCCCTTGAAGCATTATTTTAAGGTGTTGCAGTTCAGTACTCTTATTAGCTGAATTAGCTCAGTTTCTTAAATATTTTTTAACATTGAATGGTTTTCAGGAAATTTGTGTTTCCCTTTTCTACTTTTCTCTTATCAGATAGTTCTGTGTAATTTTTTATAGCTCCCTTCTTTTTTTTTTTTTTCCCTTGTTTCTGGCAGTCTCAAATCTGCTCCAGAATATTAAGATGTTTCTAGAGAGGTCTTGGTTCCTCCACAAATCATCTGCAGAAGGTTTATTTTGCAGTACAGTGACAAGAGAGGTTACCTACATAACAGTGTGTAAAAGAAATACCAGAATGATTAAATCAGACAAACAGGTAGAATGCAAACAAAAGGTCTGCTCCACTGAAAAAAAAAGAGGAAAAAAAATAGGAACCCCCCCAACAAACAATAACAACAAACAAAAACAAACAAACAAACAAAAACCAACAAAACCCCCCCCACAACAATGACCGAAAAAAACCCCATCTCACCTACACTGCTTTTAAAACCATGGGGTTTTTTTCATAATGAAAAAATACACTCTGTTAAGTTGCAGGTTCAAAATTGATATCTCTGCAACAAATGTGATTCAAAGCCAGTTGAGCTTCTGAAATCTTAGCTATGCTATTTCATATTCATGCTGTGAAACTGTATCATCTGATCTCTCTTGTTCTTATGCACATTATCCCTCTCTTGGAAGACAGAACCACATTTACCTTAATACTATGTCCTATGATATGAGAGGTACTTTTCATAACTCCTTTTGCAGAACCAGCATAGTAATTGCAAAGAAGGCTGCTTCTGGCATTATTGTTAAAAGTGAACAAGTAAAAGACAACCTAAAATACCCCCTTCTCACAAAAATAAACTCTCTTCATAAACTCAGATTAACTTCACTCCTGTAAATAGTGTTGGTTTTTCTTTTTGCATCCCACCCGAGGTAAGTACAGAGAGGTGCCGTCATATTTTTTTTAGGCATTTTCATGACACTTTGCATCCTGCACTGTGTGGTGTTGATTATTTTCTTATAAGTTGTTCAGTCATACCTAGAGTCTGTCAGTCATGAGCCATGGCACTGTATATGATGCAATCAGTAATGAAAAGCCAATTGTTTCCCAAAGAGCTCTTTGTCTCAGCAAGTCATCTATGAAAGCGTAAACACTCTGCCCAAAGGCTGTATGATTGTCGTGGGGCTTTTGAGAGCATAGGAGGAGCAGAAGTGAAACTGCAGTGGCTGAGTTCTCAGAGGTGTGGAGGAATCAGCTCTTCACACAGTTGACTGCATTAGCAGTGTCAGAAAGCTCTGGTAAATATTTTGAACTCCTTCCCAGTGAGGCCCAGTTTTCAGCTGGGACTACTGCTTTGGGATGGGATTGGGTTTTAGAGCCTGCCTTATGAGGGCAGAAGCAGGCATACAGGAGTTAACATCGCCTCTTTCAGGGAGCTGGGATAGTTATGCCTGCTGGTTGTGATGTTTTTAATTAGATCACAGTGTAATACATGGCTTTTGTTGATAATTTATTTTTTTATTTAGCATCCGTCACATGAATGTATTTCCAAACAGATCAAATATTTCCCTTAATCAGAAATTTGCATGCATAAGTGAGCTGACCTATGAACTCAGCTATAATTGTGATCTTATTGTGGGGGTAAAGGGAAGTTTTACTTACATTTTTAAGATATTCTTGGTGGGGAGTAGGAGAGAGAATATAACTATGAGGAAAATCTCCTTCTTGGAAAGGGCACACAGTTCTAAATGTTGCTAGTAGATGCTGTACACCAATTTATGGACTGGTTTTGAGCCACAGCTGCCCTGAGATGAGATTAGACCATCTATGTACAAGAGGAGTACTAAACCCCAAATCCTTCAACTTAGAGGGTCTTATAATTGATTTTAATACCAGATGTGCCATGTCCTTCTTGGCTATGTGTGCACAGTGTCCCTCTAAGCCTGCAGACAGAATTTGCATGCAGACATATTCATTGTGCCCTCACTGCCCCCAATTAATTAGACTGTCTGTGGGTGGGCCACAGAGAACAGAAAGGTTCCTTCTTTTTCGTGAAGGCTCTGTGCTCTTCTGTCATGCTGCAAGAGAGCTGCCTCTGAGGGAGTAAGCTCCTGAGGGAGATGATGGAAAGAATCTAAGACACCAGGATTGTTCATCCCATCTATAATACTAGACCAACTCATTTTCAAGGACCCTCCCAGAAGAGGACACCAATATTGTGCCCTTATGAAGTTAGCCCATGCATAGACATGAAGTGGGTGTCTCTTGGCATGCACTCTGTAAGGCAGCCCTATACAGTTCCCACCCGTGTTACACTTTACCGGGAGAGCAGGGGAGAAATCCTGACGGTCTCTGAAACCTGCTGACAAAAGCACAATACAGGATTGTGCGATTGCTAATGCTTCTGTTCAGGAAAATTGCTCTTAACGCAGTGGATGAGGAAGGGAATTACCCAGAGCTGTTTTGCACGACAGTTCACTTCTACAGAGCTCTTTAAAATAGGGTCTGAGGCACTGTATTTTCTTCCATTCAGGTAGGCCCAGGTGATCAGCTCATAGCTGAATAGTCAACAGCATAATGCACAGGAGTCACAGTCAGTCAGCTGGGTGACAGGTGAAGATGTGTTCCCCTGAAATGGATTGTTCTGCTTATCTGTTCTTCATCTAAAAATAAACGCCTGACTAACATAGGGGGTGGGAACAAGAAAAGGAGACAAAAACAAGTAGGGAAGAGTTAAGGTCACTCTGCAGCTTTCACACTCCTTTAACAATAGCACTGGGAAATCATCTGTAAACTATTTTTCCAGTCCCCACCATGCAGACCATCTTACCCAGTAGAAAACTTCTATCATGAGATGTCATGAGCAGGTAGCAGAGCTAGGAAAACAGTATTGACAGACGTAGTAAAGCTGAGCATCTGTCAGTCCTGCTGAAATGAATGAGACTTGCAGGTTGCTGGCCGTGTTAAGTGCTGTCATTGGTGGTGCGATCATACACATAAATCTGGTCTTTCCAAATTAATGTGGGCAGCAAAGCTGTTTATTTTCTCCTGCTGCTTGAACTGTCTGGAAGCAAGCAGAAGTCATTAATTTTATAGTCCTAATCCTCTGTAAGAAGGCTTTTGGACATAGTTAATTATCTAAGTGCTCGGTTGCCATGTTACCTAAGACGGTACGATTGTACATGGTTGGATGCAATAACAGAACATCTTCATATGTTTCTGAGTCTATATTTCTGAACAGTAAACTTTTCTAGTGAGACAGTCTGACTTGCAGGTCATGCAATGAGCTGAAAGGTGTGAAGGAGCTATGGTGATCTGAAGTAGTGGAAATATTATCTAAATCACTGTGGTAACTCATGACTGATATACTCGCTCTGCAGTTATCCGTACAGTTTTGTATTTCCTAGCAGAGAGGTTTTTTAGCTGCTTGGGTTCCAAATCAAAAGCCAGAGCCTGAAACATGAGATTGGGGTTTTTTTTAGACACTAAAACATTCAAGAACTGCTTTTCTTTATTCGATTAAATGATGAAAAGGTTGAAATCTGGTGATGATGCAAGTCCAGGGAGGGAAAACAGTGAACACTACTACAAAATAATTAAATTAGCTGATCTGTGTACTTATTCTGGTACAAGCAGCCTGAAACAGCTTTTTGAGTCTGGGGGAAATCTCTGGTCTAGCATTTTGCAGTCTGTCTCTGCAGGAGCAGGAAGGTTTTTTCTCACAGTTGTTAGGCTCTTTCCTTTTATCATCATCTCTTCCTGATTGCTTCCTGTCCCTCCCCCATTCCCTAGCATACATATGCCAACCTTTGGCTGTCACTGCCTTTGCTTTAGAGGAGCTGTGTGAGAGTATTCATTTCCTGTGGACTATTGAGTATCAGTGCCTTACAACAGACAACTGAGGAGTCAAGGCAGTCCCTCTTGGCTTTTTTTCTTCTATTCCTGAATGAGGGGAAACCTCAGATGATCTGGGTCAGGCTCTGTGCATCCTCCAACTGTCCTTTGAATGGCCGTGTGGTGCTGTACATAAATGTTAAGCAGAAGAATGCAATTTATCTGTATTGTGTGAACTGAAACAATTCAACCAGTTCTCTTGAAGTGCTGATCCCACATCACCTGTTAAGCATCCACCTTTGGTGGATCAGGCTGCCCAGTAGCTGTCCTTTTATAATCTCCAAATAAGAAGTCCTTCATGATACCAAAAGCTATAGATTAGTATTTATAATAGTTGATATTCTAACCTAACAGATAAGTCTGGTGTCCTCTAGAAGTCTAGGAGTCTTCCTCTTTAACTATTACTCAGTAGAGATGTTTCCTTTTTCCTTTAAAATTCAACTGAATCAACTTCTGAGAAGGGAGTGAGCCATTTAATATAATGACTGTCTTATGCCTAGATAAACTGTACTAATTTCTTATGCCTGAGCAGGTTCATATTCTTCCAGTCTTCTTACAATTTAACTCAAAATAGTTCCTTGTGAGAGGAAGTATGCTATGTTCCAGGTCAGCTTTTCAGAACACTCCAAAACTTTACTATCTATCTTTTTGATAAAACAACTATTCTGTGGGCATCAGCATTTCTTTGGCTTAATCTGTTTAATTTGCAGATTACTTCTTGAGTAACAGTCACCTCAGCTGAAGTTACAGCAGTCTGAATTTTATTACCTTCAATTATTTGTTATATATACAAATACATGTCATAGGAGAGTGCTAGTTATTTGAGGTGGTATGTGTGCTTTCAAACTAATTTGCAAGCCAGTTCTGCTCTGTTTACAGCTACATTGGAAATGATAGTGTTTCTGTGAGCCTGAGCCCTACAAGTAACTGCTCAACCTCCTGATTTGGTATTGTTTATTTGAGATGTTCCAGTAGACAGCATCTGTACTATAAATGGCAGTTCAGTGTACTGGGCATTTGTGTGATAAGGTTGCATGTCTCATCAAACACAAGTGTCATGTCTACGTGAAACAGGGAGAGAGGGAGCAAATTCTATAGTTGCATTCCATTTAAACAATACTTGTTGGACCAGAGAAATGGGTTCTGGTACCTGGGGATCAAAAAATCCTAGGATACTGGGGAGGCAGTTCAAGTCTCTGCTTTGAATAAAACAGAACAGAGTTTTAAACATGGCTGTGCAGGTGTTCTAAGAGGTGAGGCATTAGTTATAGTGAGGTAGACAACATTTCCTGTCTTGACCAAAAATACTGTATCAGGTCTGTGGAGTAATCCCAACAGATGTTTCACCAGGGCCACTAACACTTTAAGAGAAGGTTTGATTTCAGCAAATATTGATTTTGTTATCCAAAGCAGTTCCAGTACAAAATGGGGTATTTTTCCCTTTTGGGTAAACAGTCATGATAGAGGTAAGAAGATTGTGTTTTCTTTCTTTGCAGAAAATATTCTGAAAAATCCATGAAGTTTGTTGTTGTGACTTTAAACTCAAGTTTATTTATTGAGGAGTCCTTTCATTACAAATTCTATTTAAACTGTAGCATGATAACACAAAGTGATTTGAATGCATGTATTGTACTTGAAAAAATAACTTTCAGGAAGAACATGTAGCTAGCTGCAGCTTTTGGTCAAATGATTTCTCCTTGGAATCAAGTAGGTACTTGGAACACAAAGACAGCCCCACTTACCTGTTTGTGTGATTAAAGTAATCACTAAACACTAAGTCCATTGCTGAAGGTCAGGAGTATATAAGGAGCATTGTGTGTTTTGCACAGATACTGTGCAGAAATCATCTATTTAAGGTTGTGTTCTTCAATTCTGTGTTTTGAATTTCAGGAGAAACATAGCACCCTGTTAGAATATAGGCCAAATAAATGTGAATAGTGGCTTGTAATAGCTGAGGTTCTGGTTTAAATGGCGTTACATCATCAAACCTGCTGCTCTGACTGTTCTGACACAAAATACATATCCCATGGCCTTGAAGTGCTTTCTTTATTTCACCTCCTAAGTGCATCCTTTTAATCTGGAATGTGATTGTAGCTGAATCAGCAATGCCCATGTGGCATTATCTGTGAAAATAGCTCAGTGTATGAAATAACTGGCAGAATAACATCTATGCAATTGCCAGCTCGGTTATAAAGTGACTTTGCAGCTTTGTTTCCTGCAAAAGGAAGGGAAATACAACTCCTCCCTTGAACAGGAGGCATGTGGTGTTGGCTGTGAGAAACTTGGGCTCAAGACTGGTGAAAAACTGAGTTCACAAGTGGGGATAACAGTTGCTCTTATGGTTTTATGGAGGAGGGAGGAAAGGGTTTCTTAACCTAAGGAAACAGATCCACAACTCAAATGAGTTATATTCCTTTCCCCCTTGTTTTAACATTCAACAGTGTGCTCTGGTAACAGGCTAATGTGGTCTGACACATTGTTCAGTCTTTGACCTAGAGTTTACTTATTTGAAAATATAGTTGATGTAGTATTTCAGGAAGTCCTCAGATTTACATAAGTAAATAATTTTGCAGATCGTTTAGAATGAGTAAACATCAGGAGGTAACCATTAAATTATGAATTGAAAGCTGCTGAACTGTTAGTGCTTTATAATTAAAATGCACAATAAGCTTTTTTTCAGGTAAAACTTTTTATTAGTATCTGTTGTCTGAACTCTGTAAATGACTGTCTTTAATAACACAGCAGATAACTCTGTCATTATCTCCATTATGAAGACATTATTGCAAAATGTTCTCCAGCCAGTGGAACACAAAGAGAAATTAGCTCTGCAAATATGTTATCATTAACTTTCTATGCTAGCAACAGCAGTTCCCATCTTGTTGTCTAATTAGTAGCATAAAGTGTATGTTATTCTATAACTGTCGAAAATGTGGGTATTTAAAAACAAAATAACACCAACCTTGAGTAACAATGTGGAAATACGAAAATGGTGTATAAAATGCAGTCATCATCATTATAATCTAGCTTTCACAGTGGCCTGGAGCTAGCTGAGAAGACAATCTCATGTGGCCAGTTTGGGTGTAACTAGAAGTTTCTGCACATGGGTACCTGAGGTGCCACCATTTTAATGCACAATATAGCATTAATTAGTGTCCAGTTTAATATAAGATACTGCTCTTCTTGTTTTCCACTGAGTTTTGTTTCAAGATTAGCCAAATGATCAATGTGCAGGTAAATTATTCGTCCCTGTTGAAGGACCATGAGAAGGGTAGAGTGAGGAGGGGAATTTCTGCTGAATGTGTAAAAATCAATTGCACCTGCAAGTTTTGAGGAAAGAAGTGAATTTAAAACATTGTCTGGCAATGTCAGCAGTAGTGTGCTAGTAGAAATGAATAATGCTAATCGGAAAAGAATGGTTTCTATATACAGAATGTTACAGGGCTGTTTCTTCTGTACAAGTGTAACTAAAGCCTTAATAAAAAGATTATAAAGAACAAAATACCAGAATAGGCTTTTGTTTACAATAGTCTAAATTCCTAAATACTAATTTGATGAAAGTATGCTATGATATTTAATAAATGGCATTAATAAAGAATTTCATTTTTGCTGATGCAGAGTGAGGACAGGGATCTCAACAAATGTGCTGTTCAGGCACACTGTGTTGACCCATAATTTATATTATGTATTTAAAAGCAAACAGGTATCACCTGTCAAAATGTGTTGCATAGATGATGATTTTAGAAGAGTATTTTATTTAGCTAGTATTATAAGCTCAAGTTCTGAAAAAAATAAAAGGTGATTGTATGAAGCTGGCCCTGAAGCTTAAGTCAGCCTTTCTGTTCAGTATCCTTTGGGACCAGTTCTAAAGGCATCCACTTTTCAGATCCATGGAGAGTATAATATTTCCCCCAAATGTAAAACTGTTTGGCTCTTCTAAGAGATTTTCAGGAGAAAGAGCACATAACAAATAGAGGGAAGAAAGTACTTGGAATTGGGTACCCTGAAAAAATTCTTTTTCAGTTTATAATGGCTCCAGATGACATCTTTAATGGACTTCATACAAGGTGACTCCTTTCTTTGGTGGTGGAGGTTAGCAGCCATTTTCCCAAAAAGTCAATGAGATCTTGCTCTTCTTTTAGGAAGACGAAATGGGCCAAATGTCTTAAAGGCATGCAAATCCCCCGACGAGGGTAGAGTTACTTTCTGCACCTCCCACGTGCGTAGCTGGTGTTGTGATCATCTGTGCCACAGGTGTTCAATGCCTGGACACAGTGCATAAATAGGTTTTAACCTTTCTCCAAAATCCTTCCAAATACACTTGATTTGTAGCAATGGCAGCTGAGGATTAGGAGGAACACAGCCTTTCACGTGCCCTCACCATCTTCCCACCTTTCCCTTGCTCGGAGTCCAAATTCCAACCTCTGGGCTATTTTGGCTCTGTGCCTCTCTTGCTTAGCCATACCTAATACAGACATAAACCCTTATTCTTATTAAAAGTACAGGCTCAAGGGCACATGCTTACTTTAAACAATTTATGGGTTCTCAGTTTAAAGCCAGCATTAGTGACAATTAGTCTTTGTGGCATGAATAAAAGTATTTGCAATGCATTGTAGTACTTACTATACCTGGTTAGGGTGCCATGCACACTCTTGAGAAGCCACTGCGGGACTCTCATGCTATATTTAAAACATCCAGTAACTTAGGAAGCTATTTTGAATTGGAACCAATGCTACATTTACCTCAAGCTTCTGGAATGGGACATCTTATCCAAAACTCCAAAAATACTACATGTAACCCCAGATTCTGGTACATAGTGCCAAACTGGAATACCCTGGTATTAGGGTGAATTTGGGCTGCCTTTCCTTGATCCTGGGGGTCACTGGGACCATCCTGTTCTATTTGAGAATGTCAGCATTCTCTCCTTACCTAATCATAGCTGGTTCAAAAATGGCTAAGGGCACTTGATACTATGGCCGGTGTTTAAAAAAGAAATAGTCAAAGCAAGATGGTCTTTTTCATCACCATTGGGTAAGGTTAATTATTGTAGGAAATAAATGGATAGTCTTTCTGCTAATTTTTTTGACAGGAGTTGCAAAATACAGGTACCCTCCTAACCTACTGTCAAAATTGCTTTCCTGTCTAAAAGATTATTTTCCTCATTGTTTTGCATAAATTAGCTAACAAAGTATTCAAGGTGAAATCATTTTCCCATCTCTATGTGTGGTGTGGATGAGGGTCTCTGTATCATGTGTGTGCTTTGCTGTCTTGATGGCAAGAAGTGGTCAGCAGTCTGTAAGCATCATCAGTTGTGTGGACAACAACAAACCAAATCTACTTGAACTTCAATCTCTTCTCTGTTTAATTGCTCACTGCTTGGTACCGCTTCATTTCAGGGCAACACTTGTAAAATTGAAATATGTGCTGGCTTGCCATGTAGTTCTCAGTAGTTCTGGCTGAGTGCACAGAGTTGTGGGGAGCAGGCTGTTGACACCTGCTGGGGAGGGTGAACAGATTATTGAGGTGCCCGAATTGTTTGGCTGTCTGACCCTGAGGAACAGCAAAGCCCTCTTCTCTTTTGAGGGAGGCTTTATCCCACCCTTGAGAGCAGTGTGCCTCAGCTGTAGCCACCAGCTGCAAGGACAAGTACTGTTGGATCTTAGCATCCATCCTCACTCCATGTCAGATGGTTCTATGCTGTCTCCTCCTTCCATATGCTTGGAATGTTTATGTGGCCTCCTTCCCCTGCCTTCTTTCCTTGCTCTGTTCCCACATTCTGCCTCAGCAGAATGTGCTACCCTTCCTTTGCTCCCAGCTTTCGATGCTCTTCAGATTAAGTGCACTTAGAGTGGAGAAGCAAAGAGATGAAGACTGCATTTGGAATGTGAAACTTTTAGACCCTCCAAAAGGTGTTATAGTGTCCTATAAGGCCATGAAGGGAAAGATCAAGAATGTTCAGGAAGGAGCTGGCTAAATATGGTACCTTATGGAAGTTCATGACTTCTCTGTGTGAAGCTGGGGCGTTTCCTGTTTCTCTGATTACACGTGTTGCTGTATTAAATAGTCTTCTTTAGCCTCTGTTGAGGAACCCAATGTGCAATTAATATCAATATAAATTCTGTGTTGATAATACAGTGCATCTTCATTGAGAATTCCTGGAAGAGACCTTCCTCCTTTTACAACCACACATTCTATGGTCCACAAAACGATGGATTTGTCCTGCTCAGCAGCAATTCCCTTTTGCGACATATCTGTGCTTAGGTTTCTGCTGAGCTGTGGTTCTGCACCCTGCAAAATGTCATCTTAGATTGTAATCTCCAACTTCTTCTCTGAAGAAAATACACTGAGCATAGATAGTAAAACACATTATTCTTCTTTAAGAAATATATAAAAAATACAAGCAGGTAGTGATTGAGATAATTTCCATAACTTCTGCATGCCAAAACCTGGGAATTAAGTGGTGGTGAGGGGAAACAAAACAGAATAAACCTTCTTGAAGGTCTAGATAATTTGTGAATTAATTTGATTTTTGTTTCACATCAGTTTCATCTAGACCCAATTATTTCCTAGGAAGAATGGGAAGAAGTCTAAAGATTGATAATTTACATGAACAGCATTGGTCTCTGGAAGAATATGAAGTGGTTTTGGTTTTTTTCCAGTGTGTGTGACTTGTCATGGAGGTTATCCCAACTTGTGGGAACATTCCTGGCCAAAAAAAAAAAAAAGCAATCATCCCTTCCACAATATTGAAGACATATTTGCAGTGTGATTGACAAGATGAGGAGGTGGTATATAATTTCTTTGCATGTCAAGGGACTGGCAGTGTATGAAACCAAAACTAGAACTTAGCTGCTTTATTTATCCCTTGAACAGATGCAGTACCAGCAGCTGCAATAAGATCTTTTATACATTCCACCCACGATTCCCTGGAGTTCATGTGTCCTAAAGACAACCTGGAAAGGAGGCAGGACACTCTCTTGTACAGTATTATATTTTATAAGTACAGTGTGAGATGCTGATCTTTCTCATAGGGAAAGAATTCCAAGCTGGATCTGAGTTTCATGCTGTTTGATGATATGGGTAGATGTCTTTATCTCTTGCCAGTCTGAGTATTTAGCTCAAATACTTAATTTGGTCTCTAAATTTTGTTTTATTAAAACTCTTTATAGACTAGAAAACAGCACAAAGAAATAGTTTTATTATAATTTGACATTTATTTGCCTTATTAACTGGGCCTTCAATTAGTTTTATCTGAGAGAAGCATTGCTTAGAGGACTAGTAAACAATATTACTTTTGTCTCCATTAAGTCTTGATGGAGACAAAACCACCTCCAGTGGTTTTGCAGAGGCTGGATTGGATTCCAATATTAAATGCTTCTCCAAGCTTAGGAGGCCAGGGAAGAGCTCTCGCCACGTAGTTGATTGTTAAGCTTCTTTGTTCAATGTGTAGATAAAGGGTTTAGATAGGAATCAACTTTCCTTGTTGGCATTTAATTTTAGAACATTTACAGTGAATGCTCTGGCCTGGATGCCACAAGTCTTTAGTTTCAATCTTCCCATAAAGCATCTTGGCTACTGTCTGAGTAGGGACTATTTGTCCCATACATCCACAGCCGTGTGCTACTGCTCTTGGATACACTAGTGCTGGAAAGAGAAACGTTTAGAAAATATTCTCCAAAATATTATCTTTTTCCACTGCAGACAACCCAATTTTGCAATAGCAAAATAGGGATCAGGAACTATTGGGAAAAACCCCCAAATTGCCAAAATCTTTCTGAAAATAAAGGGTGCGTGCCATCTTCTGAAGCTGTTCATATCTTCTCATCACTGCAGCAATGACAATAATGTGATCCTCAGTAAAAATTAATCTTAGTGTGTAATGAGAGAAGCATTTCTCTGGACAAATTCTAACACCTTAAAAGAGATGATGGTGACCCCCTTGAAGAGGTAAAGTTGAAACATCTAACTGTTTCTAAGTGTTTATTTGATTATTTTCATATATTTATTGAGTGAAGTCAGAATAATTAAAAGCTCCAAATCCCTAGGTTCATCTGTTAACAGCAACAAAATCAAATAAAAGCATGTTTTTATAGAAAAGTATCAGATCCTGAGAACTGGTGAAAAAAGCAGTGATTTGCAATGTCCTTAGTGCATTTTTAGTTGAGCTCATTTTTATTTGGGACAAAAGAGGTGTTCTCCCTATTTTCCCAACTGAGTATGTACTGCCTGGGACCTGTGTATTTATTTTTGGGTGCAAATGGCCCAAAGAAAAACCTATCCTTTTTTGTAATATATATACACCTGTGATAAACAGATATTATTATATTTATATAACAATAGATATATCTTTTCTCTGTCGTTTGTCTCGCCATTACTTACTTTTCCCCCAGTTTATCTTATTTTGATACCAGAATAAGTAAAATGCAGGCAGTTTTGATGGTGTCTTTTAACTTTTTGTGCAGCTTCATTCTAAGGACAAATAGTTGTTGGTTGGCTCTGCCTCTTAACACTTTCCTCTCTTCCTCTGGTGACTTGTATCACTTTGTAGTGCAAGTAGATTGCACTGTGACAGTTCTCAATTTAATTAGGTAATGTAACAGAGAGGGTTCCATGGCCTCATATTCAAGGAGAGCTGTCTGTAATTCACACTTAAAAATCGATAATATGAATTCTAACAGCCTCTTAACTATGAAATAGGTCTTTCACTTGCTGTGATCTTTGATACTGTCTTCAAGTGTCTTTTTCCCTTCTATTCTTAACGTCTGTCACCTCCATAATCTTGTTTTTTATGGTTAATTTTCATTGCGAAGACCAGAGAAAGACACTGGGACAGGACTTTATTTTTCTATTAAAATATACATTGTCCATTCTGTGAGATGAGAAGACCATGTTACATGATCTCCTTTTTCTTAGCTTCAACCCACTGTTATCCATAGTCTCAGTGTAGATATAACTGTTTATATCCTCTAAGTAAAAACGAAAGGAACTATAAGACTGAACAAACTGTGCAAATACTAGGAATGTAAGCATATAGTCCAAGGCAGTGAGCTTGTTATCAAGCATTGGATTTACTGATGGACATCTAAGCTGCATGTGTAAATGACTGGTAATTTTTGCTGTCACCACCTCTCACTATGAAAGCATTGGACAATATTCTGCTAGGACTAGGATGGTACTTTGAGATTGAAGTTTGGATTAAGTAATGTCAAGAGAAATTTCAGGGTCAGGTCTGACAGAAGAGAGAGCACTGTAAGCCTACATACTGGCATGGGACTATAAGGAAGAAGTCTGAAATCTTGCCTGGCAATTGTCCTTCTGTAACAAATAGAGGATTAATCTATTGTAGTTTAAACAAGGAAGTTGGAGAATAAATAGTCCTGCTTCCACTTCAGTGCTTGCTCACGGTATTTACACTGATGTTTAGAACAGACCTGATTCATTTTGTGTTGTTCTATACGTGGCTTTAAATACATTGTGGTGCTGCTAGCTGGAAGGAATGTTCCCCCAAGGGGTAAAAAAACCCCCACAGCCAACTAAAAAACCCCAAAAAGTAAGTTGTCAATAGAGTGAGAAATTATTGGGCATTCGAAGAATCAAAGATATTCGACTCATGAAAGTTTTGGTAGGATATAATTGAAGAATTCTTTTGGATTTGTATACTTCAGACTGAGCCCTAAGTTGCTGTGACATGCCCAATTCCCAAAGTCAAATCTCCTCTTCCCCCTCTCCCCCAGTTTTATCAAAGTATGAAAGTCTTGACTGAGTGAGATGCTATTGTTGGCGAGCCTTTGATGGACACTCCTGGAATTTCATTGCAGGAGCCGTGACTTCTGTTTTATCTGAAATCTCACTGGCTCCTGATGACAGACAAACTCTGTTTTTAGCATTGCACTGAAGGTCAGGCAAATGACTGGTTTCCAAATAGAGTAACTGAAGATACTGGAACAGATTTATTCCTGGTATAATTCCACTAGTTCTATGAAGTTACAGGGGGAATATATTTGTCAAGAGAGCCTTATGAGTTGAAGGATAATACTGCTGTTCTCAATCACTTGTGTATAAAAAGATCTTGAAAAACATACTATTTAACATAATGTTAAAATTCTTTCTGTAAGAAATTCTGCACTCACTAAGATAAGAGCAATATTTTTAGCTGGAATAAATTAATATAACTCCATTAAGGAGACTGACCACTGTAGAAGGTAATTTTTTTTCTAGTATCTGGGGATCTAGCTCTGGCTTTTTTAATTATGGGTGAGGTTGACGCTTTCTGGCTGTGTAAATATTTTAGGACTGATCTAGGAAATGTGTGCACTTCCTAGGCTGCTTTTCTAGTGACATTTGGGATTATTCCATTATTTCTCCCAGATCTTTAATTTTAGCTACAGTTTTGGCACACCTGAAGTCCATAAACTGACTATCAAACAGATTGGTTAGATATTGCACTTAATTTTTGCAAGTTATCAGTGACCTTAATTCATACAGAAAGCAAAAATTAATTTTGCAGATGGATCAAGAAAATGAAAACTAAATACTATACCATTGTTGGGGTATTAGTAAAGGAATAATCAATGCCTTTGTATAATGACATTGCAAAGGCCAAAAGTACTAGGTACTATGAAAAAAATTGTGGGAAAAACCTTGCAGAGATCACAGCTACACTGGCGATTTCACATTGATTATGGAAAGCAGAGGAGCAAATGTCAGATTGTGGATGCAAGAAATGTGTGTGCTGGCAGAGAGGTTTCGCTGTGGCTAATGAGGAGGGGCTTTCTGTCTCCTGCTTTATTGGAGTGAATTGGTCACTCTGTGTTGGGGACATAAAGTTGTAGATGCAGAGATCTGTTGATTGGTAAAAGCTGTCACCTTCTATGCCAGTTTGTGCCTGAAGGACTAAGAGTACACTGACTACCAACATCCTGTGACACTGGGAGTTGGTGCAAAAATTCAAAATTTAAGTTTTTGCAAAGAAGGCGTTGTCAAAAATGGGAAAGAAATGTAAACTATGTTTTCTGTATTTTAAAACAGATGCAGGTATAATTTTTAGAGTTCTTTGGCAGAAATGTATCTCTTAAAGCTCAAAGAGCATGTTTTAATACTTTGGTCTTACTGTCCCCAAGAGGTTACACTTTAGTGAGCTTTTCCTTAGAGGTGTCAAAATGTTTCTTTAATGACAGGTGCCCTGAGGATCATGAAGTGCAAAGAACTGTTGCCATGACGAGGCAGGATTTCTTCAAACTGAGTTAGCTTTGACTCTAATTCTGTACCCCGAAGGCTCCACTATTCCAAATCATTCTCAACATATGCTTTTATAAATCCATCAAACACTCCTGCACCCTTTCTATACCCTGTTTTAATGTCAAAGCAAATCCATGTTCTGCTTGTGGCACCTGCTGTGGCACATACTTCAGGGGAGTACTAAGCATACCACCATACTTAAAGCCCTGTCAACATAGCTGTGATAAAGACCCTTTGGAAAATGTATAGCTCCACCCTAAAATAATCATTTATCATAGCTCATAAGGGAGAATTAATTGGCATTTAGTACATGTTTTAATGCGGATTAGTGCCCTTCCTGAACAGGGCCATGTATAAAAGTATAGGCCACCTAGAGAAGTACTTTTTAACAAGGTGAAACAGTTTCTGTGACAAATAAACTCCACTTCTAAAAAAATTCTTAAGACAGTCAATATGCTGGTAGGTGCTGTTGTACTGAATACTCCTAAGTCAGGCTTCAGCAACATCAATTTGTATTACTAAATAGTGAAAATATGATCATTGCTTAAGTTACAAGTTTATATTTAAATAAACTTTTTCCATTATTAATACCACCATGGATCAGATGACGGGTTAACAAAATGATGTAATATTGCTGTCCACTATGGAAGTACCTGCACTATGCACTGATAAATACTTGGTCTATAGCTTATTCAAAAACATAGAGATCCATCAGGCTCTTTGGCATATTAGCATATTATGAGTGGATTTGAGGGTGTGCACTATCTACACATGGTTGATGTTTCCCAGTTGATTGTTCTATCTATTACAGAAAGTTAGAAAAGGAAACAATGGATTTTAAGGGGGAAAAAAGTTACTTTCTTAGTATTGATTCACGTTTACTTCAGAAGGTTCTGTAGTTGTCCTTTCTTCCCAGTGAGATAAGTGTACAGCTCTGAAATGCACTCTCTCCTACATACATTATATGGTTGTTTTTGTTTTCTTTTTAATGGATCTCTGTGCTCCATAGGTTTGTCATCACAAGGAATTGTTTAATTGAACTACCAATAAATGGAGATAGATCCTTTTGATCCTGTGGACCATTCTTCTGACTTTCTCCTACTAACATGGGCTGTTTGCATTCTGCCAACACAGGCAACTTCAAACTTTCCTTTCCTTTCTGTGATTTAAGTCTATATGTAATTTTGAAGTTTCAAAGATGGTGTTCTTTGAGTGTCTGCACTGGAGCAGAAGAGAACTCTGATACAAAGAGGAAGGTGTGTTACACACTGACTTTACAAAAGGGCAAGTTATTTGTGAGTCTCTTTTGTGAGGTGTTTGCTCTGGCCCTAGCCATAGTCATTAGAGAGTGTTCCCAGGTGTAAGGGTGAGATGGACATACAAGTTCTTTCTTTTAATAAGAAGAGCAGGGAGGTTGCTTTCTGGGGCAGGAGTGCCAGGCTGCCTGCAGTCCTTAATTTTACTTCTGTACTCATAAAACCAACATGAACATAAAACTGTAGAGGGAATGGAAGAGCTTTTAGAACTTCGTTGTAAATTAAAGTTATATTTTTGAAATGTGATTTAAAATAAAATCATTGATATCTTGCCTGAGATGAAAATGAACACTGATTTACCATTGCCAGGCAGTTATGGAGGCATTTGTAGCACAAAGCAATTAAGAGAGAAACTGAAATACTTGCATTTGCACTGAAGAGAATAAATTTGTGCAAAGTAAAGGGGAGTTGGGGCCATAATATTTTTATTCTGCTAAAGTTTTATTTCTAATGTGTTGACAGGACAGAAAAAGTTCTCTGGTTCTGCATAGCAGACAGGCAGGGGTCACAGGAAGAATGTGCACAATGGAATTAATTTCTTTCATGAGACTCCTTGACTGACTCACTTTCACAGCAGCTTGATTCACACCTTGCTTGGGAAAGGTACTTGTAATGATGCTGCTTCAAAAGCTGTTAATCTTACAGCAGTTCTGTTCTTTGTCCTTCCTTCTTTAGAAGGATTTAACCACTTTTCATATTCACACTTTCAGTTCTCCATTCTCTTTTTTCTTTTTTGTTGTTTGTTTTTTTTCTGAGAGTTGGTTATCAGTGTACCCACTGATATAAGCACAAGACTTTCTAATTACACAATGATATACAAACGGTGCACAGCCTTCTTATCAATTTTTTCATAAGATGGCCATGACTTCGTGTCATATCTGAGCTGCAGCCAGCAAAAGCTTAGCTTGACAGCCTAGTGCTTTATTTTCCTCTGGATGATTGCATTGCGCATTCTTACAGGGTCATGCATGATAAAAAAGGATAAGGGGCCTTCAGAGAGTCTTGACCAACACCTTATTGTCTGTGAAGCTTTTACCTCTGCACTATCACTGCAAATCTGTTCACAGAGGCTGCAGCAGATGCTAGAATTATTACCTGGACTGCAGGGCAAAATAGTGTAGAGCTTGAAATCCATGCTTTCATATCAATTCTGTTTGTCTGTGGTCACATAGAAAAGCAGATGAGATGATTTTTGATGTTTTGAAGGGGAGAATATCTTGTTCTTCTCTGACATAGGCAGAAACTTGTAAAATAAGCTTTCTCTTTTCCTTATGTCTCAACTTCTCTTTTTTTCCTTATTTGTATTTTTATTAGGAACTCATTTAAGTGCCTGGATGATTTCTTTATACCAGTCTCCTGTGTCATTTGCCCAAAATCTTGTTTGATGTCTTGTTCGTCACTGTGAAACATGTTGATTCTTTATTTTCCATACTTGTATTACCCTGAAGTACAGAGCCAGGGAAGGTCTGGGCCCCATTGTGCTCGGCACTCGAAATGTGTAGAACAGCCTTTGATTGCTCACTGTTTAAAACCAGAGAATTTCCTCCAATTACTGGTGTGTCCCATATCAAAGAAGACAGCTAGATGAATCTAGGCTTACTTTCATGTTTTTCAGTGTGAGTGATGCATACAGCTTTGAAATCAGCTACTGTTTATGCTTCATATTTTCCTCTGCAGCCTTGTGAGTCCCTCCAATTTGATAATAAAATTTTGCAGGTAAAATGCTATTTCTAGTGGTGAATGTTCAGTCATGAACATCATGACATTTATCAGGAAAGTAATTCAGTTTTAACTCAATGTAAGACAGAATAATAGGAGCCTTTTCCTAATTCTTACTTTGGATAGCTGTTGAAGAATAACATCATGACATAATTGTTTTCTAGATATAGAATAGGAGGTTAATGTAACTGTGTGAAATAGAAACTCCTTTTACTTGAATGTGTGCTGGTCAGTATATGACCCAGAAGACTGACTGGTACAAACAATGATCAGGAATTAAGGAGTTCTTTTATGAGGATTTTGTGCAGGAAATAGATGAAAAGTGTAAGCAGAAGGTAGAATGTCAATTTCTTTCAATCCTGAAAATTATACAAAAATGCAGGGGGGAAGGCCATTCAGAAGAAAATGCCTATCACCAGCTGAGAGAACCAGATGGACATAATGTGTGGTACTATTTAAAATAGGTCTACTAAAAGTTTGGGAGCATCTTTGGATTTTATTAGGCAGTTTCATGTAAAATGCACATGTTGCTCCTGTATCATTTATGTATGCAATCTTATAGTTTCTTCAAGGGCTGTATAATTCTATAAATAGAAGACCCATCCTAGGATAAAGAGAGATTACTAATACGGCTCCATTTGGCACTTCTGTCTGCCCCAGGAATCTCCCCAGCTGTCCAATAACCATCCAAGCATTCCTAATTTTCATTTATTTCCGCTTCCTGGTATCTGAAGTAAAAGCCTCCTGTTTGTTAAATAGGTGCAATATTCACTTTGAGAAATGTTTTCTGCTGCCATTGCCATTGTTACAGCCGTGATGTTGATCACATCAAAGTTCCATCACTGACAGTTTTAAAATATTTTCTCTGCAAACATGATTAATGAAATTAAGCAAGGTTACTGAGCAAGATGTTGTGAGAGGAAGAAGGATATAAGAAAAAGGAAACAGATGAAAAATGAAACTAGAGAGGGTGGCCAAGATCAACCTCTGACAACATATTAAAACTCAAAAATGCCTACAAACTTTGTTTCCAAGTGGGTGTACAGCTCTTAAAAATATCACTGTAAATGTAACTGCCTAGAACAGAGAACCTTCATAATGCCATCAGTCATAATTCTGGCTGAATCTGAGATTTGTATACTGTTATTAGAGAATACATCAATCTTCTTTAAAGACATTTTTTCTTTATGCAGTCCAAAATGTCACTTTCATTTAGCCATTCAGATGTTTGCTTGGTGGCAAAATACAGTGATGAAGCTCACAGTCCTGCAGTTTAACTAAGTCGTCATTTGAGATCAAAGTGGAGGGTTAAATTTTTTTCTGTGTTCCTTTCATTCCTCATTTGTATCAGGCAAATAATGGTTTCACTAGCAGCAGGAATCCCTATTAAAGTAACTGTCATATTTTCTCATCTATACAATTAATTGTTCAGCAGTTCATTTGGTGCCAGATGAAGAGAAAAAGACAAACTGGACACAGAAATGCAGACCACCTTAGACCTTCTGAAATACTTTCTTGGTCAAATGACAACTTTTCTGCTGTGTCTTCCAAACCAATTATTTTGACATGCTCCATTGCAGAAGCTAGTGTCTAATGCAGCCAAGGAAAATACTGTTAAGGCAAATTCTGAACTTGATTGCATTCCTTCCATGGATTTAAATAGATGTCCTGTGAACACTTATGCCTTAACAAAGTACACAACCAGATTATCATAATTAACGTATTTACTCTAGAACAGGAGAGGAAAATTCCTAATTTGGACAAGCAGAGTTCAGAAACTCATTGTGACTAAGTATGTAGCTCGTTACAGCCTCTTCTTGCAGTGCAGAGAAAAATGCTTGCACTAATCATTAAAGATATTAAAGAAAAAAGTACAACTTGGAAATGGAAGTGAAGCACCCTGCAGAATAATTCTGTTACTTCTGCGTAAGTTGCACAGCCTGGTGATCCTTAAGGAGCTACACTCTGAATTGAGGGTGAATATCTTAAACTAAGAATCAGAACCATATTCTTGTCTATAAAGCCTGCATAAGTATCCCAAGCAGGCTAATGATGATTTTCACACAATTTATGCACCTAACTTCTGTTACCTAAGAATATTTATTAGATATGAATGTCTAAGCCATTTTGGAATAGCCACACTAAGTTCCTAAAGCATTGATCATGTTGCCAAACTGGTAGAAATATTTGATATTTCCAAGTATCGGTAATCATCTGAAAGAAATAGGAATGTACAGAGGAGTGAGAGTTTGGGGAGCATATGTAGGCAGTATCTTCAAGGCCCTTCCTGAAGCACTCCATTTAAACAAGCATTCTCTGGAAGAAAAATACTGCCCTATCTTGTTTCTGCTTACACCAGTAAGTGGTGAACACCAAATCTACATGAGATAAAACAGGAAAGAAGCAGAATACCCAAAAAGGGATTGGCAGAAATGTTGGTCCCCATGTTAACAGGTAAAAGTATCACTAGTCAGCAATATCAGTACTACAGGAAAATGTGCAGGCTGTGTTTTGCAGGGACCTTTTGGTTTGGCAAAAAGGTTCATTCACAATTGATAGGTGTCCCCTTTGCTCGCTGTAATTAAAACAACGGATGTTTTCAATTGGAACCTCTGGAATGTAGCACAAAATGAAGTTGAAAAATGTATTAAGAAGGGATATGTCTGAGCACTCACAAGAAGACTGAAAGCTTTCTAGCCCTCACCTGTTAATCAGCAGGGTGAGCAGCACAGAAGGGGAAGGGCTGTCCATAGCAGGATGCCAGCTGGAGAGGAAACTCGGATCAGCCTTCTCTTCCTGCCTTAATACCTTTTCAAGTGCCAGTTACTGATCATAGGCTTTGTCTGTGGAATGCCCCTCCACACACACCTGTGCTGGATAACTCCTTGAGGAATTCAAAACATGTCAGCACAAACAAGGATGCAGAAAATGAAAATAAAAACCCAGTACCTTATCCAGAGATTATTGAGGCTGCTCAAACTGTGCACTCTGCTGAATTAGGAGTCATGAGATGACAGACTCCTGCCTTTCTCTGGAATGAAAATTCCCCAAGAACAGCTTTTCTTCTAGTTGTTGGGAATTTTTGAATCAAGTTTCCATCCAAAACTTGGGCATAAAATTAGAAGACATGGTGCAATGGAGGAGAGTGGCATTGTTTGGATGTTCCAATTCAAGGTCACTTTAAATGAAGAGCCTTTGCCATAAGCAAATATTAACTAGCTGGGGTCTTTAATTTCTTAAAGCTCTTCTAAATCTGCTTATGGCTTCTCAAATGTGTGGGGCATTCCTGTTAAAACCATATTTCAGTACACCCTTCTTGATGTTGCATTTTCTTAACTTAGCAGTATTTTCAGTTATACGTTTCAGGGTGTGTTGGCTCATAAACAAGAAATGTGTTTAATGAAGACTTTCTGTAAATTTTCATCACATAATGTCTTTGTCTTTCGTGTCATGTTTTGTAAAAGATGTTTACTTCAGATTCTCCCTAGAAAAGGGTGCAGGTTGGGAAGGGAAGCAGTACTCTATGGAGAGAGAAGACTCAGTCTAGGTAGCCGTTGTGTACAGCACAGTCAGCTGATCTGACTTCTTTTTGACCAGAAATTAAACAAGCATTGGGAGTTGAACCAAAAAATAATGTATCTTTCCGAATAAATGATATTTTTTCCATCTTAGTATTGTGACTTTTTTAGATTTTGAGTCTTAAATAGCCTTTAGCTATAGACAGTACCAGTGTGTTACAACACTTCATTTCTATTATTTTATTTTTTCTGTAAACAGGAAGGCTTTCTAAAGTCATATAAAGAATTACTGTAGAGTTATGGAAAATAGTCTAGTACTTGCAAAAAACCACAGAAAATCACATTTTGAAAATTTGTCAGCTTAGTACTGCTCCGTGCACTGAAGCCACTGAAAGCTGTGTGGGAAGATACTGCATTTATGCAAGGCTAATAGATGTAAAATTCACCTAGGGGGGTGCTTTTACCTTGATAAAACCATGTATGTCACTGGTTTGGTCTTTATCAAATAAAACTCTGTGTGTGTGCATGTGGGTGTTGTTATACTATGCAAGCTTTCAGTGGGAAATCTTTGAAGATTGCTGTGCCCAATACTTTAATGGGGTAAAATGCCCAAAACCAGCATTGGCATAATCAAACTATCAATGAAGGTCAATCCTTGTCCTCAGCAATAGCCACATTCCTCCTCAGGGATGCTTTCCTTCTGGAAAATTAAGAAAATCAAGATCCTTTTTTTAAAAGTTCAGGTTGTGTTACTTTAACATAACAATCTTCAACATAACAGGATTTCCCCTTTAGATTTGAGATTGTATCAATACATTCAGATTACTTCCTGTTAAAGAAATGTGGTTCCTGTGGCTTCCCAAAGGAAGTGGCCTCCCTGTGTTCAACCAAACACAGCTAGGAAAACAAAGTTTAAGTCATTACATTTTAACAGGTAAAAGGAATATCCTCAATCTCTACAACTTCCTAGCTTCCTGAAACATCCAGCAGTTTATGTACTTGTTAAATGTGTTAAGATTTTATTTTCCTTGCTACATCTTTAAATTTCCAAGGATCCCGCTGGGATGCCTGGCAGGATCTCATGTTATGCACTAAACATGATACAGCCTATTACAGAAGAAATTGGCATTGCACTTTCTCGGGGGAACTTTGCTTCTGTTCTGTTTTATTCACTTTGATCTTAAAAAGAATTCTTCACTCTCTGAAGTTTGAAGCCTGTGCTTTTGTTCATTCTCTCACAGAGCTTGGATGAGTGCTCCAGGTACAAAACAGTTACTCCTGTGGATAAAGAAAGTGTTTAAGGAGGCAGTGATGCTGTATGCTGGCAGGCTAATGCTGCGCCCTCCGCTTGGAACAGATTCACATTAGGCACTGTGGCCTTCTAAAACCCTAGATGAAAAAGTAAGGCTGTGATACCAAGTGCAGTTCCTGCACATTTAGTCCTGATTCAGCACCCCTGTCACTGTGGATGTGTGTTGAGTTTCATCTTCCTTCGCACAGCTGCCAGCTGGGGTGGGCTATGCTGTTCTACCCTCTGAAGTACGGAGCTGAGTACTAAATACTTCTGGTTGAGAGGCAGGATTGCTGGTTTTTGTGTCAAGCTGGCAGCCCCTGTTTTAGTGAGCAGAGGAAGAATTACTCCCCTGGTATTCTGGTGGCCAGAAACAAAGAGAACTGAAACAAATGCATTTAAAGAACAGTTAAATATAAGCCTGCATCCATTTAATAAGTACCCTAATTTACAAACGCACAGTAGCAGAAGTGCCACTTACACATCAGTCGTATTGGTGCTGGAACCTCAGGACTTACTCAAAGTCAAAGCTATTTTAAGTTGCTTAATATCAGAAGTGGCTGCAGGCACCAACTGCCAAACTAAACCTCTCAGTATTGTCTCAAATGCCCTTTTAGTCTGGCCTTGATTGTTGCTGAACCAATCAAAAACCCTTCAGTTATAAAGCATTGTGATCTTAGGTACAGACAATGAGATACATTAAGCAGAATGAACTTGCAAGAAGGAAAATCTTACCATAGTGGCCAATAGCAAAATACATAAACCCCTCATTTTATTGCTAATGGTTGTAGGGGGAGACAAGACAAATTGTGTTTCTGTGAGCAGGTTAAAAAGCTGCGCAGAATGTAGAATTCAAGAAGCTGATAGCTGTGAAAATGTAGGAGGCAATATTGATGACTGAGATCTGTCTGCTTGAAACAGAAAGCAACATCCAACCTTATATAACAGCCTTAAAATGAATTCAAATTTGAAAAAGAGAAGCAGGGAAGAGGATGGGGAGCTTTGAAGAAACTTGGCAGTTTTGCTCCTGCAGGCACTTGGAAGATGAATGTGTGTTTGCTGCAGGGGGTTCTCCTGTGGAAGTTGACAGATCAGCTCACACATAGGGGCTGCCAGAATATTAAGGATCAGTACCTCAGTTATATTCTTGGTTTTGATTTGCATTCAGGTTATTAAACTCCTTGGTATTAAATAAGAACTCAGTCATTTGTTTCTTTAAACCTGTTGTAACAAAATAATCAACATTTGTAATTGTATGACTCACCTTTTTGCTTCCATTTAATTTCTGTGAGATACACAACACACACTACCTTGGCACAGTGCGTGATGCTAACTGAGAACAGACTGAATAGATCTAACAGCTATATTTGGATAAAGATTGGGAGAAGAGATATTACTATTAGTCATGCCATATATGATGTGAAGAGCTGTGTAACCTCCTAGTTATGCCAATACATCCTATTAAAAAGCCACATCCATACTTTTACTATCATCTGTATAGTTGGCATACATAGAGTAGTCATGCTTCTAATGAGCTGATCTGCAAAGTCCAAAATGTTTCTTTTTTTTTATTTTTTAACAAAGGATTGAAAATTTTTCCATCAGACAACGTGGAGGTGGGTCAGGGAATGAAATGATTTTCCAAATGGGAACAGCTGTATTCACACTTACTCTCAAAACATCCCCCAAAGCCTTGCCTACGGCAATTCCCTAAGCACTGCCTATATGCTTCCTTTCATTTAGCAGCTGAAAGTCTTTTCCATTTGGCTTATTTTCATCACCTGGGTCTAGTTAGCTTGGCAGGAAGGGCTATCTTTCTCCCTTGAAGAGGCTACACATTGTGCATGGAAAGTAGCCGTGTGGGGGGGGTGTTAAGTGTAAGGGAAATTTTTGGGGTGAATCAAGGTGGCATCCTTGGAGCCTGGCTTGGCACTCCTGGGACTGAGGTAAGCTGGGTGGCTCGAGTGCCCCTAGCTTTTCTGCTGTTGGAGTACAGATTTCAGCACAGGGTGTCCTGAGTTCTAAGTGCCTAACTGTTCATCCCACAAAATCCCTGTGCTGCTGTGGCATTGTGATTCCTGGTACCCGAGAGAGGTAGATTAGAGCTATTTTGGGTGTTCTCACATGTATTGTAATCTCCCTTCCTAGCTACAGATGAAGCAGAGCCTGAGAGGCCACTTCAGAATGCCTTTGCAGCTTGCCAGCTCTGCTCTGTTTAGTATAAATGGAATCTCTTCAAGGCGTCAGGGGCATATTTTGCAGATGCCATGAGTGTTCATTTAAGGCAGGTCTTGTTGTCCTATTAAAAACAAAAAGAGAAAAACCCAAAACAACAAAAGAAACACCACAGAAAGGAGGGGGAAAAAAACCATTTAAAGCCCAGTAGTGAATTGAAAACAATGAGACATAATGTTCAGGAAAATGGTAGCTGCAAAATGGAAATTTTCTTTTGGTTTGGTTTGTGATGCTTGCAAGGACTTTAGTTTCAGGTTTCTTACAGTGCTGTCTTTACATTTAATTGCTCAGCTTGCATGTGAGTCTTGCTTAGCTCTCCTATCTGACGCAGAAAGGTATAAAAGCCATGGGATGCTTGCTCTATGGTATAGGTTATCTAGGCTGTTTCTTTCCTAGTTTATGTTTTGTGCCTTCTGGCAATATGTCAAGTGAAATGGTGAATTTGTGCCTGATGACTTACCACAGTGGGTTTTATTCATTTTCTTTGCAGTTTTTTCTTGTCCAAAATTGACTTCTGTTTTCTAAGAAAACGCATGATTTTCCCTTTGGAGCTGTTACACATTTATTGTGGGGAGAGGGTTGGAAAGCGACTAATTTAAGAAACAATAATATGAATTTCCTCAATTAAATTTCTTACTATGGGAGGGGAACTGATGTCTCTAGTCCAGAGATAACTACTTGGATTGCTATGGGCATTCAGCAACTGTTCTGTGGTGGGGTTTCAAAACATGTCTCTCCTTTCAGTAGGTCGAGCTCCTATGTATAAAGCAAGGAGGTTTTGCAGGCACTGAGAGCCTCAGAGCTTAGAAAGACTGAAAGTTTGGTGGAAGCTTCTCTGCAAAAAAATCCTCCTCTTGCATAAATATAATGGAGAGAGATTTAAATGCTGTTTCCTCTATAGAGGAAACACACTGTGTTTTCTAGTGTTTCTTAGTCTCTGTCCAATCCTTTTCTTCTAAGAATACATTATAGTCTCCAATTTTCTGATTATGGAAAAGAACATTATCTTTTAATTATTTCTTCTGTTCCAGAGATCTTGACGATGAGAGGGTATTCATTCCCTGTTCTTTTGCACATTTCTAGTGATAGTAAACATTTAATTCTCTGAAATGTTGTTCTAAAATGAGAAGCAGAAATTATAAATTGTCGATTTTGGGACTGAGGTGAGGCTGGAGTCAGGCATAGCTCAAGTCCTGGAAAAAGAAGAGGCCCTGGCTAATGCTGCAGGCTACTCTATTAACACCTTTCCATTTGTGTAGGCCTTCCTATGTATTTTTGTCTCCCTTGTAAATTAGGAGCTCCTTGGAGGTAGGAAAACCGTGTCTATCCATCTGTTTATACAAGCATTCTTGTTAGTATTTGAACGCTCATCCACTCAAATGCTGCCTGATCCCTATCTCCCCTTGGAGTGGAGTCAAGGGGGCTTGGCTGGAAACATGTGCAGTTCTCAAGGTGGTGCAGCAGCTGCTCTTTGTTCACTGCCTCCCAGAGCTCCTGCTAAGCAGTATTTACAGTGAACCCGGTGCAGACGAGCTTTTTTAGGGCACAGCTGTCACTGTGGTACTATATATTCACCCCGTGTACGGATCCGCTCACAACAGAGCGTAGTAAGAATTCTCTGTAGTGTGTTGAAAAGAACATGTGATACTTCCAGCCTGCCAACTTGCTTTAAGCTGGGGATGTTGGAAGTCAGATGCCTGTCTTGTAGGAAATTCGTGAGGGCTGAAAATTCACGTCTCTGAAGCAGCATATATCCCTCTGCTTTTCTGAGAGAGGTGAAAGATATTTGGCATTTCAAGATGGAATCTGTGGTTGGGCTTGAGGCACTAAAGAAATACTATTAAAATTAGATCTGTTGGTGGTACCCTGGATTGGATTTTGTAAATCAATTGACAGAAATAGCTGTACCCTGAAACTCTGATGAATGTCTCACTGTAGCATTAAATAAAGGCATTTGCAGCACCTAGCAACTGAAAGCTATGTTATAATCTAGAGCAAGTGAGTTAAGGCTCTTACAAAGGTTTTCTGAAATCATTCTGTCTAGATCTTGCTCAGAGATGGTTTTAGGAAAAAAATAATTGGTGGTCAAATTGAAAAATGTATATTTATCCTTGACAGTACTATATTTCTCTACATTTGTTACTTCTGTTAATAGAAAAGAGGCTGAGATAAAAGCAAACAAGAATTTGCTGTGCAGGCAGATCTGGATTCCCAGTCCAATTCTAAGGGTTAATTAACATTTGTCTTTCAAAAATATTTTCAAAACATTTTTTTAACTAGAAAATATTTACCAGAGGTTTTACAAAGACACAGTGAGCTCTTCTGTCTTTGTGATTATATTTAGTAATTTTTAGTAGATCAGAGATGAATTTTCAAAGGAAAATACCAACAGATAAAAGATAAACACTTTGCATTCCATTCCTTTCATCTGGATCTTTAAAAATGGGAACAAGATAGTCTTGAATGTGCCTTGACACTTCAGATCTGTCTGCCCTGTATTTCCATCTGTACCCTGGTATTTTGTTCACAACAATTACTGACTGTTCTCAATGTCTGTTGTAAATGCATGCTGTGGCTTCTCTTGGAACTCTCACAGAGGTGCTTCTCAGGTTCTAACTAAAAATATGTGTAATTTTGTACTTTGATATGCATGCTCCATACAGATTATGCATCCAGTCTTTAATAATGCCTTCTATATAAAACTCTTCAGGACCAAATAATCTAGCATGCTTTTAACCAGTGGGAAGACCTTGAGAAGTAGTAATTCTTTCCTGATACTATTTGTCTAATTGGCAGACACAATAAACTAGATCCATCTTTTATACTTGTGAGTCTTGCTGTCTATGAAATAAAGATAATCTGAATTTTAGGGATAAAGTGATGTCAGTGGAGTGCTGTCCCCTGAAATGGGAATTGAAAAGGTAGAGTTGTATGAGAGAATTTGCTACCCTTATGCTTAGTTGAAAAGATGACTACAAATCCTTTTCATTTGTTTTTTAAGTGAATACTGACTGAGCCATGATTGAGACTGTTTCCTTGTCTTTCACAGTCTGGTTCTCCTGGAAGTCTTGGTTTCAGAAACAGTGTTGCCATGGCCATAGTTAGAAAGTCACATAAATCACAAATTCAGAGGTACTGAGGACTTCTTGTTTGAGAGGTTCTTGTGATGAATGGTTTTCCATTTAGGTGGTGTTTTCTAAAAGTATTAGGCAGAAAATACTGTATTAGAAGTGGTGAAATTAGGTCACTCATTACAACCATCCCCTGCCTCTAAATTGACTCTAATTCTAGGAGAGTTGGAATTGCTGTGTCTTTATTTTAAAGTATAGCATTTACGTGTGGGGCTGCTAAAAGCAGAAGTCAGAGAAAGTGAGAGGGAAGTCAGTGTGTTACAGCTGTGTTAAACTAGTCCCAGATCTAGAGTGCTTTATCCTTTCTGTGGAACTCTGCTTCTCTGGGCTTATTGTGTGTGAGGCATCAGCAGGGAGTGGAAGGAGAGATATGTGTTAAATGAGAATACCCAAATTAGGGCAGACATTTGACTTTCAGTAACTGGGTTGGTGTTCAAAAACCAATCCTTGTTCTTGACAAGAAAAAGGTGTATGAGTGGGAGCATGTCCCAGAATCTGGACCCCACATCGCACAGTTAATATTTTGTATTACTTGTATTTTTCATGAGGAGGTAAAAAGTGGTGTCTTAGAAAAGTGATATGTGAAGATTATTTATTAAAAAAGGATAATTTGAGAAAGACTGAAGTGTCCTGCTTCATGAAGTCAAGTCTTAATGATTCATTTGTCTGCATTTGGCTTGGTTCACATTTTGCCCTTTCCTGACCTCTTATTTTATTGCACATTCTGTCTCTTGTCATATTTGGGTGGCTGAGCAGGGAAGGATCTTTGAATAACTATACAAGTGCATGTGGGTATACAAATAATCTATATTCTTTGTAGGCTTCTGGATTCTGTGTACTTGGCACAATGCAACTCAATAAAATACATAGAAGCTAATGTTTGTATAATAGGTTAGGAAAACGATGTTTTAACATGAATCTCATGTTTTTGTTAAATTTTTTCTGTGAGGTGCATTAGACTGCAGAATAAAATTCTGTCTTGGAAACTCCCACAAAATATTTCCCCATCCCTCGATTCCTTAACACCAGGAAAATATACGGGGGAACAGTTCTGCCATTATCAGTCAACTCTCTTTGCATGATAACATTGTATCCATGGCTGTCCTTCGCTCAGAAAACATAGAACTCGTTGCTTCTGTCTCAAGTGAAAAAGTAAAACTTGTCTCATCCAGTCAAATCAGTTCTGGGGATTACTTATAGTGCCGAACTCCAGAGTAATCTTTAAGCAGTCTGAGTATCCAGGGTGCTGTGTGCTCTAGCGCTCTGATACTAGAGCTAATGTTCTAGTAAACTGACACCTCCCATTGTCAGACTACACTGTCAATTAGACTGAGCACCTTTAACAGGGTGTTAAGAAAGGGTTGGGTTTTTGCCTTTTTTGCTTATTTGTCTTTGCCAGTAAAGAACATAAACAAGCAGTCTAGGGAATTGTTTTGGAAGGAGGTTTTTTTTTTGAGTAGGTATATATTTATAAGTGTTTTGAGGTTGTGTTAAGGAAGGCAAGTTAAGGAATTTCACTTAACACTTAGAAGTGTTCGAATTCGTGTTGGGTGTTGGTTTCCCTAGAAAATTAACTTCATGGTTTCAGCCTGGCTGAATTCACAGGGGGGTTTGGCTCATAATCAAACACATCTTTCTTTTATGTTCTCTGTACTGAAGGAACAGAGTTTTTGAAAGCAGCCTTTGTCGTAGTATTTTAGATTAGATTATTCTTGGGTTTTTTAGTAACAAAGTGAGTGTCTAAAAATAAGAGCAAAGACCTATAGCTTATATCCATGCTCTTTATGTACTGGGTGCTGAAAGCAAAGGACAACTCTCTGGTGTGTTCATTAAAATTTTTCTGTCTGATGGTATGTGAAGACTTTTCTGATTTAGTACTGTACTGGTGTCATCCCTATGAAAGCTGAGAGGGCTGTGTAAAACTGGGGTCAGGATGTTGTCCATTCAGAGAAGATGCAGTTCCCAAGCTACCTGGAGCTAACAAAATGTGTTGCCATAGCAAACAAATAGAACTTCTGAAGTGTTGTGTCAGTAGTTGGGTTTGTGGTGCTGCATTGTGGCTTCTTATTTCTAAGAGTGCTGGTCTGTCTTTGGAGTGTGAACTTCAAGAGGTTGAGGAGATCATCTTGGCTATGTGGCAATCAGTGCTGGTAATGGAGCTGCACTTGTGTATGGGTAAGGCTAAGCAGAATGATTTCCTCTAAAGCTTGCTAGAAGAGAAACAAAGCATGCCCAAGGCCCCTCACCCACATTCATTTTCTGTCCTCTCAATAAAATGAATTCATTTTGGGAAAATGGCTTTTAGGGGGAAAAATGCAATAAAATCATGCAGCAGATAGTGGTTCATTAGTTTTCTGCTTCTGAGTAATGTCTCTATATACTGCTGATATATAAATAGGGATAATTATCCCCTTGAGATAGTGATAATAGGTGGTAAGGGAACCACTACATTGGAATTAACCTCTCAAAATGGAAGTAACAACAAGTAGATGTTGTCCTGGACCTTTTGCAGAAGTGTGAGTTAACTGATTTGTTTAATTTCCATACATTTTCATTTCTCACCCATACAATAATGGATGCAACTACTGTTGTATCTATTAGTGTGTTCTTTGCTGTATCTATTCTGTAGTATAATTCTGGGCAAGTCCTTGTACTGTTTTGTGTAGAATGACTTATCAGGATAAAACCTTTTCTTCTGTCTTTTCCCACACAGATCACCCCTGGCAGCAAGGCAGCACAGTCACAGATGAACCAGGGGGACCTTGTCGTGGCCATTGATGGAGTCAACACTGACAGCATGACCCACTTGGAGGCCCAGAACAAGATCAAATCAGCCAGCCACAACCTGAGCCTCACTCTTCAGAAGTATGTGGTTAACTTCAACTCCTTGCATTCCTAAGGACAGCCTATGAAAACTTGTGGTTAAAGGTTGCAAGTGTTTTATCTCTGTCTGTTAGATTTATTTGAAGTGCTCATGGCACAGATAGGAGATGCAAAGCTGAAATCTGCTCTGATTCTTGTAAAAGTCAGCAGGGATTCCTGTAGAAATCAAATGGTTCAGTTGAATATGTATGTGTGGGATTTAGCCTATTGAATACAGGTGTAATCTCATATCCATTCAAGCTGCTGTGAAATAAATCCAGCAGTGAGGTTTCTTTTGTTTATCCTCATGTGGGCAACACAGTTGAGTTTGGTTAATTTATGAACAACTGTTTTAGAAACAACAAACATAAAAAGTGTTACAAGTGAGTGGGAGGAACCTGTCAATCCCAGGAAGAATAGCCACAGTGGACTGGGAATTTCTGCTAGTGGTCTGGGACCTGTGAGTTTGAGAGTGTCTGCTCTGCATCTGACAGAATAAGAAAGGTGTAGTCCAAGTGCAAGAAAGGGAGGCAGTAGAAAATTGAAAGGGCAGGTTTTACAATGGAGATGTGATAAAAGTTGCCTTGCCATTAAGAAAGCAGTTAATAGATCTTTAGACTTTTTCTGGTTAATGTTGCTTCCAAGGAAACTTATTCTCAATTTAGATAACCTTGCACATTTCTGTAATAAATGCATTAATATTTAAAGCTCCGTAATTATAGAAAGCAAAGTAGCTGCTAATTTTATTGCATTGTGAAGAAGATAGTCTTTGCCTACCCTGTGCAAAAATTAGTACAGAAAGCAGACTGTAATGCGGAAGTACAATTTCTCAGAATATACCAAAATATCTCATACATGACTATGCAGTAGAGAGAATCAGTATCAGGAACAGATTAATACCTAAAAGACAAAGTTGAGCTGAGGTGTCCAAGGCAGGACAGGGCACTATAAAGCAAAATGTATGGCTGATTTTTCCCCATAGCTTTAACTTTTAAGTTTGTCTTTGAGTGTTCCAGATAGGATGAGAATTGAACTACACACATCAGTGTAGTGATTTTATACTCTATCTCCAACTCCAGCTTCTTTTTTCTTCACTCTGAGTGCTAGTGTTATTACAAATATATGTATGATATCTTCTAAAAAAATATTTACGTTGTTCTGGATTATTTTGTGTTTGAAAGTTAAGAAAAATCCTTTTTTGTTATTTTAGAACTTCTACCTGGTTTTCTGTTGGATCTTCGTGTTTTTGCATTGGGAGAAAACGTCTCTTACTGTACTTTGGGTTGTTGCTCAATTGGTATTAATTTTCCTGAATATTAGACCTGAAATTTGTCCGGTGTCTGCCTTTATGGCCTGACATTTAAAACTACAAACCAATGGCTCTTCTTCCACACAGAAGAAGGGTTTCCAAATACCTGACTAGCAAATCCAGATTATCCTAATACATATCACAGATACAAGTCACATAAACCAGTAATTTTGATCAAGTGTTGGCAGGGATATTTCATTTGAATAGTCATTGTGCTTTTTTATTTGCTGACCTCTAAATTACAACACCAGCAACCCTAGTGCCCACATCATTAAGAAAAAGAAAACTAGTGGAAGTAGCTTTAATCATTGCTTTCATGCTCTATTTATTGTTTCTTCTTTTTTTTTCTTTTGAGTCTTGCTCTGTCTCTTGATTCCAAAACAATAGTATATAATTCAGATATTCATTATCCACACAACTTGAATAACCAAAGAAAGGAGTAATGGAGTGTTTTTTACAGACTGAAATATGTGTGCATAGGTAATAGATGTAGATGAACTATGATCCATTTTGAAAAGAAGGAAAAATAACATAAAGTAAAATGAAATACTAGTAAACATAAGTGACCATAAACTTGTTTTTTTAGCAAATGGAAACTTTCTCAGATCATGTTTTTGCTCTGAACTCGTATAATTAATGGACTCTCCTCTTCAGCTGCTTTATGATGTGAGCTATTAGTTTGCCTTGGTGGCCCATTCAGCCTCACTGGGAAAAACCAAGGACAAAGACTGAAAAGTAATTTTTTTATTTTTAATAATGTTTTTTTCCTAGATGATTCAGGGCTACTCAAAAAGTTGTTCTCAGAATCATTAAACTGGCTTTACTTTGCACAATTCAGTATTTATACAAGCTAAACCCTAGCAGCATGTGATCTCAGCCAACTGATGTACACATAGAACCTATTAAAGATCCAATATCTTGAACAAAAGGCATCTCCACTATATTCAGGGAGTTATATTAATTTTGCCTTGAAAAATAATTTTTTCCTGGACAGAAATGGGTTAATTTACCTGAGGACAAAAAGATTGTCGGTTTAGTCACCTGCCCAAAGTTTACAATGCAATATACTTCTTTAAAAAAAAAAAAAATTTTTGCAAATATTAGATTGGTGAAAAGAATAACAGTTAACATGGAAAAAAAGGTAGCAGTGACAAGGGGTAGTAACTTTCAACCAAATAAGAACAAGACAGAAGAGAGGCAAAATCTCCTTGGGACTTGGTTACCAGGAAAATGATTGTGCTAAGAGATCACTTTGACTTTTTTTAGACATGGCTTGCAGCAATGAAACTGGAGCGGAGTGTTCTACTACTATGGAAAAACAGCCCTAGTTGCCATAAAGAGCACAGAGATGGAAGTGCTCACTTATCCCATTTGTATAAAAGTTTGGAAACACTGGAAATCCGTTCAAATGGAAAAGGCACAAACGTGCGTTAGGAGATTGAGTGTTGTGATAGGAAAACTTAAGCCCTAAATTGTGATGATATTGGATGTGTATGTGAAGTAGTCACGTGGCTCTCTGCAGAATATGCTTCAAGGTCATGGAATGCCTTACCAGGCAATCTGTGGCTTGGTTTCACTGTTGCAGCACTGGAAGTAGAACTGGTCTTGCTTGCTTGATCTGTAAGGCCATGGAAGAAGCAGTGGAATGTGAAATCTCGACATAAATGCTCTGAGAAAGAAAGCTTTTATTTTTCCAATGGCTCTTGGCTCTCAAGAGTGATGGCCTTTCCCTTTATTGATCGTGGCCATGAAGGTTTCATGAGCATTGTTTATAACCTGACAGTTCAGACAGTGTTTGCTGCTACTCACTTTTATTATAACACTTCAGTTCCCTGTGGGCTTTTTTCAGCCGGTTATTTTTTAAATTTGGCTGCCAAGAAAAGTTGTACATGGTGTCAGCACTTGTGCAGGACATCCAATTGCAAGACATCAAACAAAGAAGAAAGGGAAGAGTTGAGAGTGCTTATTCATATTTGCCTGCCTCAAGAATGGGAGTCCATGATTCCCTGTCTGTATAAACTTAGATTTAATTCAAGTACCATCTGCACTGTTCAAGGTACACTCTTCATGAGTGCTCAGTGCTGGCCTGAGTGAAGTTCTCCATGTTTCAGTCATGTAGATCTCCCCTTATGGGTTCAGGAATTTGCGGATGTCAAGTTTTTATTGACAACTTCCTTCCCTGTAACTCCCTGTTAAATTTGTTCTTGTCACCTCACCCATGCTATGTTTTCAGATAAACCCACAAAATTAGACTGGAAGTCTTGCCAGCTATGCCAGAGGTTGGATCAGGCAGCCAGAACTTGTTAGTGGCTTGAGTGCAACTCTGCATTGTCTGACTGCCTATTTCTCTACAGCCTGCAGTGTGCCTCCCTTTGCTGCTTCTGGGAAGCTAAAGGATGCAGACAGGCAGCCAGGGAGTTGAAGTATTTGGACCATGCCTGGAGAAAGGGACCTGTGATCCAGTGATGTGGGAATGTCTGGGACCCTCCAGACTAGCAGTGCTTCATTAAGTTTAGAGGACAAAGTGCATCTAGGAAGTGAATTTTTTTCTTGCTGAAGGAAAGAGAGCAGGAGCGAGAGGTGAAGGAAATTGTCTTTGGCACTATGCGCTGTTACTCAGCAGAACTCCATGAGGCACTCAGGCAAACCAGGCTGATATTCTATAGCCTTATATACCTCTATAGATGCAGCTTATTCCTTAGAAACCTGCATTGCATTAGTTGTAGTGAGGGGGTTTTGGTGCTGGCTCCACTGGAACATGCTACGGAGGGCTGTGATCCTACTCTACAATGGCCTAGGTTGAGGTGGAAAAAGACATTGCTTTGCTTTTATTGTGTCCTCCTGGAGTTCAGTTCTCAGTCATTTTTCAGTATCAGTTTCTAATCAGTTACTTGAGCTACACAGCTGCCCTCAGGCATTTTAATTCTAGGCCAGTCAAAGTTCATCTTTAACTGTCTGTCCCATAGATATTAGACCATAAACATTGGGTCCTGCAGTATTCACTTCACAGTGAAAAATAAAATGCATGCAAAGTCTATTTTTATTTCATACAAATGGATTTCTTTTTTAAATGCAAAGTAAGTGCAATGCACAAGAGAGCAGCATTATTTGTCAACATATTTCGCTGGAGCATCCACAACATTCATTTGATCTTAACTCAAGTAATCTGATCAGCCTCCTTGGAAGGGATTCACCAAATGTGCTGGCTTAGTTTTGGAAAGTGCTGTAACATGAGTGTGCCTCATTCTGCTGGCACAAACATTCCTGTGTCACTCGGAGGCTCCACTTTGGCGTCACTCTGTGCTGCTGGAGAGGAGCTGGGGAGGTGGAGACTTCTGTGCCTGGTGCACATTGACAAACTTCCCCCTCCCAGGGCATGCCGGTGATGCTACCCTTCGCTTCCAGACAGTCACAATTGACTGTCTTTTGCTGGAAAGTCATGAGCTAAATAATTCTTTTCTCCACTGAAAGTGTCAGAGGCAAGGCTATGTGAGCCTTATGGTAAATATTTAATAGATTTTCTTTTTTTGTGCAGCACCAAAAGATGGCTGATCCTGCAGTATTTATTTCAGGCCTACTATAAATAAAGCATGTGGTAACAGCAAACTGCAAGCAAGGGGAACTCAGTGGTTATTGTAAACTGCTTTCTTTTGTCTGAAGCTGTGAGTAGTAACCAATTCTATGCATTGTTTTAGGTCTGCTGATGGGTGCATATTTAAATGAGAATCAGAGTAGGGGCTGCATTTATGCTCAGAAGAACTAGAAGATAGTGTATGTCCCAGCTCAGGGTAAATTGGAACTATATATACAATATTGATGAAAGCATTGTCTGAACTAGTTGGACTATTCAAAATGTTAAGCAGATTAGTAGAAAAAAGAACACTAATGGTGGATATGACACGTCATACTAGTTAGTTTATTTTGATTAGACATGTGACTCTAGAACTTCTGAGAGTCATCTGCCACCAATAGCCTTCCTTCTGGTGATTTTATATGCTTAAAACATCAAAAAGACATATCCCACTGCTGGGTTAGGGAAACTACATTGTACTGCTGAAAGAGATGGTCCTCCCTCACTCATGTGCGATAGAGGTGACTCCCATTGTGTGCCCAGTTGTCTGTCTGCAGGTATGGGAGGACAGTAGAATTTATTTACAGATGTCAGGCAATCATTTGGACAGGACTGCAAGTTACTGTCTTTGAGCAGTAACATTTAATGCAGCTGAAATTAAAGAGCAGCTATTTCCATGGAAAATGAAATAAAGTATCAATGTCAGTTGCTGCAATAAATACAAATATATTCCTTACATGAGCAGTTTGAGTGGACTGCTATTTACACTCACTGCATAAAGTGTCCTTGTTAGTTTTAGAAGAGAGCCTGGAAACTGTGGATATATGCCAAGGCTTTAAAGGGCAGCAAAGTTTTCATTGCAACAAGATTCTGCTTAGGGATTAGAACTGTTCTCAGAGTGCACATTGCTTTTTTTTTTTCCTCCCAAATACCAGCTTAGAGGTGAGGTTAAAATTCATCATTTTTGTGAGAAATGTTTTCTGGATTCCCTAAAGATAATCTCCATGTGAATTCTTTCACATATTATATTTCTCTCACCATGGAAAGGTCAAGATGGGTACCATGGGCCCATCTCACCGAAGTCAATGGGGTGACACAGCTTAATAAATACACATGGCAGTAGTATTCTTTCAGACAAACAGTTCTTGGTTGCTTTCTGCAAGGAGAAAGTAGATACATTATCCAAAATATTACAATAGACAGCCAGGTTGCAGTATGTTCAGGCTGGGACCACCTTTTCTCCTTAATGCTGATTAGCTTAAGCATGGTTGTGGAAAAATGTAAATTACACACTTAAAGCTAATTGGAATGAATGACAGAGCATTTTTTTAGAAGTGGAATGAGGAATTGCTCAATCAGGTAAAACACTAAGGCTTTACTAGATCAGTCTTGTAAACTTTCTTTGTGCCTGTGAAGTTTTGGATTTTCTTTGGATCCCTTTTACTGTGGTGTTTCTTGCCCACCAACCTCTCTAAAAGCTGTCTGGCCTAATTTTTTTGTTTTTCTCCCACATACTCTTAATTATTGGCAGCCCACTGTTTCTTGCAGTGATACACCAAGGTCTGTTTTGCCTGGCTGCTGGGCAGCTCTTGGTGTCTGTGCTGTCCCTGCCTGGTGGCTGCTGCAGCACATTAGTTCTGAGCACTGGGCACAGGCTGACCCTGGGGTGTTACTGCATCAACATAATGACAACCCCAAACAGCACTCAAATACCTCCAAAGAGACAAATTCTTTTGACAAGTCCTGGCTGACTTTATCCACTTTGTCTTAAGAGATAAAATTATGTTTTTGGTCAAAGTCTCTCAGATACAGCTTTTAATGGAAAATTCACTGAAGTGTTTTAGCTTGGAAACAGAAAGTGAAGGCCTAAATGAGGTAGACTGTAGTTAAGGTCTAATTATCCATGTTCGTTAATTTTTCTTTCCCATGTATGTCCATTAGAAGTGCTCTAGGAGCTGTATGACACTCTAAGGGCCACATCCCAGCAAAGATGAGTTACAGAAAAATCAGCTAAGTAAATACACTTTCATTGATAGCTTCAGGAAAGTAATGTGGTCAGGATGCTTGAAGGATCCTGAGTTAGGTTTTTGCTTTTAGAAAATGTTCAGTGGTAAGGGGAAAACCAGACTTTTTCTGAGTAAGGTTAGAAATCTGCTTGGATTTGGACAACAGTTGAACTCCTTTGATTGAACAGAAGGCAGTTGCAAAGCCTTGTGTTATTATTTTGAGAATTACATATCTTTGAAGTTTGGATGTGATTTCCTGATTCTGGAGCTGGCTGGTTAGGACTGTGCTCTACATCAGTCTCTGTTGCTGCTCTGAAATCTGTACCTGAATGACTTTCACCCATAAGGAAGCTGTTAAGAAGCCAAGAATTGCAGGACTGTGGGAAAACCTGATGATACTGGAATGGGGGCAGACTAAGTCTCAGGTGCACTCTTTGCATGGCAGGTGAAGAGTAAACAGAGGAAATAATTTTGGTTCACTTCAGATTTTTTCAACTGAAGAACTTGAATATTTAGTACTAAATTCTTCAAAACTGTTATTTATTGTGTTTCCTTTGGAGAGTTGCATCACTTCTTGAGACCAGGCTATGATAGGCTACATCCAAGCACTGAATCTTTATTCAATGCCTCTTCTGATGTTTATTAATTATTATTGATTCTTTGCCTCACAGTATTATACCCTTTCATAACCCAAACATTTTTCTGATCTTCTTAAACTAACAAATCTTTTTATTAGTTATATGTTTTCCTTAAATTGATTTTTAGCATCTCTCAGTAATTATAAATAATCAATCTAATAATTAAATAATTAATAATAAATAATGATGCCAAACTTTAACATTTCAAGAGAGGGACTCTGTATCTGAGATTTTTATACCATTAAGCCTTGATCCCTCTCTGATAAATCTGATTGCATTTCAGCCTCCTGTTTTTGATTCTGAACCAACATTATGTATAGCTAGGCAATCAAATTCTGCAATTAGCCAATTTATTATTGGTGAGAGTAGTGGCTTCCTATTTATAATCCATACCTATTTATATATTTCTGAAATATTTATCCTTTTACTTTCCCTTCAAGTATTGTGGGTTTGTCTGCACTGGGCTGCATATACATTTGATATAAATTAATATATTTCTTCAACAGTGTTAATGGCAATACACATCTACATACAAAGTCAACCCATGACAGCATAAACAAGTTTTGTAGCTGAATGAAATTTCCTTGGTAGGAACCCACATTTCTTTATGGGTTACCCAAGTTTAGAGTAGTGATATGTAGAGGAAATTTTTGGGAATGGTTTAAAAACAGTGCAAAGACAGGAAGAAGGAGACAGAAAGAGAAATAACCTCCCTGAGCAAAGGTGCCCATGCTCCTTGGAGGTTGAGTGTGGGGCTTGCTGTGTGTATTGGGGGAGTGCCAGGTATGTGCTCGATGTTCTTCCTCGGTACTCTGTGGATACCTGTCCGTCACCCTCAGGACAGAGCTGCAGGGATACTGGCAGAGCCTCCCTGTTTGCCCATAGAAGCTGCTGGGATGGAGGAATTTTAGAGTTGGTACCAAGTCAGTTAAGAGCAGATGGAGGCATTGACAGCCAGTGGCTCCCTTCAGGAGGGAAAAGCTGGAGGGCAGAATGTGGGGCAGTTTGGGAAAGGAGGGATTTTCCATAGCAGGGGAGAGGGTAAGAGTTAGGAGGATGCAACAGGTACCATGCACATGCCAGAGAAGTAGAAAAGGTCGAAGAGAGAGCAGGGGAGTCTTTGCAAAAATGTTATCTTTCCACATACTGCCTTTAGTTTCTTTCCTGCCTTTCACAAAAGTCTCCAAGGCCTCTTCCCTTTTACTTTCCCTTTCTATTTCTTAATGTTTGTGGTTGCCTCTGGCTCAGACTCCTTCTAAGGGAAAATGGATATTACATACTCCCAAACAGCTTTTTTATTGGATAGCTGCTCCCTTTTAGGTTGATCTTCTCTGTGCATAAGAAGCTTTTGTCTTTATGTTGCTGTGGGCATGAACATTAGGTCTGGAAAATGTAATTGTCCAACTTGCAATTTGAGTGCAGCATAAGGCAGGGAAATAATTAACGAATCAGTCATCCAGCCAAATGCTAATATTTGCATTTGCCATTGATATATAGACAGCAAAGTGCTGATGGAAGTATTTTTCAATTTTATTGCAGGCACAGAGAGAGGGAAAGTAGGTCTGATCCTAGGCCCAGGGTGATTGCAGTTGTATTTAACTACTGTGAAATGTTCAGGGCTTTGTCTCTGTGATTCTCATTGGAGTCACTAAGAGTGGTTGCTGATGTGCCAGGCAGGGCTTCCTGAGGCTCAGGATTTTCTGTGCAAGACTTAGGAACAGGTAGCAGCTTCTGCTTGGCTGCCTGATTCAGTGGTTAGCTGAAGATTTAACTGGCATGTTACTCCCCTAGCACTTACTAAAATCAAATTGATAAGCATAAGTAAAACTTAGCCAGTCCTTTTTATGTCTCTTCCTCACATTCCCATCACCATCCCCACCAAACTGTCAGGAATATTAATGCATTAAAACAGATGTATATCAGAAGCCAAATTCTTCATGCTCTGTTGTTTTGCTTTCTATGTGTTCACCTGCTCCACTCCAGAATGATTCCAGCTAGGCAATAGCTAAAGTATGTAAAATGTTTTCTAAGCATTTCCAACCCTAATCTAATCTGTTTTATCACCTTTCCATGCACTTGATGCCTTTTCATTTTCTAGTAGTTGAAATACTAGGATACAATTATTAAGATACTCTACAAGTTGTAAATAAGTGCTCATGTGTCATAAAATGACAAATGAAAAAAGCATCCTGTGAGAAAGAAATGTTGATTTTAGTTTTCCTGAGAATTATAAAAGATAGATACTGACTGGTGAAGACATGAAATAGAAAAAAGCCCCATGAAGATGAAAAAGAGCTGTTATCTCTTAGATCATGTCACCTCTCTGCAAGTACAATATTGTGCTCCCCAGAGGATGCAACTTAAACTGATAGTGCATCTCAGAACTCCTTTGCAGCCCTTCCTTAGGCAGGCAGCTCCTCAGTGCAGTTGACTCCTAATGAACCTTTGTTGTGAGTACAAAAATACCAGGATTGAAGTCAAGTGCTCTTCAATTAAAGATATATTTAGGTAGGTGGGAACAAGTAGAAATTCTGGCAGTCATTTCAGCAGTGCTATCAAAATGGAACTGCTTTGCAAAACTACATCCATCTTGGTTTTGAACTTCATTAAAAAAGAGAATGAGTATTGAGGGAGAGGAGAGGGGTATCTGTGGAAAGGAGAAGAGTTTAAAAAAATACCAGAATGATGTATTTGGTCATCATTAGAACTGTTCGAAGATTTCATTCTGAAATGAGGTTTTTGTTTCCATTTTTAATTTGGAAAATGTAGAAGAAAATGTCTAAAAGTTGAAATCGAAATCAAATTAATTGCCTAAGAAAAAGAATCTGGATAGAAAATTTCAACATCAAATCTAAAATTATCACAATCATCTGTGTAATTTGGGCTTTCATCCTTCTCATAGCCCTGCTGAGCAGGTACACCCTCAAGTGTTTGGAATAAAATAGTTTTGCAATCCATGGATTAAAATGTAAACCTGGACACATATGTTTGCTACAGCACCATCATCACTTGAAAAGGAAACTTCTGTTGCTGCAGGATTTGATCCATCTAGAAAAAGAGGGAGAAAAAAAAGAGTGTTCTGAACTTGCAGATGTTTCTCCCGGAGGAGTAATGACTCCTATGTAAATAACCACTTTATTCTGCAAGTGCATACACTTTCATTCCACAGATTGATTTCACCTCTTCTGCCCTTTTCTCCGGTGCAAGTCTCTGCTAGATCTAGCAAGCCTCATTATTCTGTTTTTAAATATCAAAGCTATAAACATCCAAGTCAGAGTTATGTAGGAACATAGCTGTTTTTAAGTAACATCTTGAAACCCCAAGTTGATGTAAAATACAAATCTTGGCTAACACTGTGAATGACAGATGCAGTTTATCAGTAATGTGGAAGAAATGCAAGTTTTTAACATCATCTTCTGTGGTCAGGTAACGAGAGAGGAAAATTAAACATACTATAAGCATCAGAAGTGATGGAATAGTCTGGTAAATAAATTCCTTTGCTGCAATACAACTGTTTTCCAGTTAAACATCAAACATGCAGCGTGTGGTTTTTTGCTACACCTCTATACATGGCACACCACATTTACAGTGCTGAGCTGCTCTGGTGCTAAAATTCATCATCAGTGAGCAGAGCAGGGGGATGCTTGACATGGTATGCCCAGGTCCACCACTGTCACTTCACAAAAATAACTGCGTGTACTCGGAAATTACAGTAATGGAAAGAGGAGCAGAATCTTCCCCTAAATCTTTGTGTGTTCATAAACTGTCACTGTCAGTTTCCAGCTACTATGTGTTATGAGCAGGAGTTAATTTTTTTCTCTTTTTTGCTGTCTTTCGTGATACATGTGCATGTCTCATAAATATGATTTATTGTTTCTCTTTTTAAGCTAAAGTGGTTGGAGGAAGAGTACAGCATTCATTCCTGAAGGATGATAACTTGCCTGAAGAAAGTTTGTTTTAGGCAGTTAGTGAGTAGTTGTTCTTAGAACTTGAAAGTACCTATTTCTCAGATAATTATGTCTTAGGGAGTATATTGTGATATATTTCAACTGTGAATATGAATTACAATTTTCTAGCCTGTTGTTTCAGGACTACTTTGTCAGTGAATTGCAGAGGTTAATTACACATCGTTTAACAAAATGCCAGTTTTCATTATCTCCTCAGACTGTGTTCATTTTCATAGTACCTTGTTGTGAGGTAGGCATCTATTACATCAGCTTTGTTTTCAGCTCTCTGAGTAGCTGAATTTCCATACCTTCTAAGTGTAAATCTTCCAGTTGCTGTAGAGATTACTCCTTTTTCCTAGGTGGTTTTTTTTTTTTTCTTTTTTGTATGTCCACTACTGCTTATGGAAAAAATGTTAAGTGTGGCAGCCAAAGTTAAACACAGAGCTCAGTGTGAAGCTGGGTATTAATGCAGGGATTGCCACTGGGGATGAGCTCTGTTCCTGTTTAGCTCAGCTTTCCCTCTCTGATAGATGCCCCTGGTAAGTATTTCAGAGGAAAGTGCAACAGCCCTCAGTAAGGGAATAACGAACCTAACACAGAAGGTCTGCTAAGCTGTGCCATGAAAAATGAGAGTTTGTATGTTTACTTCCTACACCCAGTCTAAAGCAGCTCGTGGGGGTTCTGTTGTAACTTTGATCCTTTCTGATACTCTGCTCTTCTCATAGTCTCAATGATATCTCCTAACAATGAGTTTCACCTCGGGTTAATCAAGTTCTCTAGAAAAAGATGTTTGCCTTTATCAATTTTATATGTGTTGTCTTTTCAATTTCATTCAATGTCCACAGGTGTAGTTTTATTTCCCTCTTTCTACCATTCATTATTTTCTAAGATCTGTAATGTCTTCCCGTATTCCTCTCCTGTCTAAAGCAAACAATTCCAAATGTCTTAGTTGCTTCTGCTTGATTTGTAAGCTTTTAAGTACTTTTATTTCATTTTTGTACCTGTCCTAATTTTGAAATGTACTTTTTAAAGATTAGAATTTGAGGCATAATCCTGATCTGTAGGTTGGAAATGGGATATTACTTGTATAATTCTGATTTTTTTGACTATTTTCATTTTTCATTTCATTTTCTCTGGTGATCCCATGGGTACTGTAATGATTTCAGGAGAACATTCAGCACTATGCAGGCTCTCACAACGCCTCCCACAATTACATCTTCACTTACCTGAGCATCCTAGAAGAGCTTCAGTTAACATTTGCCCCTGTGCTCTCTTTGTTGTTTACCAGTGAAATGGCAAACTGTGTATTTTGAAAGCATTTTAGTGGAGTTTATTTTGGGCTTTTCAAATGATCAAGGACATATATTTGTCAAATACAGGTGAAAGGCACTTGGAGTGGCTAATTCAGTAGCATTCTGCTCTTTGTGAAACTCAATTATCTGAAATGAAGCTCGTGTTTCTTCCTGAAGAGAGGTTTAAGTAATTGCAGTTGCAGTTGTGCAGTTTAAGCTATTAAATAATAATCTTTTGAGGAGTTGATCTCAAGATGCTTCAGCACCAAAGTTTAGCCTCTGCATTTTAAAATACCTTTGAGTCCTTTTTTCCAGAGTGCTGCCCAAACTTGAATTTATTTAGTTGTGGCTGACTTTTATCTATGAAAATGCAGTTTGTCACAAGTATTGGGAAACAGATGATTGCTGAAGTCAGAGGTTGCTTCCATAACTGGTGGATTTTCATCATTCAGAGAAATCTTCTCAGACTTTTTCTCTCATTTAATACCTTTCTAAATGTGGATGTAGAAAAAGCCCGATGATTGATAGAAAAAGTCTAGGCTATGCTTAACGTTCAGTCCTGATGTAGCAGCTTTTGGCATGAAATTAGAGCTGAAAAATAGGAGTCCAGATTGCACATCTTTTTTTCCTTGTGTGTTTTTTTTTTTTCTTTTGATCCCCAGATCTAAACGTCCAGTGCCAGTTTCAACCACAGCTCCCAGAATTGACTCTCCCAGGGCTGTAATTCCCCATCAGAAGGTAAGTGACACATTTCTCCTCAGCCAAAGTGAATACCATTTTTATCTACTGCGGTGAAGGTAAATGTCCACTGCAGGAAATAGCTTTTGCCTGCCCCAAATAATTAAATGTTGAATGAATGCACAGGCAGCAAAACTGCTGCAATGCAATGTATTAGTGATCTGTATTTTGCTAATTTCTGATTAGCAGGACCAAAACATCCAGCTATCCTCTGATGTGATTTGGTCTAACCAATTCTGAGCAGGTTGTTTTCATCTAGGCTACAAGAACCCTCTAAAGCTTCTCAAAATATACATTGGCTTTCGTAGATTATTGGGAGAAACCGTTAGACTGTGCCTCAGTCTATCCAAATGCTGGCTGCAACTGAAATGACACTGATTTGGAAAGAGGCCAGGAGGGCATTTGAAAGCTTACATCATATGGTGTTCTTATCATAGGATTCAGAAGACCTGAGAATGAAAAATAGAGGATAAATCAATTTAATGAATAATAGAAAGTGACAGAGGAAATGGATGGCTTGGTTTCTGTTGTCAAAGCTCATCATCTTTCATAAAATAAATGTTTATTTTGGAATAAACACTGGCTGTACCTGGCAACTCATCTTCTGTATCTTTGGAGACACTGAGGAGCAAGGGTACCTGAAAGATGGTGTGTATATCCTTAGGCTCAGGCGCTGTGTAGGACATTTGTATTGCTGATGCATTTGATAAGATAAATGGACAGGAGGTAAAGTTTCCATTGCTGCAACTTATCCCTTCTGTCAGTGCCAGTTTCGTCCCCAGCATGCATATAAATAAAAAACACTGAAGATCAAAATACGTGGGGAACTAGATGATGTTCTACTGTTTTTGACAGTTCCAACTTCCACAGATCAATTTTAAGTAATTTTTATAAATGCTATGCTTTCCAAATTCAGAGCACAGATGGTAACATAATCCTTGAAACAATCGCAAATAGGTTCAAAGTAACAGAAGAGAATGCACCTGGGGGGAATAATTTGATTCAATTTTATTTTGTGAAATTTTAAATTAACCTGACTGGCCATTTATTACTTGAGACTGAAATAATGTTATTTCAGACAGGATCTTGTAAGCTTTTTTGGCAAGGGAAGATGAAATGAAGATTTTATCTTGCTCAGAGTTGTTTCTGCTTATATCATGATTTTTTAAAAGTTATCTTGGAGGAAATTATTGGAAAAGTCACCAAACAGGACTCTGAAATTCCTAGGACAAAAGCAATGAATCATTGTTTCGGTTAAACTGGCGTTTGACTGCACCAGCAAAGTAATAGGGGCAGGAAGGGGAAGGAGTACTCGTTTCCCTTCAAGACCTGCACAGAATCCTGGTAGTGTTCAAGGCAGAGAGCAGTGTCTCTTCAGGGTTATTCACCAACACAAGATTGACACCTGCCTTTTGGGACTCTATAGCACCTGCACAGGTATGACAATTTTGTCTACTTCCTCCATAGATGCAGAGAGCTTTTATAGATTGGATTTTTGGCACTCTTTCAGGTGCGTTTCTTCATGGGCAAGTGTCGGTTTTAAAATTACTGCCATAGGTCTTCAAAGCTGTTTACCACAGAAAACACTTTTCTCCCTTAACTGTCTACTTTATAGAAAAGTTAACTTTATGCACTGCAGGGTTTTCCTGAAGGTCCTAAAAGAGCCCTTGGCATGAAAGCCACGAAGACACTTTATATTTCCTATTCTAACCTCTCAGAGAGAGATGAGGATCAAAGGACTCAACCCATTTTCAGGAGCCTGCTGCCCCACATTTGAGAACTCTGTGCAAGGTACTTAGGGGATGTTCATAGGAGCTGGAAGCAGCATTTTCTGAGCAGGCCACAGGCAGTACCAGCAGCTGGAAAAGAGAGCTACTGGAACCTTTCTGGAGGAACAGGGTGGCATCCAGGGAAGGTATGGTGGGAAACAGGGTATCTAGCAGTATTCAAGGAGATCTTAGGTGTAGGGTCTTTGATGCAGAGGGAAGAGCTAGCAGGAGAGTGCTGGAGTGGGGGCCCTTTGCAGGTTAAGAGGAGTGACATTTGTGTCACTCGTCTACACTAGTAGACAACAGTAAGTTTTAAGTGGAGAATTCTTCTTCTCTAGGGGTGGTTTGGAAGGGAAAGAAGGCATTGAACCCTCAGAGAAGTCTCAAAATCCAGAATAACAATGCTTTACTGATAGAAACAATGTAATGTTGATGGCTGCCTAGGGTTGCAGTAAGGTATGTTACAGTAAATATGCTATAAAACCAAGGGTTTTTTGCTTTTTGGCCCTTTATTATTTCTACAGTATCACTGTAGAAATGAAGAATTCTGTGACACACAGGTAGGAGTCACCTCCACACATCTGTTTGACAGTGTTTAGATTGATGGTTCACATGAAATGAATTTGATTGTATTTTTTAAATATCAGCAAAAAGCTACATTACAAGACATTCGTGACAATGTCATCCTCATACATCAAGAGAAGTTTTCCTCACCCTTTTCTGGTTAAGGTTAAGGCATGGCAGTGTTAGCTAAACAATCTGCATGTTCAACTTCAGTGTCTAGTTAAAACCATAAATCCTCTTGTACAGTATTGCTGATCTGATTGCAGCTTCCACTAATTTTCAAGCATGCCTTTCTTCTTTCACTGCTTTTTTGTTTGTTTGTTTGTTTGTTTTAGGGAAACAAGTATACTTTTTTTTTTTTTTTTTTCACAAAGATCAGTCATTCTTTCGCAAAGCTGACCAATGTTTTAGACAATGCAGGTTCTGCAACCGTAAGTATGTAGGGCTGTTACTGGAAATAAGGTTTGGTTGATTTTCAGTTTCACTGTATCTTTATCTGACATTAATCTCAAACTGGAAACAATTTTCATTTAGTTTAGTCAAATCTTTTTGATTTAGTCAAAAGACTTAGTCTAGTCTTTTACACAAGTGGGACATAGCTGGAAAAAAAGGCATAGCTAATGGTGAAAGGATTCAAATAACAGTAAGAGTAAGCTTGAGTCCAAGGATTTAAACTAAGCCATCAATCAGTCAGTGAGTTCCTGCAGCTCTTCAGAGGGGACACAACAGAGGTGAAGATTCAGCTCAGTGCAGTTCAAAGCTGGACCTTTAGGGCTAAGCATGGCTTTAACGTTTGTCCCTTTGCATGAAGGTATTGACAGCCTTGTTAAAAATAATAATATGTGTTGTGCTTTTTATGAACCACTGCTGAACACACTTGTTTTGGACTCCCAGTGAGGATCCTGTTGTACTTAAGATTTGTCTCCTGCCAAATGTGGGAGCCTGTGTCTAAGAGAAAATAGATGGAATGATAGACTTTTAAAGTAGAGTATAGAATGGAAGAGCTGGCTCAGCCAAAAGCAGTTTGATCATGTCTTTGAGCAGAGGCATTCAGTGCCATGGTGCCTCCATTCCCTTTATCTCTAAAAAGTTTAAAGCAACAACTGCTTCTTCAGCATGTTGGGTGGTCAAATTCACTAGCATGCTGTTAAAATTGTTCTCCCAGCAGTGCAAGGGGTGAGTGATGACTGTAGTGTCACAGCAATAGATAAATAGAAAATGAGCTGTCATAGGGAGAGGACCTGCAAAACTTGGTATTGTGTCTCCCAATATAAATTTGTTTCTCACTTCCCTAATACATAAGAAGGAACACTTGGCTTTCACAGAAACTAAATTTTTTATAAACAAATAATCATAATAATAATATTTCAGAATGGAAATTGAGCTGATTCCTGGCTTCCTTCTGTTTCAAAAGGTTTGAGACTCCTCTACACGTATCTGTTTTAAACTTATTCCCAGACATTATGCAGTTTTCCTCCCGCAGTGAGGGATTCCTGCATGATCCCAGCATCTTCCTCGAGGGAAGCCCATTGCTCAGTGTCAGAGCCTCCTCTTCTGGTCGGCTGGAGGGGTAACATCAGACTCCCGGAGTTGGAAATATCAGCTCGCTTTTCCAGCCTCTGAAACAGAATGGCATGAGATGGGGAACAGGGGAACGTTTGTTTCTGGTAGCTGCATTTCATGTGATGCAATGCTGAAAGCTCAGTGCTGCTGCTCACTATCAGACATTTGCCCTTCACAGTAAGAAATTGCTTCAGAAATTCTGCTTTGATCTGGTTTTGACACTGAACTCGAGAAAAAAATTCTACGATATTCTCCCATGAATAAACTGAATCAGAGATTTTTTTGTCAGTCACAAAAGGAAAGAGCTAAACATGCTGATGATTGGGCAGTGATCCTTTGGAAGAAGTAATACAGCTGTTCCCTTAGACATTTCCTGTTTCATCCATTGCCCGTTTCATCCATTGCCCCCCCCCCCAACACAGGGAAAACAACAGCCTTAAAACTATCAAAAATATAAATTCAAGATGGAGATTGCTAGCCTGGCACTGCTGTGTTCTTAAGAATTCTAATGCTGAGTTACCAGTATGCTGGTATTCCAGCTAGAAATTGTTTGAGGAGCAAAACCAGAATTCCATTTGTGTCAAAAGGGAGGAAAATCATCAGCCAGCCATCATTTTGTATGACTTTCCTGTAATTTCCCCTTTGCCTACTGCTACTGTCCAGTAACACTAAGACTATGAAAATGCATTAGGGTTAAGGAAATACACGACATTTCTCTCATTAGCAGTTGAAACTGATACTTTATAATCAGCTCTCCTTACATGTCCTTTTATTTTGGGGTGTAAGAAGAAACCCACAGTTAACTAAAAGCCACAGAGTTTTCAGGGTAACAAACAAATACAACTCTGGCATATCCTTTTTCTTCTCCATTACCTCTATGTTTATTTTTTATTTAATAATTGTTTTGTCCCTCTCTGCTGGCATGTAAAAATGGTTTGCCCAAGTGATGACTTAATTTTTGAGTATGGCCTTGTACATTTGTGCCTCTTTTTGAACACATAGAGAGAGCCCCTGTTTTCTGTTTATTTAATCATATCTGGAAGCTTTCAATAGGCCACTGAAGCGTAATGTTGTTTGCTGTTTTCAGTGTCAGGGTATAATGACTGAAGTATGTATTGCAAATGTATTTATTTTAAAAGGCACAGTCTGAAAAATGCTTTTAGGATTATCTGTTTCTACAGCCTCGGGCAGCTATTAATGCCAGCTAAAATCTCTTCCTGTTTATGACTAAGAAAAATTAACTCAGTTTATTTTATCTGCATTACATTTTTGATTCAAAATGTCTCAGATGTGTTTAATGCTATGATTAATTATATCCCTAGACCTGTAGGGCTTTTTCAATGAATTTTAATTAATCAGGCCATATTACCTTGATTTTTTTTTTTTTCCAAACGTATGTTCCCTAAACTTATATATGCAATATAGAAGAATCCAAGAGGGCAATATAAATATTTACTTTTCTAGTGACCCTTAGTATCAAAATTAATAAATTACATTAATGATAACCAGTACTAGCAGAAGAATATAATTAGAGGCCAAATTATTCTCAGGCCTATATTTCATGCAAGGCTGTGGGGGAGATGAGTGCAAGGTGTCAAAAATGATGATTGAATTGCTGCTGAATGAGGCAAAATGTCATTGCAGGGTATCACCTGCTCTTGAACTGGCTTTTATTGAGGCCAGATTGTGAGCTCCATTCCTGCTTCATGATGAAGTCCCCTGCCTGTCCCTGTCCCCTGAGCTGGACTGCAGCAAGTAGCCAGCATTACTGGGCCTCTTAACTGTGAGCATTTTTCTTTTTTGATATCACCTCTTATTTTGGTTCCACTAAGGTGCATTAACAGTGAATCTTTTATGAAACTGAAGTGTTAGACTGTGTTTTTCCAGGATGAGTTTTTGGTAGATTGTTTTGAGTCTGAGCACCAGCACAGACTTCTATAGGTATAGGTATTGTAGGAGAGATTCCTTTGACTAAGACAATGTATGCTGCTGTCCCAGTTAGGAATATTATCTGGGACAGGACTGTAGGATCATACACACACCTGCACACTCAAGCAGACACTCCCTCAAGTGGAAATGATGCAGGAACGCTCAGCATAGGAACCTCCTCTCTGTGGAGCAGTAACTGTTCAAACAAGTCCTGTTGGTGTCTCTGCTAACCCTGCTGCATGGCCTGATCAGCATGACCCAGAGCCCAGGAAAGCAGTGCATAACTTCCATTACTTCAAGTGCACTCATAGAAAACAGAGCGGTGTGGTTTAGAATCATTATGTCTTTATAATAATGGCGTTGACTTTTACGGTTGTATGTTTTCTAAAATTATTTTGACCTCAAGACATTGTTTTAGGGATTTCTTAATTATCCTAGAAATTAATGGACAGTGTTGCCTTAATAGAAAATTACTGCTGTGAGGTTGACTAGTAGCAAATGCTCTCTTAATGTTAAGCTTTATTTGTTGATTTCAACTAAAACCCAGTTAAAAAAATGCCTGAGTTTGTTTTGCTTCCCTTATTTTGAAACAATGCATTTCTTTGTTGAAAATCTTCCCTGAAAGTTTGAATGCTTTGGCCCCAATCTATTTATTGCTAGTTTATGAATATGTTTAAAGCATTAATTGCAGATATGTTATTTTTGCATGTGTTCTATGATTGCTCTTTTCTTTTTTTTTTCTTTTCTTGGCCTGCATGTTTGCTACTACAGGAACCTGCTTGGGAAATGAATGGCAACAGAACAACCTTCAGCCCTCTAACTAACACGGCGACCGGGCCTATGGGTAGTGTTTTAGCAACCAATGGAACCTTTGCAGGCTACCTCAACCAGCAAGAGATCAGCTTTTCAAATAGCGCTTCCTACTCAAAGACTACCACAGTTAGATCTTCCATGTCCTCTCAGTCTGTGACTCCTGACATTTCACCTGCCAAGGGCACTCTAGGTTCCAAAGCCAGCCCTGCTCTGGCTGGTGGCAGTAGCCCTGCACACCAGCTGAGCCCTGCGAGGCAGTATAACAACCCCATTGGCCTTTACTCGGCAGAGACCCTGAGGGAAATGGCTGAGATGCATAAATTGAGTCTCAACCGAAGGGCTTCGGAAGGTGGATTTCCTAGAGGGTAGGTAACATGGTAATATCTTTGATTATTTCAGTAATTAATGCATTTGCTGAACAGTGAATGTAATGGTACTTACCTTATTGTGCATTTGTCTGGCAATCAGGATTAAGGTCTGGATGAATCATTAAATTTTCCAGTAGCCCCCAAAACATTCCCACATTGCCATTACAGAGCAACTCGTGGTCTTTGGTATCTGCAGTGCAGCATGGATTGGCAGCAGTCAGCAGAGCTTGGGGGGGACGCTAGGATGGAAGTAACTGTGATCATCTCAGGGTTGTGGCACTCCGCAGTTCTAACTAATGCGTGGAGTCTCAGAGAACCAAGAATTGCTGTCAGACACCAGAGCAGCTGCTAGAAACCACATCTGGTCTTTGGTACTTTGCTAAAGTGAAATGCCTTTGACCAGCAAATCTGACATGCTCAGCTACTGAGTGTCCTGCTGTAATACCTGCCTTAACGTATTGGCTTTCCTGTGCAAAATGAGTCAGAACTGCGATGTTTTGAATCCTCTGGTTTGAAGACTGTCTTGCATCTGTTAGCCTTAACGTTAACTTTGCTGTAACAAGGAATAGTGATACTGCCCAGATAGTTTGATACCCTGCTGTCAAGGTTTTCCATATTGCTGTATTGCAGAGCAAGTGTTTTATCAGTAGGTTTGGGAAGTGAGGAGCTTGGACTACAGTACATGAGAAAAAGCAGTGAGAAACAGGTTTTGCTAATTTTTCTGCCTTCATATATAATTGGCAAACAAATCTAATTTTTTAGTTTGTTTATTTGTGTTTGGGCTTGTTTGTTTTTTTTAAAATGAAGATAAATGTCTTGTTATGAATATGGGAAAAAGTGTATTTTTCACACTAGGGACTTGGCTATATAATGAAAACCAGAAAATTCTGACGATCCACTCGAGGTCTGATAGCAAATACCTAACTTCAAGCACTTTATATCCCTCTGCAGAAGCTCTTTGCAAAAGTAAAACCAAGAGGTTTTAAGTTGCAGCAATGTAAGGATATTTTATGCTGTTAAAGGAGCATCTATACCTGTTCTAGATGATTCAACAGTTTTAGATCATTCATTGCCACTCTCTTGAGCACTCAGCATTAACAGTCCTAATTAATTTATCTGAAAAAATTCTATCCTCCCTTCTCATATGGGATAATTAAGTAAAGCAATTGCAGTTTAAAAGAAATTAATTTCAGTTAGTAAGCAAGATCAGCAAAATAAACCTCAGAATACTTCTCCCTTAATTTACTGTTTTCTGAAGAATACCAATTCTTGTCTTATTTGAACATGCAGGGTTTCCCGGGAGTATATATTGCTATCTTTTTCCCCACTATGTTCATAATTGGTACTTAGATTACCTCCTTAACACCTGCAGGGGTGAGGGTGATGGGGCTGAATTTTGGATGGCTCAGCATTGTGACTGTTTTTTGTCAGAATTACAACAGCAGCTGCATCCATCACTCACCAAAGTCAACGTGAGCCTTTCTACTCCGTTTGAAATTTTTAGGAATTGCTGTCTATCTGCCTTTACCACCTATAGGGAACACTGATGAACAAACAAGAAAATAAAAATACCTTTATCCTGAAGCCTAGGAACATTCTGAAAAGATGAAAGAGCCCAGAGGCACTAAATAAATGTGTCTTCTCAGGTAACTTCTCTAAGATTTAGAGGACTGTACATCTCTGTTGACAAGCAGAGAAAATTCACAGCTCAATAGTGCTGTCATTCCCACTCTCTCTTGACTGTTATCCATGAAGTAAGAAGCATCTTGCCTCTTGCTCTGGGGAGAAAAACATGGAACCTTTAACTACCTTGTGACTTGGTGTCATCCACAATAATCTTGATCTCATAGTGGACATGTGTGAAAGAACGCACAAGGAAAGCACTGTGAGCAGTGCAAAATCAGCTCTGGTCTTTCTTGGGAACATTCTTACCATACAATACAATGTGATTGTGATACTGTGGTGCTCCAAAACTGAATTCATTGTGCATTCACAAATATGCCCTTAGCTCTATGGTAAAAGCTGTAAGAAAGTTCAAGCATGGGGAATCATCTCAAGGAATGTTTCAGTTCTGTGTTATTTTCACCAAATGATTTAAACTGAATTGTGTGAATTGCTGTTACAGGTTTAGCTAAACCCTTTGGAAAATCCTATCAAGAAGCTGAAATTAATTTTGAGATTATTTCCTTGATCTGTGAAGAATAACAAAGCGTCTGTTTCTCTGATACATTTTACATTAAAGCTTTATCTCTTTGGCCCAAGGTGAAAAATAAGATAGCCTGTTAGGAGTGTGGAACGTGATGTGCTGAAAGCTCTGGGGAGTATTAATAAATATGAACAGTGAGTCATAGTTTGTAACATGTGCATCTTTTTCATTCCAGTGTAAGTTATTTTTCACATTGTAGGTCAAGGGCAGTAAATACCTGTCCCACAAGTACGTGCCAGGTGGCTTGGGTTACTGGCTTCTTACAGTGTGACCTCTGTGAGCAGCAAGCTGGGTGTTTCAGACATGTCCCTATATAGAATCAAACGAAAATAATGTGTGGCTCTGAACTGGGGGGAATTTTCTCATCACTTACTAAAGATAAGGAGAAGCAAAGCTTTACTGTTTTTGAAGGAAGCTATAGGAGCCTCTTTACGTCTCAAAAATCTTTACTGAGATGTGACTGCTGAGCTGTTCTTAGCATGTGCACGTAATGTGTCTTTTTCTTTGAACATACTTTTATATTCTTCTAATTAAGGTCTATTTTAGAGGGTTGGTAGTTCTGCCTTTAAAATATTATTTTATATGTAAGGTAGATGCCTGGATGAGTCAGAAAATGATACCATTACACTTAGTTTCTTTGTAAAGGAGTGTCCAGCTGTCCTGCGTACACCTAAAATGGATATAGGATCACTGATGTGCTTACAGGCTGCAGCTTGTTCTTAATATATCTCTACCAGCAGACTGATAAATTTGGCTTAATGTAAGGTTTGTCAAGCTATAAGAATATTTTCAAATCTGAGAGTCTGACCAATAGCTGCAGAGGGTGATCTGTGATCGATTTGCCATGGAAATGCGTAAATGCAAAGCCTTTACTGCAGCTTTGGCTCATTGGAGTGCTTCTGATCACGAAAAAAGCAGTTGGGTGAGCCCAGGCAAACGGATTGTATGTAGGAATAAGCGATAATATCAAAGGTTCTGTAAGGAAAAAGCAGGAGGAGCCAAATCCGCTTGAAATGTCACTCTTAACAGTGTAACTTTGCTGTCCAGTATTTCGTATCAGTCCCAGATACAGAAATGTCACAGCAGCAAGTTGGAAGGCTCAGTGCCCACTTCTGTCAACAGCATTCCATGCAGCCAAGTAAGAATAAGAGTTTATCAACTGACCCTGGATTTCTTCCTCTTTATTTTGCACAAAACATGATTAATCCATCTTCAACCAAGAAAAGAGCAAAATGTGGGTATTCTAAGCTTTAAAAAAAAATAACTTAAAATAAACATCATAGCGCATTACTGCTATTTGTGCAACCATCATAAATAGTTGTTGGGAAGAGCACCCTCCTTCAGACTGAGCACACTCTGTTCTGCACTTCCAGCTTTAACCTGTGTTATGCTGCTTTGCAATTACTTTGCAAGCACCATCACTAGTTTATGCAGAGAAACAGGAATGGAGCATGAACGTACCTTTTTTTTCATGCTCTATACATACCAGATGGAGTAAAATATCCTGATATGGGTATCCCAAAAAACATATCATGTGCAGCTTGCTTCATTCCATGTGGAATAAATTCAGAATTACTATTCTGAAGTTAATTGGCTTACAGTGCTCTTGGCATAATGTAGGCACAGTCATATCTAGGCCAATAATTTGTTATATAGGAAGGCATTTTCCTTAGTTTTAGATTTAAGACATCTTACTAGTATGTTATTTGGATCTTCTCCAGCATGTGAAAGACCTAAAGATCAGTCTTGCAAAACCAGCTCTGAGGTGGCCTGATGAGAACAGACTTCATCCCTGAATATTCAGTATCTGGGAGAAAAATATACTCTCTACCACTCATTTTCTATTTTCTGATTAGAATCTACTCTGCAAATCCTCCTTTCTTCCCTCTGCTCCCTCCTCCCTACGCTTTAGTGGTAGTATTTTTAAGGATGCGCAGCAATAAAATCATGTTCAAGGGTCAGCCAAAATGCCATGGTACCCCACTAAGTCCTAGTGGATCAACTATAATCCCTGCATTTTTTCCCTTCTTAATCATGTTGGGGTTTTTAGGCATACATTTACATTTTGTTCTTATTTGTAGATGGTCTGAGGAGAGCTGTAGTAATTGTTTGTAAATATCTTTTTTCCTTTTGCAGTGTACGAACTATTGACTTTTTCTGTGTGGTTGGTTTTGATGTTGTTTGTTCTCTTTCTCTTCTTCTAGGTCATAACCAACACCGCTGCCAAGTTAGTATCACTTCTGTGTAGTGCCAGATGTTTGTGTGGCGCTGTATGTGTGAAGATGTGTTTTCTGGGGTAGCATGATCCCCTGTGTTCCTGCTGTGTCTGCTTGCAAGTGCAAGTATTTTTTTAAACATGTGCTTGGTGTGGCAGGCACCCTGTGCTGCCCCTGCTGTCCAGCAGTGCTCCCGCTTGGCGTTTCTTGGTGATGCTCTAATGCTGTCAATGGAGCGGCACCTGAGCCTGCTCAGTTCTTCTCAAGGCTTTCAGGCGGTTTTGCTTCTACGGGCAGGTTTATGTCCTCTTAAAACTTTAAGTCATCTTCATGCAGTCACAGTTTGGTGAGCATTATCTGAGCCTTTTTTGGTGTATTGTTAGTAAAGTTCTTTTAGCTTAAATTAATTTCCAAAGTCTGCTAAAATTCAGATTTAGGTTTGAACAAGGTACTGATATGGAAAAGAATCTATGAAGTGATTTACCTTGATAAATCTATTGCCCAAAAAAGAAATAACTATTGATTTGAAAATGTGATTGATCTGCTTTGTTTAGAAGAATTCACAGTGTCCTTAGTTTTGATCTTTTGTTTTCTAAGGGCAGAGGATTGTCTCTAAACTCTCACTTTTTGCCTCTGAGCTGAGTGTTGTCCATACATTGCCGGAGACTGGGTTAAATTGAGTATAAAATAAATAATTCTAATAGTTAAATGTTGAATTTAAACTTCTACTACAAAGTTAGAAGTAGTAGAATACATAACGTCGAAGTAATATTTGGTGCATATCATTTACACTGATCTGGCATTCTCTGTTGATTTCAATGAGGTGTGGGTGTGATGATGTAACTGCTTTGGAGTGAAAAACCCTAGCCAATTTACATTGATAATTATTCTGACAGGATTGTCTTAGAAAGCAGCAGTCACTTTATAGGGGTGTTTGTGATCTTACTTGCTTTGGGATTTACTTTTCCTGATCCTTTTCTGGCTTAGAAAGATCCCATTCATTTTGTAGAGCTGCTGTCTCTGCAGCCTTACCTCTGCCACTTTGTCTGAGAGCCCAGCGCACCTTACAAGCACTAATATCTTTCAGAGTTATAAAGAGACCTCTGCAGTTGGAAATCTACTTTTTCTCTGTTATTTTTATGGGAATCCTGTTAACTTCAGTGGATGTTTTGCCTCGTTATGTGTGATGTGACTAAAACCTCTTGAAAGACATCACTGAAACTGTTTAAAGACCATGAGTGAAAGCCCAAATTACTCCTGCTGCTACCATGGGGAAGTTTAGGCTGTTATTAGTGGCTTCGATTTCTGTAACGGACTGTGGAAACCAATTGCTTAGAACATTATTCTTTAAAGGTGGCATATTTAACCTCTGTCCTTTCCTTCACACAATCTTCTCAGATCTTGGGTTTAGAATCTCTTCAGTACTTCCAACAGTGTGAAAGAAAGAGAACACTAAATTCAAGATGTTGAGAATGTGTGTGTTTGAAATTACCATGTGATTGTTTAGGGTATTACAGAGAAAAGAGATACTGTTGTTGAAGTCAGGCATGTGCATGCTCAGTACAGCAACCTGCACGTCTCTGCACATCACCCCTCAACAGATGATGTCAGTGTAATTATGAAATTGTCAGAGTTGATGAATGGTTAAGGGAGATGTATTTTAAGTGGGAGAATGTCTTGCTAAAAAGATTGTTTCTGCTTTTAGAATGCATAATGCAGCTTCCCAGTTCCCTCCCTTAAAATGTTGATATGTGCAACTGAAGGCTGTGGCTGTAATGCAGCATGTGCACCTGTGTGTCTCTGTTCCTTGAGCATGTGGCTGTCGATGTTCTGTCAAGGATTTGGAATGATATGTGACTGTAACTCTTTTCTGTCCATCTTCAGTCAGGGCATCCCACCAAACAAAAGGCTGAAAACAGAGTGCAATCCCCTGGCTGGCTTCAGAGGTGGCACAGCAGCTGTGATAATCAATGTCCAGATAATTAAGTCAGATGGCTGCCAGCCTTACTCAATTATACCTTTTCCTCTGTGCTGGGTTGAGGGTTCAGTTTTAACACTCACCCTCTGGGGCTGCCCATGGTAAAAAGGCACACTGTTGTGTGTGTAAAGAGAAAAATTTAGTATTAGCCAATAAACTTAAAGTCTAATGTCTTAAACTGAAAAGGAAAATTGTTCCAATCAAACAGAATTAAATTTTTCAGCATTTCTTCTGCAGTGCGGGGATACAAACATTTCCACCTTTTGGGTTCAGTTCTAAGTGAAATGTATAAAATACCCATTATTTCACAAGGGGCAGAATTCCCAGTTTTGTCCAGTTTGGTGAGGGTATGGAATCTCTCCTGCTGACATTTGCCTGCTGCTGGCAGGCCAGGAAGAGCAGACTAGAAATTCACCTGATCTCCCAGAGGTTGAAGAAAAGCAGCTACTTCAGTGGCTGGCAGCTGAGGTTTCGCTTGTTCACTGCAGCTCCAGGCAGTGCTCAGTCCTAGCTCTAGGACTGGAACTATGTACAGGTCAGCCCTACAGGAAAACCTGCTTTGTCTGCAGTCTGACATCAAACTGACTCGTTCTGGGGTAATGGGAGCTTCAGCTAACTTGCTTTTGGGACTCAGTCAAATATAAAATCTTTCCTCGTAAGTGGAGTCACTGGAAACTAAGGCAGCAACTCTTCCAACTGCAGTTGTTCTGTTGGTTGCAATGTAGGGTATTTTGATCTGGGACTGAGCATTTATCCTGCTGTAGCAGCACTTCAGGCTGGCTGTACAGAGATTTTGGGAAGATTTAGTCTTTGGGAGGAAAGCCTTGAAGATTAAAAGACACAAGTACTAAATTTCACTGTGATTGATAACCAAGACAGAAAGTACTGAAACCCTCTAAATAATAGAGGACCTGATATCTGTTCACTCCACTGCACTTTCTAGACCTTTATAAGACCCATCCATGAATGGATGAAGGAAAAAAGTGGGAATTCTCTCTACTGTGTTTTCCATCCCATGGGCATGCATATATACAGGTGCATGGATGTATACATGCATGTAACAATGAATCTTTAGTATATGTAAGTATCACATAAATACTTAGGTATTTTTCATGATGTTTGAATACAATGGCAGCTTTTTCCCCTTTCCCCCCCCCCCTTTTAATACGTCGTAAGCCAACACAAAAATGTCATCCATTAGCACAACCATCTTTTAGCTGTGGCTTGGTATTCATGTTGTCTGCTCTTCTCTGATGAGAAGCTTTGGTGGTGAGATGCCATGAACAGATGTGCACACTCCTCTCTCGGTGGTGCTTCCCTCACTTAACTTTCACGCCTCTCTCCTTTCTTCCCCTCCCTTCCCTGTGGGACCTCACTCTTGCATAACCCAGCACGGACTTCACGGAGCGTTTCAACCCCAATGTCCTGAAGGACTCTGCCCTGTCTACACACAAACCCATTGAGGTGAAGGGCCTTGGCGGCAAGGCTACCATAATTCACGCCCAGTATAACACCCCGATCAGCATGTATTCCCAGGATGCTATCATGGATGCAATTGCAGGCCAGGCACAAGCCCAGGGTGGAGAATTTGCTGGGTAAGGTTATTTCCTTGTGTGGAATGCTCTTTCTCTGCATGGTACTTGTAACATCCCTACCTGCATGACGCGTTTGCTCTTCCTGGACTCTTTCTTTTTCCCTGGGGTATATTACACATAAAAAAATGTGTATTGGTCCTAGACAGTCTTCAAAAGAGCTCCCATGTTTTGAAGTTAAAAGAATGGATCGCTAGAAAATCACAGCATGGTTTGTTGTTGGAAGAGACCTTAAAGATCATCTAGTTCCAAACCCCCTGCCATGGTCAGGGATCCCTTAATCTACCTTAGCTTTTTTGGTATTCCTCCTAGAACTGGTAAACCCCACAAAAATACATCTAGTGCTCTGTATGTACATTGGATGGCTTTGCATTTCTGATGACCATGATTTATAATAGCCACTATTTTATGCATAGCTCAGCAACAGCAGAAAAGGGGGGTGAAATTTTTATTGAGATGTGAAGAATGCGAAATATTTATTTAGCACTGGCTACTGGTTTACTCTTCAGAACAGAGTGTTTTGCTGTATTTTCCCTGTTCCTAGTTTACATACATGTGTTTTACACATATCCTTTGGACTATGTCAAAATCCACTGATCTTCAATAACTCTGCTTTTCAATGCATGTTTCCAGAAATCTTATCTGATTAACTTATCCAGAGTTGTATTAACTTAACTGAAATGACATGTGCAATGAATGTAGCCAGGTTTCTCTCCTACTGGGTGTCTTTCTACCCAAAATAGAACTCGCCTTCCTTTCATATGACACCAAAATATAGCTATAGCAACAGACCTTAATGTAGTTTCTTTTCCAGATGTCAGCTTCAGGCTTAAACAAAATGAGGATGGTTTATGTATTTGCTCGTGCTCCCTTTTACTGGCCATTTCTCTCTCTTTTTTTCTAATTATCTTTCTTTTCCACTAACTTTTTGCACCAATACTGTTGTTCATCACAGATTTCCCTCATGATGGGTCACAAGCAGTATCTTTAGTTGGTTTTGGCCGTGACTCAGTGAATCTCCACAGGCATTGAGGAGACTCATATTTCCAATTAGTGAAGTACAAAGAAAGAAGTTCCTTTGTTTTCTTTATAAGGGTTTACAGCCTTCATAGGCATGGATTATATAAGACATTTTATGATACATTGGCACTTTCTCCTAAATTCTGTAGCATTATATGATGCAAATAGTAATGTCTAAAGGTTTACCTATTTCAATGATCAGATGATTAAAAAGTTACTGCTGAATATGTGGATCCTTTTCATTTAAAAAGTTTTCTTTAGTTTCCTCTGTCATATTCTGAACTTTAATTTGCAGTGGAAACCAAGATGTTCTTTAGCATGCTCAATCAGTCAAGTCTGAGACAAGATTATGCTTAATGCAGAAGTACTTGTGTGAGAAGTTTTTAATATTAAAGCAGACCAAATTGTGTGCTGATTCATTTTGTCTCAATTATCAGCCTATAGTTTGGTCTCAGTTCTTAATTAATCATCTTTGTGCTTTTCATTTGTCCACAAGTGTCTGTATAATGGTAAGCACACTCAGACTGCACATGTAAAGGGCAGACAGTAGTTGGAAACACTGTTTACTTATTTTATCAATGATGAAGGAGAGACAGACTTAAGAATTCGTTTTCTAGTCTGTCCATTTTGTATCAGTGATGTTGTAACTTCATGAGATCAGAGTCTGGCTTTTGTCACTTTGAAAATAAGCCATGCTCACTGGATCACCATGGAAAACATAAAGGGAAGCACAGAATTATTCATGCTGCTGTTACTCAGACTTCCTGCTGAAACTTAAAGCTAGAAAATTTTGAATGCCCTGACTTTATATCTTTTCCTACTCTGTTTTTTTTTTTGTTTGTTTGTTTGTTTTGTTTTAATTGGTCTTGCTGAACCAAGAACCAAGAGTTAGTTTGCTGCAGTAAAACCATGTGGACAGTGCATTTTGAGTACATTTCTGTCAAACCACTTCTAATTCCATTATGCAGTTTTAGCCAAATTCACAAGTTGTATAAAGACATAAATCCAGCACCTTTATCAGGAATAAGATCTGACAGTTAAAGTTGCAGAATCAATAATGTGGCTGTACAAACTAAAGTCTTATGTGTCCTCTACAATAAATCACCTGGCTATTTACCAGTCTATATGAACATTTGTTTGTTGAGTTGTGGGGTTTTTACCTCTTCGAGGTTTTTTAAATAGCTGGAATCAGTCTAATATCTCATGTCACAATATTTTGTTGTTTGTCTACAGGGGTAGAACACTGCAGTGTTCCTAAGTTTTTACTTGATATCTACTTAGATTAAATCTAAATAATGATCCAGGGAGTGATTCACATAGTAAACCATAGTTTATCATGAACTCCAAAAAGATAAAATTCCATTGCTACTTATTCAGGGAGGTTTGACTGTCTTTAAAGCTTGTTTTAATGTTAAGAATGTGTGACGATGATGATGATGATGTGAAAAGGAAAATAATTTTTATTGAGTCCTACTAAAATAACTTAGGCCCCCGTATGAAAACCCCCAACAGCTCTAGCCCATTTGTGAAGATTTTTTTTTCACTAGCATCAATTCCTAGTAATATGCTTAAAGATGCATGATATTTGTGCACATCCACACCCAGATGGAAAGAAATTAAATTACAAAAAGGTATAACAGAGGTATTAGCATGGTTACGTGCATCTTTAGGCTGTCTGTAAGAATCAACTGTCGCATTTAGGTTTATGAAATGCTCATAATCAGCGATGCACTCTATTTTACACTTCCATGCTGAGTGGCTCATATGTCCTAGTTACTCATCCACAATATAATTATGATTTTAAAAAAAGAAAAAGGCCCATTGAATTAAAGACAGAGTTGGAAATACTCCAAAGTATTGCATTAATTTAGTTCAATTTATATGAGCATGTTTCACTCTGTTGGGGAGGTTAATTCACCAAGCTCCATTTCCTGCCTTAATCATCTACCATAAGGATATTAATATGTCATATTAATGCCACACATCTCTACTGTGAAATTTGTGGTCCAGCCTCCAGCTCTAGTTTTTTTATAATGCTTGAGTTAATGGCATATCTATACATAAACCTTTAAACTGTTTTTTTTGTGCATTGGTCATAATATTAGAAGAAAGCATTTCAGCTAGAGGATTTAAACAGAGGAACTTGAACTTTCTCTGGTTTGCACACTGCTGTTGCCACAGTGGTCCATGGGTGAAATCAGCAGCACTGTCTGTCCAGTTACTATCCACTCTACAGCTGGGAAATTTGCTATCACTTACAGCAGGTTTTTAAGCTTCAGCAAGATTAAAAAGTCAGTGTGGAGATAATAAAGTTAACTGTTGGCCCACATCAGGCAGTCACTTATGGCAGTCGTACAGGGCCAGGTTCTGGGTGTGAAGCACCCTGAAGTGCCTCCAGGGACTTGAAAACAGGGTCACCTTTTGGAGAACATCAACAAGAACTTTTACAGTGACAGAACTTTCAGCGGGGCCAAGTGTCAGAAGCAGCAGCAGAACAGTCCCGAGGGTGCTGCTGACTTACTGTTGGTATTACAGAGAGTCTCTTTTCCATGCAAAGGCTGTTCCTGCATGAAAGCAGCAGAAGGCAGAACTCACTACTGCACGTTCTTTCCTGCCTCAGCAAGCCCTTCAGCCATGTGATGGGCCAGGAAAGAAAGACTGCTGCTCTCTCTCCCATCTCCTGTCTGAAGAAGGCTATGGCACCACTTTGTCCATTGGTGCACACAGGAGCAGCGCTAAGGGAAGCCACTGATGGCACACCCTTCCCAAAATAAACAAGTCTGCATTATGCCTTCTGTACCTGGTAGTGTTTGGATATTGTAAGGATGGTAGTCTAGGAAACACGAGCTAAAAACAGGAGCTGGAAAATGCTGCTTCCTCCTACAGGCCATCTTTTACATGGAGGGAGTTTTTTACGTAACTTGTATGTTTTGTGGCCAAGCTTGAACTGAAGAGTCAAGCTTTTCTCTAAATTCACCTTTCTAAGCTGTGCTCCATCCCACAGCTGATTGTGCTGAAACACACAAAAAAAATAACTGGGGTTTGTACTTCGATGGGTCCTCGAGAAAGTGAGAATTTTGCATGTATGAGGGTTATGAAGAGCATAAATACATACTATGATGTGCAAGTCTATCAAACCAATGTTTATTACACAGTGCTGAAAGAGTCTGTCAGCTGAGAAATACTGATATTTAAAGCACTGCCTGGTAAAGTTTTTCATCACCTTGTATGTAGGATGTCAGACATTCTTCCTGGCTTTTTCATGATTCCTCTCAGGCTTTCAAATCACAGACCCAACTTCTCTGTAGATTTTCTCTGCACAGTGGTATCCTAGAGAGCACTAACTTTGAGCCTGAACCAAGGAAGGAACTGTTGGTCCAAATGGCCCTTAACTTTTAACAGAACTGTTTCTCAGTTTTCATGGAGCCGAGCTTGCTGCTTGCAAAGCTCTTTATGGAATAGCATAAAGCTGTTACAGTAAATCACTTGCTTCAAAAATAGACCTTGTATTTAGAGCAGCCATGGAGCCAAGTTGCTCCAAGCACACGTCATTCCCTCTGTGTGTATTTCTGCAGCTCTGTTAATAGTTAATTTTAATTCTGCTATGCAGATGTTATTTTCACTGGGAAAAAGAAAGCTGTTAAGTTACTAAGCCTGTTTCTAGTGTGTATCATAAATCAAAGAGAAATTACCTCACTTGTGCTACAGACCTTTGTAGCTTTGATTTCAGGTGTGCGCAATTGGATATTTCACTTTCCTAGGTGATTAAGCATGTTGTAACACCCTCAGATATATTCTGTCATTAAAGATTTCGGATAATAGTTATACATGCAAGTTTTGAGTACAAGTCTAAACTTCTTGTGCTTCACATGTTCAGTAGACAATGAATCCAGACTTATGGCAGATGGAAGTTTAATTCAGCTTGGAAAAAGAATCATCTCTAGAAAATGCTATAAAAGCCTACCACATTGTATTTATAATGAAATATGTTTTTTATTTCTAATTGCAACCTTAAGGTACACTGGCCCAATGCTGTAATTTAAAGACATAACATAAAACAATATCAACATGAAGTAATTTTTGTAAGAAAAAACATGGAACAAAAATGCTCAGAGAAATAAATGGTTTTGCCTGGCATAATCTCCTTTATTACCACACATTATTCTAACCACTGTAAGCTTGTGTGCCTGCATTGGCTGAGGAATCATGAACAGATATTTTCAAGCAGATTTGAATGATAACAGGCCCTTTCAGAGATAGAATGAGACATAACATAAAATTGATCTATGTATCTTTTTAAGAAGTGATAAATTCAGAGCCATGTTGGGGATGGCTGGGTGAGAAACTGAGACCAGAGAGCGGCTTCCGACATTTCCCTTTCTGAATTGCAGTACCCTCCCCATTAAGGATCCTCACGTGGACAGTGCATCTCCGGTGTACCAGGCTGTGCTTAAAACTCAGAACAAGCCTGAGGATGAGAGTGAGGACTGGAGCCGCCGCTCTGCCAACCTGCAGTCCAAGTCCTTCCGCATCCTCGCCCAGATGACTGGAACCGAGTACAGTAAGTTGAATGACAAAACATCCCCCTCCTCCTGATTTTAGATTCATGTCTTTCTTTTTTGCCCTGGTATTGGCCACTGATACTTAGAGAAGACTCATAGCCAGGCTCACGTAGTTGTCAGAGAGGGTGAAGATCCTGGATGTAACTTGAGGGAACTCAGAAATTAAAGTGAGCAGTCTCACCTTATACTTTATTAAGAAAACTCTTTGATCTGCCAGGGGTCTCACAATAAAAGTGTATTTGAGATTGTACAGTAAAACAATTGATTGTTTTACTGTACTAACAAAAGATTGTACAGTAAAGGAGCATTTGGGACCCCATAGTTATTCCTTCTTACAAATCCAGTCTATGCAGTGCAATCTTTGGGTTTCCTTCAGCCTAGATATACAGAGCTGTCCATTCTTTAGTCAAAAATTATAAACAAGTCATGTGTCCTGTAACAGTCTTTTATAGAAGTGATTTCTGGAGGTCAAAAAAAATCATGGATCACCCTTTGTATGGAATCCATGGCTCTATCAGCCCTGTTATCTAAACCTAGATCTGATATGAATGTCATAGAGCTTTAACTTTGTTCCTTGTTGCCCATGGAGATGTTTTTATGGCTACCTGGTACTCAGTTCACAGGTGGTTTCTGATCTAGAGAGAAGGAAGGTCAGGCCCTTTTCCCCCATCAGGGGGAAATACTTAGGATTTCCTTCTCCCATGAATCTGCTGCTGCTGCCTCTCCTGCTTTCGTACAAAACAGCAGGACCTCTCCGTAGAGTCATTGCCTACAGCTGTGAAACATCGCTAATACTGAATGGGAAGGGAGTTGTAATCGCTACTTTGCTCCTATCATCCTCCTTCCTGTCCCTGGGGAACCGCTCCTCTTCATGATGTTCTTACAAATTCCGCGGCTGTAAAGTCGGTATGAATGCACCTTTAGATAGGCTTTTGATATGTTTCTGAAGAATTTATAATATCATAAAGCCAATTCCTTTCTTTCTGTTTTTTAACTGAAACATTTTTTTCTGCAGTGCAAGATCCAGATGAAGAAGCCCTGAGGAGGTCAAGGTAGGCAACCCCCTGTGAAAAAATACAGTTTTCTTCTTCCTGATAACCCAATAATGTTTTAAAATGGCATTAATATGAGCTTCCTTTATTATATTTTTGTCCTAAAATATTCTAATGCATTTACTTAAAAATCACTAAAATTAAAATGCCATTGAGAGGCATTTGAATGAGAAGGATAACAAATCAGCATGTTTTTAGGAAAAACAATGCAAAATTCCTGAAGCATGTGTTCAAATCTGAAAGCTCTGTTCATGCAACTTTCCTGTACTTTGCTGGGTGTGTGAATGCGATGAGTTCCAAGCCCTGTGTAACTACTTGATTGTATAAGTGGATAAAAATATATAATGTTGTGATAGCACTGAAACTTGTGAGCAATTTATTTGGATGACCCTCTAACTGACATTTGATTCTCCTAAAATGATACAGTAAAGGAGTTATTTCCATACATATGCATAATCATTAGCTTATGTTTTGTTTGGAATAAATATGACCTAAATTTGTAGTACATGGAAGCACAGGACTGCTTTTGCTAATGGATAAATTTATTTGTTTCGTATGATGTATCAAAAATATTGAAAAAGTGGATATGTTCAGAGGTATAATACAGAATTAAAGATTTATCATCATCCTGCATAACCAGGAAATAGATGTATTAAAGATTCTTATGTTGAGCTTAAAAACTGCAGTTGAATCAGGAGCATCCTGCATGAAAGCCTTACTTTCTCTTTGCATACTTCAAATCCCTGTTTCATATTAGCTGTTCTAAGCCACTGGCTGGGTTTGTGATGTGTTTGGTACTCAATCCACCTCCTCTTCTTTTTGTTTTTCTGTTTTATTTTTTTTACTGCCATGTGGCTTCTTTCAAGGTTCTGAGCTTTTGATCACAGTGCAGGTTACAAACGTTGAATCAGTGAGAAAGATATCTGCTATCTTTCCTGTGAGAATACAAGAATGCTTTCAGTTGGTGTTTGCTATAAACCTTCTGCTGCAGTTCACCCAAGTTCATGGCTGGCTGCCCGAACATCAGGCTTGACATTATAGCCCTCAGGGATTTATTTCTTCACTCAAATGTGCAAGCCTAATTCTCATTACATGTATTGTGCATTATCTGTTTTGATGTAATAGCACACGTCCAAATCCTTATTATGATGGGATTTAAAGCATTGTGCTGAACTTAACTGTGCCCCATTCATATCTGAGAGTAATATTTTGTTTTAAAGGAATAATCCTTCTAGGTGTAGTCTGTGGCTTTAGAAAATACTAGATATCAGAAACTTTCCATGGATTTAGGTATGGTGACACTAATTATATGGTAACACATCAACATATGTGAATTGCACACTCTGTCTAGTGTAACTCCAAGTACATGACTATACACACTTTGCTTTGCATGTTTTCTGCAGGGGTTAGGTATTACTGAGTTGTCAGGCTTTTCCCCAAGGACAGTTCTGGTTATGTTTAGGCGCAGCTGAACAGGTTTAAGGTATGCATTGACAGTGGAGGCATAAGGGAGTATACAGAGGTAGTTACACAGGCACAGTGCAACTGGCATGAGCTCTGGTGCTAGGAATGAAATGGGGTCCCCTTCCTGTCCCACTGACCGTGCTGGCACCACGTGTGTGCTCGATACCTCAAACATGGCACACCCTGCCCTGGAGATGTGGCGGGGCCCTGGCTGTGCAGGCATCCATCACCGTGGCCTCAGGCAGGCTGGGAGCGATCTCTCTCTGGTGCTTTCTCTTGTCTCCTTGTGTCAGCTCCTCAGTGTAGCCAGCAGGAATTGCATGGAATGGTGATCGGGTTTCTGCCAAACACTTGTGAATGGGGGGAGGAAAGATGTAGCTTATTTTTGGCAGAACTCTTTTACATAAAATTAGTCTCTTTTGGATTGCTCCTTCCAACTTCATGACATATGTTCTGAACAAAACCCATAAACTTGGGAATTTTTGGGTGGCAGGATATTCCTTTCAATTAATATTAATGAGTGTGTTGCATGACTGTCCTTTGCTCATGCTACTGCTATTTTGAAGGCCCACATAAGGTGTAACTTGCTTTGAAAACTTTTCATTTGTGGTGTGACGATTGTTATGGAATGTTTTCTGGAGAGATGGGATCCATTTCAAGCCAAACAGATATTTCTGAATACCTGTTCCTGGAATGGAGGGGTAGTATCTTGACAGCAGTAAGGGCGTTCTTAAATTCCATGTCAAACCCACTGTAGCTAGTACATTCTGGTGTAACTGGAAAAAATGCCATCATGAAGTTTCAGCTAGAAATACTTTATATCTTCTAATTACCTAAAAGCGTAAAAAACAGTTGGAGACGTCATACATCGAGACTCTTCCTTTAGGACTGTTACTTGCATGACACTGTGTTATTAAGAACAAAAAATTTAGAAATATCAGTGAATTTGTTGGCATTTACTCTGTTTATTGTTTTGTGCTTTCCTCAACCTGAGGAGTAAAACCAGCCCAGTCTGCTCCTTTCTGTTTGGCTGGTTTCACTCTCGAGTTCCACTGCATTAACACAATTAATTGTCTTGTGTTTTGAGTGTAAATAATGAGGAAAAAAATGACCTTGTTTGCAATGACTCCAAAAAGTTTTGCAAATAATGAGAACATTTTATTTTTCCTTCTGTTTGATATATTTCTCCTTGACTGTGCTATCATCTCACATCCTCCTTCTTCCCCTTTTTATATACAAAAGCCAAATTTAAACCATAGACCATCTAGAAAAGATTAAATCCTGGGAGGTGCTGAACACGGCTCGAGCACCCCAGTCCACAGTCAGGGAGGGCAGGAGGTGGCCAATACTTCACAGGACTGCTTTGAAAATCCCCTGTTCTGCTTTGTCACCCAAAGTCCACAAATATCTAACACTAATACTCACTAATTCTGAGGAAGCTATAGAAAAGTACTGCTGAAACCAGGGTTGGTGGTCCTTGCAGGAAGGACAGCAGGCTATATATGGGCTGACCTAGGTGTTAGAGAATGGAAAATATTTGCATTCATTTTGCACTTGTACGAGTTAACTTTCACTGACTGCTCAGTTGTGTGAGAGGGAGGGAAAAGCCAGGAGAAACTGCTGGGAGGAAAACAATGGGATTACACTGCATTTCTAGCAAAAGCAGCCCTGTAATACCAAGCACAAGTCAAAGAATAAGAAGTTATATCGAGTTACTTCTCAGAAATAAACAACTGCAAAATCTTTCACACATGGTCCAAAAAGCATCACCCAGCCTTCACTGTGCTGATTTGAAAGCTGAGGAAAAAATCCAAATAAATTGCCATTGCCCTATTTGTAAGGCAGGGGAGTGGTAGCCATGGTCCCTAACCCCTTTCTTTCTCCCTCCTTTCTTTCTTCTGTGTATGTGTGTCTCTCTCTGTCTCTGTCTCTCTCTCTTTCTTCATGCCACAGGGAGAGGTTTGAAACGGAACGTAACAGCCCACGCTTTGCCAAATTGCGCAACTGGCATCACGGCCTGTCCGCGCAGCTCCTTAACGTTAAAAGCTAAAAGCCCCAGTCAGAGGGCAAGCCCACGAGGCAGAGTTACAGTCACACATTGACTGCTGTCCTGAGTTAGAGCCTGAGCGTGTCACACATGCAAAGATGTACTGCTAGGTTTCTGTTGTTAGCCCCTCAGCCGTTCACCGGCACCAAAAATGAAATCATGCTACCCCCTGGGTCACGGTCTTCATGATAAAGTAGTTTAGCTTTTCTTCCTTTACTGTCTCAAACTTCAGTATACAGCAAAACATCACTGTTGTAGTCCCTTGACTTTAATTCTAGAGGAAAATGAAAGTTATTGACAGTATTTCTTTAGGAGCAAGAAGAGTGAGACTTCACTGAGTTTTACTGATGTTAAGATGTTGAAGGAGGAGAAAGAAAATTGAAAAGGAAAACTGATTGGCCTAGATTTTGCTAAATGTATAACATACTTAGTTTGCATAGCTGAAGGATGCTGTTTGAAAAAAGATATTAGCGATGTGAAGTTATATTTCAATATATTATACTGGCAGAAGTCATTTACTGAAACCATTGCTGTAAGTTTTGTGTTGGAAACTTTAATTTATCATTATATGAAAGTGAGAGAAAGCTGGGGTTGCTCAGGACGTGCAAGGAAATGACATTTTGCTAGAGGTGATTTAGGAGTGAGAAGAATATATCATACTGCTGGTGCACTGAAGCTTTTAAAAGCATCCTGTAAGTTTTAAGGAATATGTTGCCCATTCTGTATTGCTCTTGCTTTGCCTCACATTTTTTTCTGTATATAGCAGCATGCTTTATCTGAAATAAAAGGTTTTAAAACTAAAATATTTATGTGCCTGTTTTACACAGTACTTTATTCTGTTTTAAAACAATAACTGCTTCAACTGATTATTGAAAGGAGAACTTTTCTTTCCCAAATACAAAATTTTGTCAAAAAGCTTTCCATTTTTAGCTATAATTGTTATTGACCTTTAAGTTGTCTGACTTGGAATAAACCTGACAAAGCAGTTGAGTTAGGTACCTTTATCTGGTAGCAATAATTCCAACCAAAGGGATTAATTCATGAGATCAGATTGAAACTATTGCACTCTTTGCTGCTTCCAAATTTGTCTCAGCAGTCCATACAAGAACCAAGTTCATTCAAACTCCTATTTTTTCCTGTGTTATAGAAATAAGGAAAAGCTACTGTTCATGGAGAATTTTGCATGAATTAACCAAATATTGAAGTGTTTAAAGGGTTATCATACATATTTTTAAAAAAACAAACAATTCTTCAGTAGTACTTAATAGTACATAAGCACTAATTCCTTTAAAAATGCATTTCACTTTTCTTAGCTAAATACCATAGCAATTCAGGACATGCTACTTAATTCACAGCATGTATTCATTTTTTCCTTATGGGAGCACAAACAGATTCTGATCACACCACCTTATTAGTGCCTATGGTAAACCAGCATTACTGCATGAAATAACAGCAACATTTTAACTTTTCCTGATTGTTGCCAAGAGCAACCTATGGTGAACCAAAGCGGTGGTGAATTTTATTTATGTATGGGAAATTTTGATAGCATTTACAATAGCAATAGGCAATTAAGATTTTTTTCATAAACATAAAATGTACCAAAGTAAAAAATCTTCCAGTTCTAATTTTCAACCAAATTAGATGTTTTTATGTATAAGTAGTAATGCAGTCTCTTCACTGTAATAACAATTGTGTATCCTTAATGTTTTATGAATATAATACAGATACTACTTTTTTCCATTAGTCCTAGTGCATGTGTTATAATGAAAAAGAAAATGTCTCGATATATCTCAATGTTTACACTTAATGTTATTTTGAAAGGTATTTTTTAACAATAATTTTATCAGATATTACATTAACGGAGATGTAATTAAGGAACCCCTTGTCCTTAGCTCTGCTTCAGTGGTTTTAATGATAAAAATTCAGAGCATATAAACAATGTAGTCATATAGGGATGTAGTTTTAATCCTTTTTTCTGTACGACACAAAAAGGAATCTAACACTCTCCAAGCTTTTAGAATGTAAATTTTTTATGCAGTTACAGGGGAAAAAAAAGTAATAGGAAAAAATCTTGAATATCTGGTAGCTTTTAAGAGTTTTGCAATGTGAAAGACCTTTTGTGAAGGTGCCTTCATTAATCCTTACAGCAAGATTTTTACTACAACATAGTTCAACTGCTTAGTCCAGCCCCTTTTAAAAAAATCTCACAAGTGATGGACCTTTTGTATTAAAACACTCAGTCAAGTATTTCTGTCATTTCTTGTTTATATTTAGACCAGTAATTCCTTAACTCTTACTCCTCAAAAATCTTCCTTTATGTTGTCATGGTGATCTTCAAGTCCAGAAAATGAATGTTATGGACCTTTTTTTGTATAATTCTGAAGAGGCCTTGTTTTTGCTTCCTGAGGAGGCAGACTTTGTCTGTAAGGTAGAGAAACTGGCCTGGGTTTTTCATTCTACCACATATCATTGCTAGAGACTGTAACAGACTTGGGCCTGATAAAAAAGCATTAACAGCTTTGAAAAAAAGAGTAGCTTTTTTCTAGCAAAAGGTCAAGCCTGGCCTGTTATATTTTAGTACAGTCAGTCTTATCTCACTGTAGGTGGCTTTGGAGTGACCAACCCCTTCTTGCAGTGTTTCCTGAGCACTTGCAGAAGTCTGCTGTTTTACATTGGAAAATCAGTCCTAATTAATGACAGTGAGGCTTAAAATAGGTTCCTGATTGAAGATTCGATGAGTCATGTAATTCTTTAAAGCAGCACTGATGATAGGCAGGTATATCTGTCCCATGCCGAATATATTTTGACCTGTGACTGCTCTGCTGAGCAGAGGACAATGGTTGGTGACAATACTGTCTTCTAAATAACCTCCAGGCCAAAAATAAAGTAAAACACAGGATGTGGATAGTGATACGCACCCCATGCCCTTCCCAATATTGCCAGTAAAGCATAGTGTTATAAGCATTTAATGAAGACACAGCAAAGCTGATGCCAGTAGGAAATCAAAACCAAAAGGCCTTCCAGGTAAATCTGCTTGTCTGGTTATGGCACAGGGACATGCTCATTTTCTGCTGTGGTACACGGCTGTTTGATCTAAACTAACCTGTTTCCTGAATCCTGCTGCCCTGCTTTCTGCCCCCCTGACGTCCTGCAGTGCTCCGTTTGCAGCAGAAACACTGACTGCATGCAGGGTGTGCCGGTGGGACGTGGCTGCAGTGTGGCTTTAGGAGAGCGGGTGCGAGAACTTGACCTCTCTTCCTGTCATGCATGACAAAATGACAAAAGGAGAAAGGTTCTGGGGCTCCTTCCCTTGCCTCCCTCTCTTTGTGCCTGCCTGCACGGGAAGGACAGGATGTTTTTGCTGAGGTATACAGAGGTCACTTCATTGCAGTTTCTCTCTCATTGTGCACAGCTGGGTGGAGGGTATCTTCCATAGCAAGGAACAAGTATTTTTGGGACCACTTTATCACTTTGGAAAAGTCCAACTCTTGTGTATCACAGAGCTTTCTGAAGCCTTCCTCAGGGGCACAGGAGGGGACGCCAATTTTTCACTTGGGCACTTGGGTTCCCACAGGAGCTAAGCTGATTTTGTGGCTGCTTTAGCAGTGTCTGCCATGAGTTTCAATGACTGGGACTACCATTATATGTATCAGAAACTTATACAGATCCTTACACAAGTTTGAGTTTGCAAAGTTAAAAAGCCAGAATTTTGATATGGTGCAGGGAATAGAAGATAATTACTTTCTTTAATCAGTTTGCCTTTAGTCAACAGCTTTCTGCAGGGTACATGAAAATTAATTGACTAAAACTTGCTCTCAAGCACAATAACATCTTTGTTCTATGTCTGCTAATCAAAGCCATCTGATACCAGCAAGACAAGCTAAGGTATCTTGATTTCCTTCCTTGGCTGGCCAAAATTTCCAATTATTAACATTGCTGACCTGACCAATTGCCAAAAACCTCCAATCTGCTGCTCAGGTTACCAAAACTGATACTTTTGAAAGACATGCCCTATCTTTCCACAACAGCATAGGAAATAAAGCAGGCTTCTCTAGGTAGATTTCTCAGTGAAAGAATGTAATAAAAAATAATAAGCATATCAATTTAATGTCTTCTTGTCCCCACTTACTTTTAACACCTGAAGAGTGACAAAAGTGTAGGAATAGCGAAATAACTCAATTGTCTCTATGGAATTCTGAGTGAAATCAGAAGAGAAAATTGATCAAATAAATAGTCTTTCTTCCCCAAAGTACTCCTGGAAGTTCTATGGGGAAAGAAAATTATTGAGACATCATAAATCCCCTGTTTTCCAGGTCAGTTCCCTGTAGAATAAATTGATCAAAGATAGTGACTGTAAGGTACAGTTTATCCACTTGAATGTACCCATTTAAAATTGAAAGAGTGAAGCCTCTAAAGGCAATTAGAAAACACTATGAAACTTTTCTCAGAATAGTTCATAGAGAGAGTAATGCATAGGCTAACAGAGCCTGTTAAAGCTGAAATTAAACTTTGGGTGTGGGTGTACTGACCTGTTTGTAGCATCTTATCTTTACCACCTCAGTCTCCTGCATGTTCCTGTTCACTGTGTAACTTTTGCATGATCAGAAATGAACATTAACTTTCTTTCTACTGTGTAACCTTCAAAATTTTCATGTGCATCCTTCAGCTGATGCAGGTGGCTAACCAAGACACCAGTGCACAATGCTGCTTTTCTCTCTGCCTGGTCCCTTGCGTTGCCTTCAGTGCAACAAGGGAAAAGCAGTTTTAACATGCAGCAGGCTTTCCAACAAGCACTGTAACTCAGAGGCACCCAGCTGGGGTCTGTGGATCATCAGCCTGGCTCACAGCTTTGCTTTGGGTGAACTGGAGTATAGCACTGGCACTGCTTCCTTTTATTCTGCTTCTAAATTGCATTAATGTCAGCAAAATTACCCTAAATACTAATAACTTCCTAATAGTTCATTTCTATGTAAGCATTTGTTGTAGCCGACCCAGACTGTTATATGATTACAAATGAGGGAGAGGGAAGGTAAGAAAATCCTTAAGAGAGCTTATGAAATAAAATGTAATCCACCTTCTGAAAGAATGACAACAGTTCTAATTCATACCACTTGGTTATTTGATTCAGCAACTGAACAGCACAGGCACATTGCTGGGTTTCAGGGGCAGCTTCAAACTTAGCTTAATGCCATGTAGAGGAAGTATGAACTTTCTTATCATCAATATGCAGAAATTAAAAAGTAGGTCTAAAAAAAAACTACCCCCTGAAAGTCAGAGTCTGAGTTCTTGTTCTTTTCTCAGCTTCCCTGAAGAAAAGTGAAGCCACGATGAGAAAGAACACTTCAGTGAAAGGGGAATCATTTCCTGGCATACAAAACCTGAGCTTTGTGCATTGGTTTTGTCTGTAGTGGTCGCAAACACAGACTGAGTTTGGATCCTGTGCTCCAGTGCCTGGTGGCAGATCCCTGCACTTTACCAGTGGGGCTGTGGAAAGCTAGAGAGTCATTCCATTAAATGCAATTGCACGCTTAAGGCCAAGATAAGGAATAATTATCTGAATTAAATCCCAGCTCCAATTGCTACACGTGCTCAGAATTTTGCAGTCTTTGTTCTTATTAAAGTGATGTATTTACCAATAAGATAAAATTTAAAATTTGAGTATGTATGCCAAATATCACAATGTAAACCTTGGGCAAGATTTATCTTACCTTTCCCTGACACTGATGCTGCTGTATGTCCAGCTGCATCTATTTTGTGACTTACATTTAACAGCAAACCGGAAGGTGCCAATAAAATGCATTCATAGGTTTGGATTTTAGTGAGCTGCTTTGACTGAGTTCCATATTATGTGTTGAGAATGAGTTGCTGGTTTTTTTCCACTGAATCTGTGATAATGCTTTTCCTATTCTGTGGCACTGTCAGCACAAACCAGGATACCTTCTCTGAGAAAAGTATTTCCCTGTTTTGGAAAGCAGACATAGTAGGATATATTGCAATTGTTTTGGCGTGGGCTGCTCACATTCTTAACTACAGTGGCTGAAAAAGAGAGACTAGCTCTTCTACCCCCTCTTTGTGATCCCAAGCTAAAGTGTTAACTAAACCAGCATGATAGTCATCTTCTGTCCTTTCCAGTTAACTGCCTGTCATTTCTTTGTTTGTCTTATGGTGTCTTTGTTAAAATAACAGAAATATAGCATGGGGGGGAAAAAGGCAAGCAACCTCAACAGTCCTTTAGTCATCTGACCATGGAAAAATTCTCAGCTGCAAATACAGAAAGGTAGAAATATCCTCATTGGATCAGAACAGCCGTTAATCTAGCTCAGTGTCCAGTTTCTGACAGTGTCAGCATCTCACGCCGTCAAGACAAAAAATGTTTGGAAGGCAGTTACAAAATAGTTTTCACACATCTTTACCCCCAGATACCCTATAAGCATTTCTTTTTAAATTATTTTGTAAATTCTACTTCTTAAAAGAAATGTTATTTGAAGGCAAATACGCTTACATAAGTATAAGTACATGTTAGGATGAGAGCTATCGTAAGTTTGGTTAGTCCTGCAAAACCACACTGTACTACTAGAAAAACAGAACTTTTAGTTTCAATAAATATAGACCCTAATAATCTGTAGGTCTATTTCCCCTTTGAAAAAGACTATTGTATATCTGTCAGACTCTATAGAAGACTATTGGATTCTCAATACAGAAAAATACTGAATAGACATATTTATTAAAAAGTCTATAATCTGTCATTAAAGACTATGAGCTGATATTTAAAATACTCAGGAGAGTATTATTACAGTTATAGGGGTTCAGCAGAGTTTATTACAGTTCTTTGTACTGCTGGGGACTTTCTTTTAGACCATGAACAATTCTATTAAGTTTTAATCTCCCATTTGTAAAATTAGAAAAAATAGTCTTGCTTCACATATAGAGAAAAAGAGAAAAAGCTCAATTACAATATTCACTTTTTGCTTCAGTACTGAAAGACAGAAGAGTAGTTGAAGGACCATGTGGTCCTTCGGGACACCTCATGTTTCTTATGTCACGAGGTCTTCATCACACATCATATGATTCTGTCTCAACAACATTTTAGTGGAACAGAGCAGAGCTTTTCCAGAGAGAGAGTCTGGATCCATTACTATCTAAGGAGAAGGGAGATGGAAGGTGCACAACTGCTACATTTCAGCTTGCCTGCTACATGTACATGTTTGGGAATCTTTTACATTTGCTTCCCAAAAATAAAGTAGAATGGGAAAGTATTCCAATGTCCAGTAAATATAGTTCAGATTTAACATACTCATTTATTGGGAACTCTCTGAAGATTCTCCAGGCTACTTTTAGGATCCAATAGCACACCCAAGCTTGGCTTGCAAGTGAATTTTGCCTTCTGTTACTCAAACTATTGTAATTCTTGTTGGTGTGTGGGATGGAAAGACTATTTCTATAATTTCATTTACTTTGTCTTTACCACCATATCATGTAGCATATTTTTATGCAAAGAAAACATTTCATAGTTTCCACTGTAATATACTGTGTAATTGGGAAGACAGTATATTGCATAAAAAAGTCTTGTTTGAGGTATAGGTCCTACATTTAATGAAATCTGTGGGAGTTGCACTGTTTTCTCAGAACAGTCATTGGCTGAGGTCCTTCTATCAAAAGCCATTTCAGTGGGGGCTAAAAACAACTGTAGACAAAAAAAAAACAACCCTACAAACCCACAATAATTTTAAATCTTTCCCAGATAGCTCAAAACTATTATCCAGTACTGTCAGTTATTGCAGCAGCCTGTGTAGACAGAGATACAAACAGCTCATAATATTCTGAGCCAAATTCTTTCATGTTGTGAAGGTATTGACTTTACTGAGCCTGCCCCAGGGATGTGTTTGGCTCAAAAGTAAAGTTATTTCTGCATTTAGTTAGCAAAAAAATGTTTTGGTTGTAAAGGCCAGAAATCCAATAGTCTGTTCCTTAAAATGCGAGTATTGCTAGTCAGAGGCACATCTGAGCTTGAGCTTTCTTCTTGGTAGCCAGATGGGAATTACTCCTATTGACTGGGAAGAGAAATAGTTCCTGGAAGCAGAAGCATGGAGAAGTGTTATGTGCCTTTGAACTCGTTTTTCCCTTTACTCTCTGCCTTTTCCTTTGCTTTATTCTGTGGATGTATTTTTACTATACTCCTCTCTCTTTTTAACCTTCACAACTCCCCTGCCATTGTCACTCAACGTTATCCAGTATTGTACACTTGGGGAAAAAGCTTTTGTGAAATCCCAACCTCAAAGTGACTTTGAATCAAGTGACTTTTTTTTTTTTGCCTTGTTCAGTGTAGCCACAGCTATTGGAGCAGGAAAGTTTGGATCAGATTAATTGTAACAACAGAGGCTTAACACTGCTTCAGCCTGACCCCACCTGCCTGCCTTTTGGTCTCGGCTGTAATTTCTCACAGAGCTTTTGGTAATGCTGGAGATAAACAATGCTGTATTTTCTTTCCAGGCCCTGTGTTCTTTAACATTGTTGCATGATTATGGCTCTTGGTAAATTAACACATCCCACACATCCACAGTCTCTAATCCATCCTCCTCCACCTTGTTTCATCCTGGCTTTCCTAAAGCTGGCATTGCAGTGAACTCACAGCTTGATGACAAGACAGTGTTTGGTTTCTCATTGCTTCAGAGTGGTGAACCCATGGACTTCGTTGGGGGATTGCTGTTTGAGGCAGGCTCTTCCCTACTGAGCACAGTAACATCTTAGACACCTCTGAAGAGCAGTTCAGGTCAACTCCTGGGTTTCAAAATCTGGCTTCAATTCATATATTTTGGGGTTACATTTTAGTTAGAGGTTTTAAAAATGTGTAGAGAACACCTATGCCCAAGCCTTTGCTGACCTAAACTGGATTGTTTTTTATAACTTTATTGGAACTGAACTCAGGAAAGAATATGTGACTGTACATATATATATAAATGTATAAGTATGTAAGCACAATACTAATAATAATATGGAAAATATATAAGAATAGCCTTCCAAACATAATGTAAGTTAATGATTGAAGCCCAGCAAATTCACATAAAGAAGTGCATGTATTCCTTTTTTGTTTCCAAAGGACACTTCAGAAAGAAGGTTCATTCGGGTAAATGGGGACATATGCTTTGTGTTTTGTAATTTTAGATCCCACTTAAGAACAGTGTTCCCATTTGGCATATTTCAGCTTTAAACCTGTTGAAATTCCAGCACAATTCCTTAAATAGGAAGGGATGCAACCACCCATTAAATTGCTAAATAGTAAGACTATCTCAATTACTTAACTAACTGGATTTCAAACTTAGGTGTTTAAGGCTAATGGATTCTATTCTTTATGAAAATAGTTGTGTCTTAATTTCTTACAGATAAACAATTGCTTGCATTTAAACTGATTAGTTATTTTTTAAGTGTGTATGTGTATTTACAGAATAACAGCCCTGTTCTCTATCAGTGAAACTGAGGTTGACTTAATCTGCACCTCAGTGAATGAATGATTTCCAACTTAAGGAATTTTTAAGGAAGGAACTGTTTCTAGTCCAATTCAGGTTGAGAAAACTAGTATTTGGATAGGACAGAGAATTTTTAAGTGATGCCAGGCATAAGAAATCTTTCTTTTATAAGTCTTTGTTAACCATTTAACTGCTTATCACTTCAAAATTTTGGGTCAGTGAGGACTGCCCAACTCTGATTATTTTTACTGCTCGGATTTGGCATCTAAATATGTTCTGCTGAAATATTACTGATTGTTTTTGTTAAGGGAACTTAATAAAGTCAAAACTATTCCTGAAATTATCTACACACATACAATGTCTAATTTGTAACTGTTAGTTTTCCTTTTAATTTATTATTGAAACAAAGTTGTTGGCAACTGATAAGAAGCATACAAAAAACTTGTATATCGGGTGGGTTTCACCTGGAAAGCTGAGGGTTTCTCACAACCACATTTATGAGCAACCACTCTAGGATGCTTTTTGCAACCAAACATTTCTCCTCAAGCCATGTTCTTTTTCCCTGGTTGTTTTGGGTGAGGCTTTTTTGGCACCACTGGCAATTGCATTTATTTCATACTGTATCCCCTCCTTTCACAGAGACAAGGAGAACGTTGCAGCAGCATCAGAAAACAGGTAATGTTTGCTGTGTTTGATTTACTTTCTGTTAAGAGTGCATCTCCTCTTTCTCCATATTGTTCTTACCTCCAAAACATGAAATTTGTACACTGTTTGAGCAGGTGAGGAAAGCAGACACTTAAACTAAGTGGGTTCATTAGCATTTCTTTCTAATGCACTGTGATGTGGGACAGGTGGGGATTGTGTTTCTAAGAACTTACAAACCTGACAAATAAGAAGTTTTTGTCATATATTCTTGAAATGCAGTACTGTCGGTTTGCAATGGAGTTTTAAGAACAATTTCCATTTTAAACTTTGTCTAGACTGTTCAAGATGTTCTAAAAATCGAAATAAGATCTCTTTTGTGGTATTTTAAGAACATTTATATGTCAGATCTCAATTGATCCTCAATGGGTTATGAGGTTCAGAACAGTCCCTCTGTAGGTTCTTTCATATTGAGTTGTTTTTTCCCAAAGGATCTCAACACATTTTGCAGTTAAGTATATGAATGTGTTTTCTGTTAGTTCATGTACTAAACCACACAAGTACTGATACACAGGTACTTCTTCAACAAATCTGACCAATTTATTGTTTCATGGAGCAAAGAAAGGCCTCTTACGCGTTTGTCACAAAAAGAATTTTATTCCACTGCTTTCCTCTGTCTTCTTGATTCCTGCCTCAGTGATATGCAACCTCTTTTTATTTTTGGTGTTTTTTCAAGACTAGCTATGTTTGAACAAAGGCTGCACAGAGGTATATCTGAGTGCAAGCATTATTTGTTAATTATGACACAAGAAATGGCAACTGGCACTTAAACAGTTGGAAAAATTGATTTTTATTCTTAAATTAATTATAAAGAAGGAAATAAACCCCTTGGTTCTTGAATATAAATTAAATTGTAAAGAACAAGCAACACATGCTAGAATTTAATCAGCAGTTTCATTTGTGTAAAACCATCTATAGGACTATGCAGCTGCTTCACTGAAATCTCCTTTTCTTTTAATTATTATTTTATTTTGCCAGGAATAATTTCTGATATAAGACTGCTGTTATTGTCATACTATCTTGCCTTAATCTTGTGTGATTTTCATACCCCAGCCTTTCTCCACCTCCACTATCATCACAGCTCTGCTTATTTTGATATTCATAGCAGTATGGTTTCCAGATTTAACACCATGTACCTTTTTTAATTCATCAAGCCTTTCCTGGTCTTAAGCAGCAATTAACCAACGAACTATCAAGATTAGTCATTCCTTCATCTGCATTATCATGATGATCTCCAGCTCCTTCTGAAGCTGGAATTCTGTCTCTTCCTCGAACAGCTGCTATCACCTAGGAAATCCTCATTTACAACCACCCTTGTAATCTCTGTTACCCAGGCCTACAGGGACCACGCATGTGCCACAGTATGTGACCTCGAGTATTTGGCATCCTCCTAAATCACCCACCAGGGATGCCAACACTGCCAATGCTCAGCCAGTGGCCTCCAAGGGGTCTGTGAGGCTTGGAGCGGGTACAAGCCAGAGGGAGGCCGATTTTGGCCAGAAAGCCCCTCTTGCTTCATCCAGTAACCAAAGGTACACGGTGATGTGTAACTGCATAACTGACCCGGTTTGGAGCTTTGGAATGGTTTGGTAATAACAACCTCTAACTCCTTCGGATGGAAATGCCCATTGCCTCCATGGCAGGTGTCTGAGTTCTCCCAATTCCAGCAACTTCTGCTTCGTGTAGGTGTTACATTTTCAATGGCTCTCGGAAGGATCACACCTACAAGTCATTAAGCATCTTCAGCACAGAAACAGAAGCTGGTATTTCTGTATTTTCAGTGTATTCCACAAACATTCCCATATTCAAATGTAAAATCCTTCCGTGTTACAGCTTTTTTTAAACACTTTCTCCAGCACTTTTTTCTACAAATGCTGCAAAACCAGATTTTTTTTCATATCCATTTAAATTTTTGTTCTCTATATTTTTGATTCTTTACAAATGATCTGTTGGAGGATTAGAAACAGAAAAACCTTCATGCATTACATAAAGGAGTACTAAGTACTGTTTTAATAATCCACTCATTGTTATTTGGACAGAAAGTCTCAGAACTTAGGACTTACTGAGAGAAAAAAGTATAATCTGCACTTACATTTTACATGTTCGAGTGCATTTGTTGCTGTGTTCTCATTATGGTTGTTAACCATTATTATCCTCTTAACCTCTACTGATCTGTGTTCTTTTTCATGAGTGAAAATCAGCTGAGAAGAGATGTGTTTGTTTTCATCCACCTAACTTTTATGTTTGTTACCACAAATATGAAGATGTTTGGTTTTTTCAGTTTCTTTTAAAACACAAAGTACTGTAAGGATTTAAAGTCTACAAAATGACTGTATTTAAAAACCAACCAACCAAACAAAAACCTCTCTGTAACGTCATAATGATGTTGTTGCCATAGATTATCTATTTTATAAAGCAGCACTCACATTTATCAGTTCTTAAAATTCTTCTGCACTTGAAGAATTAAAACAAAAAAATCTGACTGAAAATCTAAAAATGAGGAGGGAAAAAGCAAGTTTGGTTATTTTATTTGACTATTTAAATAAAATTATTTAAAGTTTATAGTTGTTAAACTAAAACCAGTCAAGTTAGTGTTGACATCTCTCTATAAAACTGTTTTAAGTTTGTTACCAACTGCATATAATTTATGTAACCAAGCCACCCTGGTTTTTAAGGTTATATCCACTTCACTTACATTTATTCCAATTCCTTTTTCTGATAATTAATATATTCCACCATGGAGGAAGGTAAGCAAGCCTCTAACATTTTAATGACATAAAAAGAAATATTACAAACACTATGCAAGACAAAATTTGTTTGTATTTCTTTTAAACTTTAAAAGGTATTCCGGTCTATTTGCATTTATTTTATTTATATGGCTTTGTTCCATTCAAATCTGTCTCCACACAGGTCCATGTCCACACATACAGATTGTTTCTTTATTTTCTTTTCAATATTTAGCACTGAATATGTATTTTGATTAACATTTTGGAGATTGTAAAAATTAAGTAAGTTCACTGTTCTCTTCAAGGTATGAGGTCTTGAATCTTTTGAAATCTGTAGCAAATTCCCTTTCACATCAGTGCAAATAGACAAAATAGGTGAAATCCTAGTTTGTGTTTGTGTTTAAGATGTACATTAAGTTCCATTTTTATATGCAGCACAGTTTCAGTCCTTTCCTGTTTGCCAAATCGAAGGTATGTAAGTATGTAAGATGGAAACTGTGACTCCACAGCTTTTAATGGGGTAATTCTGTACCCACTGTGGCACAGGGAAAGCTGTCACAGTATTTAAATTCAGTTACAGACTAGCTGGGATGGATAATATACAGCTACTCTGCTCCATAGGCTTTGTAATTGATAGTCTGCTATCCAATTGGAAGAATTTACATCATAAAATGCATCAGGATGGAAGAATTCTTCTGATGACTCTCAAATGCATATTATGATGGAAGAACTTCTGCAAAACTATTGCAGAACTTCATGTAAGGATTTGAAACCCAGAATTGCAAACTGGATGAATATATTCAGGAACTTACTTATTATGTACCTTATTGTAGATAAAACTTCATAAAGGAGAAAATACTGATTTCTTGCTTTTGTTGTGGGCTGCATTCAACTTTCAGTTTTGTGTGTATAACAACCAGCTTCTGTTTCAGCTAATCAAACAAAATATTCACCTGAATTGGGACACCATCATTTAGACTATTGAACTATGTAAGAGGAGGTGAAGGACAGGAGAAATGGGACAGTCCCTTGAAGAATTCAGAAGTACCAAGCACTTGTGCTAGGTCCTGAGGAGTATAACTTGTCAAACCAGTTCTTCTGAGAGAAACAAAAGAAAATATGAGATAGAATGGCTGAAAGAGTGAAAATTTGCATAATGGATGGTAAATCTGCTTAGGAAAAAGCTGAGAGAGAACATTTGAGGGCTAAGGTTGGCTGAAAAAGCAGCTGTGGAACAATAAGGTTTCTTTTGTTATTTGATACTTCCTCTGCTCAGGAAGGAGTATTTTGGGCATTCTTTGTACCTTGGAATCACCGAATTCCATCACTTTGAGAGGAGTAATTTGTAAGGACACAGAGATGTAACAATGTACTTAGGAGTTTGATCTAAAGAAGTGGACATATATCCATTATATTCCTAGGCCACTACTCATGGACAAGACAACTATGTACAGTGATGCCCTGATCTTAAAAAAAGCCTTCTAATTTTGCCTCATTTGTCTGTCTGTAAGACATGAGAAATTCTTCTCCAGTTTGAGCGAGGTGATGGAAGACATGAGTAGTTCAGCAGGTTACTTAAATGGCTACAGGATACAAGAATAGATGATTATCATTGATGAAATTTATCCATGCAAAAAGACTTTGTGAAAGGCTCTCCACAACCATTTCAGCCCTGGGTGCCACATTTCCTGCCACTGGCATCAAAGGGAGCAGGATTGAAGTGCTGCCTAATACCTGGGGTGCATTTCAATCAAGCAGGACCAACATTGCATTGCAGTCTGAACTGCACAATGGAAAAGGCTGAACAAATGTCTTTTTTTCTTTGCATAATAGTGCTTTTCCCTCAGTAACCCAGCCTGCTACTATGTTTGCAGGTTCAAACATAGTAGGTGTTATGCTCTACGTGTAAATGTGCGCCTTCTTAAGATGCTTCTTGTTTTATTTAATTTAACTCTAATTAGTACCCCTGTTGAGCATGCCCCGGTGGCTCCCAGTTCTGCTGCTCCTGCACCACATGCTTCAGCACCTCAGCCTGCTGCTGCTGCTGCTGCTCAAAACACAGCCAGCCCGATGACTGCACCAGCCGCCACCTCAGTAGTGCAAGAGTCTTTCTCATCCTCCTTCCAAAGGTAATGCTCCATTGCTTCATACCCCCTCTGGCTTTGGAAATGCTGCATACACATTCTTAACTTAAGAATGTAGTATGAAAAGCTGTAACCTGGTTTATATGCTTTTATATATTGG
>VZTX01000611.1:162144-196385 GCA_013400915.1 Pardalotus punctatus
GTGTGTGTTGGTGTGTGTTGTGTTCGTTGGTGGGGCGGGGTGGGGTGGCTGTTGCTTTTTTTTGTTATTTTGTGGTATATTTTTCATGTTTGCATAGAATTCACAAAATAAGGCATAAAAATGTAACTTCATTTTCAGAAAGCAAGTCTAGGCTTAAAACTAGAAATGTTTTTACACCACTTGTAATAAAACCAAAACAACTCCTCATAATAGTTACAGTGAATGAAGATTCTTGTAACAGTGTTTCTGCAGTAGAACAAGAAATGGAAAATTAGAAAATGTCATTTACTCACATGACTGAGCTTACTGTATCACAGCAGATATCAGTAAAACATGGTGGACACTTGATAATTGACTTGCTCTGTAAGTTAAGTCAACTAATCTCTATTACATTTATCTAATCTTTTTCTTTTCATATGAGAATTAGCCTTAGAACTGAAGTAAGTTTCAAAGAGATGCATTCCTAACACTTGTAGCCCAGTGGGAATTACAGTTGTATATTAAAACTGTCAGACGGCTTGTGAGGAAATGTGTGGGATTTATACAGCTGTCACTTACATTGCAGTAATTTTGGAGATAGTAAGAGTGAATTTTCTTTTGGTACATGATATTCTTTTATCTTTGGGGTTTGCTACATGAATATTCTGAAAATATGTATATTTTAGCATGCTTTAAAAATGCAAGAAAAGGCACACTTCCAGTAATGTAAGCTACTTTAAATAATAGAAACCTCAGAGGTATCATATTTTAGGCATGTGTAAATGGAACTGAAAATGTTCTCTTGGCTCTACTTCTTGATTAATTGTTGCTAGTTGAGTTGCATTATATATATATATATACACCAACTAATTTGTTTCTCACTTTAGTCAGATTTTACCTAACCATGACCCACCAGAATGTAGTGGTTTTATTCCAGCAAGAAAATCAATCAGTCAGACAGCAAAGGAGGTTTGAATAAGGTATTATGCTCCAATTCTGAGCTGGCCTGTAAGGCACTTTCACATGAAATAATGATAAGGTTTAAGTAATTTTTATCCTTCAGTTGAAACTGTAGCATGAAGAAAATGTATTACCTAGTATCTGCTTCAAACAAAAAAATGCCTCTACTAATCGTTCCAATGATTTCTGTTTTAGAACAATCTTCTGTCTGGTACTGCTTACATATTAAAATTTTTATCTTGTACTTACACTCAAACATCTTCAGATCTTTCAGATAAAAGCATGTATCATTGACGTAAGTCCTGTCCTGTAATACTGTCTTTCTTAGTTATTGATAGAGTCTGGTTTTTAAATTTTTACATAATGTGTGCATTTTGTCTTGTGCTCTGTAGGAATGTGCTTGGTTGTGCTATTCTGTAAGTCTGCAGGTGTATGCCACAGAAAACCTGTTCCTGGTAACTATGCAGCAGTCTTCCTGTATCTGAATCCTGACAGAGCTTGGTTCTGATGTCATGATTTGTGTCCCTGTTCAATCATTTTGTTCATGTTTTCATGCTTTTGTGTGTCTTCTGCAGAGTTCTTGCAGCCCCCAGCTCTCTTTCCCAGCCTAAGCCTTTCCATGGGCCCAAGAACATGTCCTTAGCAGCTTCCACTATTTCATCTGCTATCTCATCTCAGTCTAGGTATATCTATAAAGCTCTCTTCTTTTAACCTAATTTGTTTCAATGTTGTGTTATGCTCTGTGATTTGAGGTTTTCAGTTTCTGAAGAGATTGACTTGGCAGAGGCTATTGAAAAGCATGATGTGTTTAAAGAAATAGCCCCTTCCTTATCTTCCTCATCACAACCAAGCTAGGAAACAACCAAGTTTTAGATGTAGGATTTGTGACCACAAAGTCCTCTTGGAACAGAGGTATTTCACTTGGTTGGTTTGTGCTGCCTTTGCCATCCTGAAATGAAAATATTTGTCTAGAGGCACTGGGTGAGAATGATGGACCTTTTTTTTTCTTGGTGAAAACACAGAATCACGGGAATCTTCTATCACTAGAAATGGGGAATGCTGCTGTACTGCCTCACTTCCAAGCCTTTTCACTGCTTTCATTAACACTTTGACAACACTAACAGAGGAAAAAGCAGTAGATTTTAAGACTAATTTAAATACAGTCTTCAGAAATAATGAAAAGCTGAATCAGCAATACAGTTGAGATTCTAATTATCCATGTCTCTTGTATCTTTATCTAAAAAGATAGTTAGGAATCACCCAAAGGTGATGTTTGAAATGGACAAAGTGCACAAGTTTGGAGGTTCACACCAAGAAGTATAATGGTCTTTCTCAAGAGAATCACAGAACATGGCAGTTAAGTGCTTGGCTTCACATCTCTGAAACCAACACAAAAATGAAATAGCTACAGAACAAAACATCAGAAGAGTTTTCAGTTTTAGGATGTAAATATGTCTGTTCACAGCCATGGGAATTGCATAGGGGGAGTAATTCCAGTATGGAGCTGATAAAACATAAGAAATAAAATTAACTGCTGATGTAATTCTCTTTATTTGAGTGGAGGCACACCACTTGTAACTTTAGTTTCAAGAAACCTTTTGTACTCAGGTAAGGTTCCTTGCTTTCTAAGCAATAATAACTGTGCATATTTGAGCTTGATTAAACACCAGCCTGCAAAACCTATTATTTCTCCTGAGCTACAGAAAATACTTGATTTTAGGGTTTTTCTCAGCTGAAGACTGAAATATCTCCATCAGTCAGAAGATGAAATTAAATTGAAGCTTTGGTGACTACTCTGGCCAGACAGAGCACATCTATTAATGTTTCTCCAGTCTACATCTTAGGACCCATCTAAATCTTCCATAAGAGCTACGTTTTCATTCCTGCCTTGGAAATCATGAAATCATAGAATGGATTGGGCTGGGAGGGATCTTAAGGATCATCTAGTTCATGGGCAAGAACAAGTTAAGCAACAATTATGCATAATTTACATATAAACAGCAAACAAATCGGTAGAAAGATAGCCAGTACTTGCTGACGCTACTGACATGTCTGTCTTAAAGCTAACATAATACTATTTCCTCATTGACCTTTCTTCCATTTTCCTTACATTTCATATCCATTTAATGGGAGAAGGGAAGTGGTGTGAGGCCTTGAAACCATACAAATTCCTTTGTGGTTATGTACCAATATGGACTAATCAACGTGAAAAAAAATTTTAATGAATAATGCGGATAAAAAGATGAGCTATTAAGACATTTGAACTGAAAGTAAATTTCCTGCATTAGATAAGCATGGACCATTGCCCCTTTTCCTGCCCCTTTGAAAGGAAGTGGCTTGCCTGGGCAGGCTGTGTCTCCATGCTTGAAGGTTTTCAAGACATCACTGGCTAAAACATGGAGCAACCTGGTCTGACCTCAGAGCTGGCCTTGCTTTCAGCAGGTTAGATCAGATTCTTCCTGAGGCCTCTTCCAACCTCAGAGATTCTGTGAATCCATGAAAAACAGCTGTCCATTTCAGAAAGCAATTCTTTGATCAGACTCCTAACACCTCTTTGGTAGCTGGCAATTATTTAGCTCACAGATAAAAGATCTAGAGCATATGAGCTTTACACACTTCTCCTTTGCCAATGGATGACACAAGGTGTGATGCTGTCATCTGCTTCCAGCTCTTACCAACAGGCAAATGTTACTGTCTCTGCTTCAGCAAGACTTGGCACATAAGAGCAAATCAGAGACTTGTAGGACCTGTGAAAATTTGGTTCCCTGATAATCAGGTACAAGAATCAAATGCAGTTTGGTTGGTTGGTTTTGGGTGGCTATCTTGCAGCTGCAATAGGTTCTTTATCTTGGTGCACTATTTCCATGTTTGTTTAAAAACTGGTGTGTATTATAGCTAGTGTATTCAAATATAAGGGACGAAAACTGGCTTCTAAATTAATGTATAATTCAAATTTTTGAGCATCTAGTAGTTTTCATTTAGAAATCAAGCAACACTTTAGCATGCCAAAATACAGACTTAAAAATCCAGTTTCAGCTTGACATATACCAGAGGAGCATTGAGCATTTAATATAATTTTATTTCAAAATAGAATATGGATGACCTTAGTTACAACACTGTTTGACAGGATAGAGATATTCTTGGGTAGATGAAGCTGAGATTTTACCACCATTATTCCAGTGTTTGGGTTTTTTTTTCCTTTTAGATGCTTTGAAAAGATCCACCAAGAAAACACAGGAGGATTTTTTTGATTGATATCCTTAACTATGTAAATCTTACTTTAAACTTTGGTAGATCCAGTTCTATAGTGACTTTGCTTTTGTGAGCATATGCATAGCACTTAACATGAGTAAAGTCTTTATAATGTTCCTAAAGAGGAATGTTTGAAGTAAATAACTAATCTTTAACTGATTGTGTTACTCTTACTTCTACATCTGCAGTGAAATCTAACTTACTGTTATCTATTCTACTTACAATCTTATTTAAAAGAAGAAAGCATAGCAGGAGGGTTTTAAATAAGCTTGAAGCTCTTTAGGGATGGGTTACTCCATGCAGAGGGTTAAAGCAGGGCACCCCACGAGACAGCACTCTGGGAATACAAAACCAGGAGAAACAAGAAGAGGTACAATTACGGTTCTGAAAGTCAAGTAGCTTTTGATCATGAGATTTTAATGCAAGCACTGTGTCCGTGGCAAAGGGAAGAAAAACTCTTCCCCAGAGGTTAGGAAAGTAACTGGCATGAGGCAGGCTCCTGGGAATTCTGGCAAATGTGGGCTGCGCTCCTGTGGGATGGGATTGAGGCCATGTAGCTCTGCACTGCTCTGCACTGGGAGCGCTGCTCTTTCTGAATCCTCTTGTTTCTCAGACCATGCAATGTGCAGGCTTTCAAGTACTTCCTGTATTTGCATAAATGACTCATTTATGTTCTGAAATTATGCTCTTTCCCCAAGAAAAAAAAAAACGCCTACCTATTTACCTAAGACTCTGTAGCAGTAAAAAGGTTCAGCAAGGCAAAAACTGAACATGATGGGTTGATGTTTTTGCATCAGCTACACCAGCCTATCCTTTCTCTGGGCTTGTCTGAGCTGCCACATAAACTGGGACACTTCCCTGATCTTTGGCCTTTGGTTCATTCAAGGTTTGCTATTAAGATTGGATGCAATTTAAGCTTATGACACTGAGAAAAATCCCTCGTATTAATTTTTTTGGTGCTAATAAAAATAATTGGAGTTCCACAACCAAATAACAAGACCAGATGAGAGTGACTTATGAAACAATATACTCAGCTCATTGACTTATGTTACCACTATTCAGGTTTCACTGTGATTCCCAGCTTAAATAAAATAACAAAATGTAATGTAATACTCATATAATTATAAATATGTACATGTTGTTTACCTTAGCACTTAAAAGCACTTCTTATTCATAGGAAATTCATGGTAGGACAATATATCCCAATCTTTTGTGTATTTCTTTTTCAAATACCGCTTTTGTCTCATTTTAGTTTCAACCGGCATTCTTCCACCTCCATCAGCTACCAGTCAAAGCAGAGGTATAAAAATGTTTTGTGCAGCTACTCTACCTTAAAATCACTTAACAAACCAGTTTTTTGCTGCTAGTAGACATCTACTGAAGCGTTAACGTAAAAATGATATGCTTAGAAATATTTACTCTTTCTTTTTCTGACAACTAATAGTTTTCAGAGCCGGTATTTAATTTGCTTCCTCTCACATGCCATTGACTGCTACAGATAAATTCAATAAGGTTGCTTTCACTGCTTTTCGAGATGCCAGTGCTTCTTGATCCATTAAAGCATCTTTGATCCTTGTGACATCTTTTTATTCTTTCTTAAATTCCTTCTTTCTTTCTAGTTTTTTTTCTTGGTTCTTTTAATCACATGCTATTTCCTTTTCTTCAGCAGAAATTCTGTTAAATCTTTAACTTCACTAAACCCTTAATGATGTAGGATAACACTTTATTTCTCTTTGACAAGCCTTCTTATCTCCCTTCCTGTATTTAATACGCATCATATATGTGTAAAAGGGTTCAGTACTTCTTTTAATTTTGCTGTGATTTGGGTGCTACGAATGAGGGTGGAGGTGGGGGGTGTTTTTGTTTTTTCAGCTTCATTTCCCTGAACACAAGGAAATCTCTGGTATGGTTTTACCATGCTTTTACACTTGGGAAACACTTGAATTTTGAATAACCATTTTTCTTCATGACAGTCTAAATATCACTAATGTGGTTCAGAACTTCTTTATTTATTTTATGCATTAAGAGAGATTCAGATGAGTCTTTCTAAATACTGTACCTGTGCACCTGGGAGTAGACTTTCCTGGCTGGATGACATGTTCAAACTAAGGCTGTACGATTCATAATTTTAAAATCTTTTAACCCACATTGTGAATATTGGACACTGACCTGTCTAGCTTACCCTGAAGAGCAGATTTTAAAGCAAGCACAAGTCTTTAGGTGCCATTTAGCTAATGGCATTTTGAAAGCTGGGTGTGAAGCCAGTGTGCCCCACGGTGTCCATGTGCCGGTGCTGTGGTGGGAGCAGTAGCCCCTGTCCCGTGACCCCGAGTGCAGTTCCTTCTTGGGCACCACAGACTGGGTATCATCAGGAAAGAGGTGGTAAGAGAGGAAAACACGGAGTTGTACGGTGCTTAGAACAGCTTTGGCAGTTACAAAGTCACAGCACTGTTCACAACAGAATTTACAGTGAATACAAACCCACTAAAATAGTTTATCTTGGAGAGTCCTGTTCACTCATGGTATAGTGGACCCAAATCCAGCCCTAAGCCCTAGACTAGGTACAAAACTAATTAGCTATAGCCATTGTAGCAATAGCCAAGTTTCTAGGTCTTACTAAATAGACAAAATAAACTAGCCTGAGGCAGCAATGCTATGCAAACTAGATCTATAGTAGAAACACTGTCAGAGCAGCAAAAAGCTACATTGTGAGGACAGGTTTATTCTGTTCAAAATTAAAAATCGAGAGTTTCCATTTCTCAGAATGTTTCTTACCTGTACTGGAAGAAATCTGCTGTGTTTGCCACGTAAGATTGTATCATGTTTTCTCCAGATGGCATCTGTTTCCACTGTTAAAGAAAGTAAAGTCAAGATGGACCAATAGTCTGGCAAAGCTGGACACTTCTTTTCATATGCTTACAAATGTTTATCTATAGATAAACACTATGGAAATAACTCCTAAACTGTCAGCACAAATAGACAGGGATCTGGTTCATACAGAGAATGGGACTCGAAGGGAAAAAGAAAGCAAAATTATGCTTTCAGCTGAGTAAGAACAATGTTCTGTAGTGAATAGTTTTTCTTACTGCACACATCTCGTAGTCTGTTGCTTCCCTTCCTTGAACTTCTTTATTCTCTCTTGCTTGCTTTGATTGTGATTCTCTTTTAGCAGTCTGTGAAGCACAGGCACTACAAACAGAATCATCCCAAGTAACTGGCAGACAGAAGAGGCATATTTTTTATGTGTTTCTGTAATCAAACTGCAAATCACCATCTAAGCCATAAAATAGAGAAAAACCCTTTTTCACTGATGTTTGGAATCCCAAGCAAATGTTTTTTGTTCTAGGAATGCATGAAGGTGCATTATATTGCATATCATATGTTTTTCCTGTGGGCTGGATCTGACCATCAAGAAAATTAATGTAAATTTTGTGTTCAGTCTACACAGGAAAAAGATTTAGTTTCAGAAATTTTTTTAAAGGTCACTGCAATATTTTTGAAAAGAATATAACAGTATATAAACCAGTTAGCACTTGTAGTAGTAGTAATTGTGCTGAGCAAGTATATTTTTAAGTCCGGATATCCCTCATTGATTTATTTAGGCAAGACCAGGCCTTTTTGTTTGCAGAGGAACAGAAAACACAAACTTTGTGTGCAGATTTCTGCAGTCTGATCCCTTGTTAAACTGAGAGTTTCAAATTTGTCATATTCCCTCAGCAAGCTATTTTCCGTGACAACAACAGCAAACTTGGCATTACTTTAAATCCTTATTCAGCTAATTTTTCTTTCCAAAGAATTGTCCAAGCCTTCCTTAGCAATGATAAGGACTGATGAATCTCACAGCATTCTCTCTGTTGCCCTCACAGACAGTTCCTTTTGGAGTGCTCTGGAAGCTGCCAGATCTGTTTCTTCATGATCAGTTTTGCTGTTTATAAAGTTGTTCACACCTACATTTTGCTTTTAGAAACACAACCCAGTCGTATACACCAATGCCAGTTTCTGGAAGCTACAGTGAAAGTCCTGCTCCTTCTGCTGCTTCAAAAATGAGAGTTGTTACTACTGCCAGCATAAAGCCCTCTGTCTACCAGCCAGGTAAGGAGCCTTCAAAACACTGAAAAGATGCAGAAAAAAAATGCTCACACATTTCTTTAGAAAAAGAAAATGTCAAAAGCACACATTTTGTACACAGACGTATCAGAAAATATTTATACACATGGAAATGTCACTAGTTTTGCCTCAGATTATCTGAAGACTGGGGATTATGTTGTATTTGTATTCTGCTTCAGAGTTAAAATGTGGAACAAACAGAGGGAAAAATAAAAGCAAGGGAAAAGTCTAATAAAAAGTGTGTAGGCTGATTTCTCAGAAGAAATACATTTTAAAAATAACACAGTGTATCCAATTAGGAGCCCAGTAACACTGCGGAATTGATAAAATAGCTAAAGAATGCACAGTTCAGGAAGGAGATAAAATAAGTGGAGTTTGCTTGAGTAGGATATATTTGCAAAATGGGTAAGACCATATAGTGAACTTCTCAAACTTTAGCTTATATTTGAAATAAAGAATGAGGTATTAAAGCACTCCATAATACTATTCCATTTCCCAGAGATCTAGTAACTGAAGGGAATATATTTGGTTATTCATTCATTTGGAAAATATGCTCCTTGATATTATTTAAATTCCCTTTGTATTAACATGTTAAAAATGGACTGAACTTCTAAAACTATTGGTGACCAAAATGTGAACCTTCCAACTGAATGTGTTACACGAGGCAGCAGTATAAGTCTAAATGCAGTTCGGTTTCAAATTAAGGTTTTTCTGATCTTAGCAAGAGAATTAAAAAGTTGATTTTTGTCTTTACAGTCAAATAAATATGAAAAGGCCAAGAACTCTAACAGTCTTAAACCCTGTCTTCTGTAATGTTCTATTTCTGGATCTACTGAAATTAAACAAATGTAGGAATTTTAGTTAGATGTAAAGCAGTCAGACAAGTCAATTGATCTTTATATTTGAGACATAAAGGTAGAAAAAGTAAAGTCAGAGCTCTCATGAGCTATTTAAGAGTCTCAAAGTAAATAAACCTTCAGCCTCTCCTCATTTCCTTTTGGTGAAGTGTATCAGTGTATACCATGTTCTCACTCAAGGCAAATGTTATTATTTTTAACATGAAAATATGACAGCGTATTTATTTCTTTAATGCAGAAGAGAGCAAACTGTGGCAAGTCAAAATATCTCCTAAATACACTGACTGATGTTAAGCCCTGTGCTCATTTGGGGAAGTATAAACTCCAGTTCAATATACAAACCTGCCACAGAAATCAATCTGCAGCTATTTCCAATTATTGGCTGTATCTGGTAAAGTAAAATGTGGCTGTTGCATTCAACTTGAAATAAGAGGAAAGGCTTTTGTTTTCTCCTGGGTTGGGCATCTTCTTTGCACTTCCTTACATTGCTGGTTTTCCTTTGCAATTCCTTATGTTGCTGGTTTTGAGCCTCATTGCGTCTAAATAAAGGCTTAAAGAATTGTCAGAGAAAGAAAAAAATCCCCCTGTACTGTTTAGGAGTTTGAAATATCCAGTAAGGGATTCTGAAACACCTTCATAATTGAACCCTGAAGTGACTCAGGTACAAAAGAGATTCCAGACAGAGATTTTAGTGAAGGTGTTTTGTTCTTGTTTTGGTACCTTTTTGAAGTGTTACATATTGGATGTGGTAGCACTTCAGAGCGGTTTTGGAACATGAGCTGGCCTCAGTTGCAGTCCTGAGCAAATGGGAAATTGCCACTTGAGAAGAAATGGAGGAAAGGGCATTTCCTGTCACAGATGGGAAAATGAATAGTACTTGGAAACAAACCACCACAACAATCACAAAACTTCTGCACCCAACTTTGTCAGTGACTGGCTTCCCTTGGAAATGTGGGGCAGCAAATTCCGCATTAAAATGCCAATCAACAGGCTCACACAGCCAATATAGAAACAGATGAAAAAGTCACTGAGAGGATTTACAAGGCTATTTTAATCGATCAGGTTGGAAAAAACCCAAACAAACTGAAACAAGTCTCAAAATGAAACTGCATTGTTGAGTATCTGGCTCAGATGGGATTTATCAGGAAGTCTACCCTTTGGCTAAACTAACTCAGGTGGGAAATTTTCTGCTGCTAACAATCTTAGATTTTTTCCAGTAGGGAAAGCTGTGAACTCTGAAATCTTTTCCCTAAATTTCACAACCCGTTTTTAAAAGGAGCATAGACTTCTCCTCTGAATGAGGTCCACTAGATGGCAGAACATACCTGGGTATTCCTTTCCCGCAGGCTTTCCCAGACTAGGGTGACTTTTCACATATCCCAAGCAGCTCAAACGCCAGTTCTGTACCACGAAGGAACATGACATGTAAATGTCAGAAAGCAGATCTTTCCTTTTAAATCCCTAAGTCCAACTGGGCCTACTTGTGCATGTAAAAGTGGTTAAGCGTACAGGCCCGATCTGCTCTTGTGGGAATTGGTAGAGAGATTCCCACAGTTCTTAAAGAACTTTACATTGAATCCTAAGCATCCTCAATACTAAAACAGCAGCTGCCACACCATTATTTAATTTTTAGTTCCCCTGAATAAGAATAGTGTCTCCCTATAAAACATCATCTGCTTTGTCCGTCATCTACCCTATACCATAACAGTATATGGGAAAACTCTGGGTGTCAAGGATGCAGCCACTAAGTGTAGAACAAGCCAAATCAGTTGTGGTTATTAATTTCATTTGTTACTGAAAATAATAAAGAATAACACTTACGTGATCTACTAAAAAAGACAGGAGGAAAAAAAAAAAGAAAAAAAGAAAAAAGGTTCTTGCAGTGCAAGCCAGTGTGTGACCAAAGCATTTGAGACACTATAAATCTTTGCTTAACTAAATGAGTCTTTGGTAATGTGCCTTTTTGTCTGGAGAGAAAATAGCCATAGACTATAAATGAGGAGCTAAGGGGGAGAATTCCAAATTCCCTAGAAGCAAGGAATTGGCTTGTTCCTGTTACTGTTAAGAGAAACCTCTTCTGCTGCCATTTTCTTAGGATAACAATAATCCCATTCATTCTTTCCTGCTCTAAGAGAATGTGAGGGCTGGGAGAAACATGGTGATAAAGGCTATGTTACTGAATTATCTGAAGTATTCGTTTTTTAACAGTTAATGGTCAACTCGTACAAAACTGGTATTTTGAGAATATATTCTCTAATATACTGAATCTTAGTATGTTTTTTAGCAGCAAACAGCCCCTTTTTTTCTGCTGCATGTATGTTGGAAGACTTTTGAAATACATAAATGTTCAAGGTGAATGTGTATGGCAGTAGCTACTAAAACAAAAGAATTGTTCATATAAGCTTAGGGATGTAGTTCTAAGAAAGTAAGATAATAATTCCCTTTTAATAACAATTGCTAAAATCTCAAAGTTAGTGAAATCTTTCTAATAAATTGCAGTGATACAATTTTAAAGCAATAGTAATTGCAGCTTGTTCACAGGGGGAAAATGTATTGTAATAAATCAAGCCTGTAAAATTAAATTATAACAGCTGAAAAGAGAACTCAGAGCAGAAGCAAACACCCAGCATTTGTCATTTGGCAGTAATTCCTCTGGTACTTCCTTTCAGTAACTGGAAAAAAAATCTATTTTGTTGTTTTATTTTACTTTCTGTTGCTTTATTTTACTGCGGCAAATAGAAGAGATAGAGTGAAAAGAAATAGAAGGTAGAGTATGTAGTGAAGTGAGCTAGAAGTCATCTTAATTAGAGAGCCTCATAGGTGGGAGCCTTTTGAACTCACCAATTAGAGATGAAATATTAACTTCTAATTTTGCCTATCTTAATACCATAATACATAAATAGTAACAGCCTCAGGATCTACAGAGATTGCATATAAACTCTGTTCTAAAATCTTTAAACACTGTTTACCATTTCCAGTTTAAAAAAAAAAAAGCCTTAAGCTAAGGTGGGACACAGTTTTATGAAGCAGAAACATTGTTGATGCTGTACCATAGGAAATTTTAATCAAGAAAATGCACTAGATTAAACTCTGACCTCAATAAAAAAAAGTCACAAGGGCGATCACAGTGGGTTGATATATATGTGCAATTTAAGCACCTGCAAATTGCCAATAATCAGTGTAAGTTATTATGTGGCAGGGTGTGGGGTAAGGGAGGGGTGTTAAGTCAAACATAATCTTCTCACCACTTACTTATTCAGAAGGATCCGTGTTACATGCAGAACCCTTTTGGCTGAAATGCCTTTCTGCCTGCAAGCCCCTTAAAACTGTGCACGCTGTGTTGGGTCATCGTTTTATTGGTGCTGGGATCTACTGTGCAGAATGTTTGCCTAGACTGCTGGAGAACTGGCTTCTGTTACCAAATCTGTGCTCCCTCATTTGGGCAAAACACTTCAACTTTCCAAGCTTCTTTTCAATCATTCACTTTGTTTTCCTTGCAAAGGGAAACTGCTTGTAGCGCTCCCGTACTTGGCAAAGTGAGGCTGTTTCTTGGGCAGTAACTTCGGTCCTACATAATGCAAGAGCTGATGTTTTGAAAAGAGCAGGGCAATGGGAAAGCTTGTCAGTATGTGCAGGCTCTGGCCCCTGCTTATTTTAATGTGATGAAGTTCCACCCAGGATTAGAGCCTGGTACACACAAACACAGAGACAGACTGCACTGAAGGTTCTACTCAAAGGGTGGAAGAAAGAAAGTATAATGTTCTATTTTACACACAGGAACTGAGGTGCAGAGATACAGTGCTTTGCTCAAAGTTATGCTTTGCTCAAAGTCTGTGGCAGAGCCAAGAACTGAACTGAGATCAGTCATAACCACAAGTCTAGCCTTCCTCTAAATGCTGTTGACTTTATCTTGCTGGTCATGTGAGCTGAATTGGCTCCCTCGGTATTGCTTCCAGTGGTCCCTATCTCTGTGTTTCCTGTGGGAGCCTGTTTTCCTTCAAAAACCTAGGAATAAACCTATAAATGATAGGTAACAGTGACATCTGTATTTTAATTATATAATGAGATCAAAAGTTAGGCATAATTTATTGAAATTCTGGGGAATTCCATCTAAAACTTTACTATATGATCTGGCTTTTCTATTTTTAACTTGTCTTAAACAGAACATATGTCAGTCTTTGAAATTATCACAGATTTGTCATATCCATTGCTATTAGAGAATGAAGAGATGATCTTGACAATGGTCTCCATAAAATCTGTAAAAGGCAGTAGGCAATGATTTCTGTAATGCATGTGGATTAAAAGTCAGTGATTGTGCTGATACCCTTGGCTTCAGCCCAAAATAAATGAGCAACAACGGGACAGGCCATAATTAAGTATCATCTGAAGCTTTTATTGTATGTGTGTCGTGGAGTAATACCCTTTGGTAAGTGTTGCTGTATTAACATTAGAAGAAAAAGATTTTAAAATCTTCCTTGGTTTCTTTTGGGATACTTAAAACAGCGCCAGCACCAGTTCATTCCTACACCCCTGCCAACACGGAGCCTGCGAGTCGCCCTCCCTGGGTAACAGATGACTCCTTTTCCCAGAAATTTGCACCTGGAAAATCCACCACCACTGTCACAAAGCACATCCTCCCAAGGGGTCCTCCAGTGCCATCTCCTGCCTCAATGTCTGCTTACCCGTCTCCAGTTCCACCTTCTTCCCAGCCCCCTGCATTAGCCCGGGGAACAGTTCAGAGGGCGGAGCGTTTTCCAGCCAGCAGCCGAACTCCCCTCTGTGGGCACTGTAACAGCATCATTCGGTAAGGTCGTGCGTCTTTGAAGAGGGATGAAGCAGACAAAAAAGTATCAGAGAAACTGGTCATTGTACAGTAATATACAGTACCAGAGCCTAAGACTCTGTTAAATTACCCAGCACGGATGTCTGTTGTCTGCTTCATTAATTTAGCATTTCCAGAGCTCATTTTGTTGTGTGGTTCACTTCTTGTCACTGCAAAGTTATACATACTAATTGTTGGTCTCTTGGATGCTGCAGCAACTCACTGCTTGCTTTCAAACAGGTTTCTGGTCCTAAGATAACCCTTTGAAGGAGTTTTGTGCAACTTCATTGGGAGAGTTGGGGGGCTGGAGGCAGAGGGGGGGATTGTGGAGAGAAGAGGAACGAGGCATCATTTTGGAACAGCAGCCAAATGTAATTGTTGCTTTTGTGTCTGGAGAAAGATAATGCCTACACTCCATTACCAGTGATTCATAGCATGCCTCTCCCTTCTCCTCTCCCAGTTCATTCTGCTGGACCAGTGCCTACTGTTACCCTGTGCACTGCTATCCAACTTTAAGTAACCCGTGTTTAATGACAGTCTTCCCCACTAAAAGGAGCTAGTTTGGGGACGGGGAACTGCTGATTATTGCCCTATATATATATTCTGAAATGGAAATATTCCCGTAGTAATCACTATGTCTAACTACAGTCACCAGAGTCAATCACCAAAATGAATTTAATGTGTCTTCCACATAATGAAACAGCAAGCTGTCACGTGATAGTCTGACATTTCTAGAACATGCCGCACACACTGCTCTCAGATGGAAAGAAGGCAGGAGACTTTAGGAGCTGTTGTGAGGTGTGGGTGGGCAAGGCTGGAAATTTGCTTGTTATTTCATGCTTTCAAATAGTAATATTATCTTCTGTGCCTTTGCATCTGCTTAGACCAGTTATAGCTATGCGGATATGAAAACAATTGAGTTTTCCAACAATTGTCTGTAAATCCAGTGTATGAGACCAAATACTGAAATGCTTTAAGCAATTAGCATTGTGTTTTGAGTAATGATCTTGAAAAAGACCACTTCTGTTCAGGCTTCTGAATGTTATTTTAATATGCACCTCGTGGTTCAACTAGCTTCTTAAACATGCTTGTGGTGTCTGACAAAGTGGGTTTGCAATCAGGGTCATTCAGCCTTTTTTGCAATACAAATAAGATAATTACGGTTGTTTCCAGAGGTCCTTTCCTGGTAGCCATGGGTCGCTCTTGGCACCCGGAAGAATTCAATTGTGCTTACTGCAAGACATCCTTGGCTGATATGTGCTTTGTGGAGGAGCAGAATAGTGTGTACTGTGAGCGTTGCTATGAACAGTTCTTTGCACCAACCTGTGCCAGATGCCACACCAAGATTATGGGGGTAAGAGAACAAGATTAACCCTTTCTTCAACTGCGTGGATCACTGAAATAGTGAAATAGTTTAGACCGTAAGCAGTGAATGTAGATATTTTATTATTTTGTCCTTTTAAGACTTATTTCCCAGCTTGTTGATTATTTCAGAATGAGAAACATATTCTTTTATAGTAATTTTTATCCATCTGAAGTCTTGGATATTTCTGAACCTTATTCAGCTCATGGACAGAATATGTAATCCAGTGACCATCCCACCGAGGATAAAATAAGTAACCCTTTCTGGATAGTTGTTTTGCTAGCTGATACACACTATTACTTTTATCTCACTGTTGCTTTTATTTATAATAAGAGACTTGAACCGGGTTTTTATTTTTTACACAGGACTTAGTGAAAATTTCAGTGGAGAAGGCAGTGGTGTTGGGAAGAGGCCCATCACTCTTGCTGCACCTCACTGTTAGATAGCAGCACAGCTGTTGAGGAATTCTGCTGGCTTCCTATAGTTAAGAAAATATGGAGTAAATACAAAGATATGAATTCCACAAAGACAAAAATACATGCCAGTTTTGTCTTAAAGGACTAATGTACAAGTGAATGTACAATTTAATTTGTTCTCCATATACCTTAGATGGTGGTGAGGTTGGTGGTAATTTTAGCAGTGTATTTATGCATGCAGTTGAAGTGAATATATGATATGATCCTCTCAAATGAGGAAGCGAGGGGTCCCACACTGGTTTTTCACTTCTTAGCTGTCACCTTTTGACATCTGTCTAAATGTTGGTATTACAGATGCTCTTCTCTGCAGCTGGCAGCATCAGACATTGATGGTGAAGCTCTGGCTCCAACCTAGTCTCATTTGCTGCTGCAGCAGAAGTAGTAATTTATAGCAGAGTGCTGATTTAACTTACCTAATGAATGCTGGCACAAATCAGTTTCCCATTATGGATTTTCATCAGGAAAATAGCAAAGATGCCAGCTGCCTCTATTTGTATTAATAAGATTTCTCAAGCTATTTTTGCTTCTTACCTCACTGAGGTTCATAAGTGGATCCAAACCTATTTATCAGTGATAGTTGTTTTGCAAACAGTAACAGAAGTTAATGAATCTCAAATGGTGATTCTCTAATGAGATATATGGGAAATATAAATGAGACTATTTTGTCTATTCACTGGATTGAATGCATGGAAGAGGACTTCAATCCATTTTGTCATAATCAATGGACATTAAAAACAATCTTTAAGAGAGAATCAGTCTATGTGTATAATTGGAAGCAACGTAAAATAGGATCTAGATTCTCAGCTGGTATAAATCAGTGCTGTTTCACTGAAGTTAACAAAGTTAATTTACACCAGTTACGCAGCTGGCCCTTTGAAATCTGGACTGTTTGACAGAGATACATTGTCAAACATCGTCCTGGGCACTCATAAGGTTGACAAATTAGCAGGTAACTGTGCATCAGAGCCCAGTACAGCAGCTTTTGGACTTGGAAGACTTCTGTATTACAAAAGAATGAAGCAGTAGCAGAGATTTCTCTATATTGGAAAGAAGTAAGAAGCTGATAAAATTTAGATGTGCTTTAAGAGAACATCAGCTGCACAGAATTAGATTCTTTTGTGATAAACACATGGCTTAGGAACAGACACAGAGATTCATTTTTACTAATCACATAAGTTAAAAGAGCCTTCTTTTTTTTCTTTAGATTTTCACGTTAGTTCGTGAATCCTTTGAATCCTTCTTGTAAGAAGTGTAAAGAAATTACTACATAATCTAGGTTATTTTGAAACAACAGACATAACTTATTCTTGCTCTTAGAAAATTGCTCTTTAACATTTATTTAACGAATCATACTCTTGCATTGAAGAGTTCATACTGGTCATGTCAAAACAAAGGAGAAAATAATCAGAATCTTTGTGCAGAATCTTCCCTGCAACAGCAACTGGGCATGTTGATACAAACTGCTGGCTGAACCATGTTGTTTCACTTTGGCAAATACATTGTTCTAGAAAGCTCGCAGTCCTATTTCCTTTTTCTTTCCAAAAGGAGCCCAATTTCTGTCATAATTCTTTCTTTTGAGGAGAGGAATTGGCTGATACAGAAGGGAAGAATTTAGAGCATCTCTGCTTTGTGTTTGTTCTCCAGTAGGAAGTTGCAGGGCTTGCTATTCTGCTGGTGATTTTTGTTGGTTTGTTTGTTTGTTTTACAGGAAGTGATGCATGCCCTAAGACAGACTTGGCACACAAGTTGCTTTGTCTGTGCTGCTTGTAAGAAGCCATTTGGGAATAGCCTGTTCCACATGGAGGACGGGGAACCTTATTGTGAGAAAGGTATGGCAAACTGGACGGTTCTGCGCAGTAATCGTGTGCTTCTAGTTCATGGAATGTAAGAATAAAGCAGCTGATGAACAAAATAATACCAGTTGCCCATCCAGCATGTATTTTGCTTCCACTCTCCACATATACAAGTGTTTGTGTCTCTGTATTTTTCTCCAGTTTATATGAGAGAATGGCAGAGCACTGGTCTTCGCCTCAATGCCTGCAGTGCCTTCCCTCACTTCTCTCCCTTATGTATTATGATACTTTGCACTTCTTTTCCTACACATTTTCCCCTATTCCACTCCTTTCCTTGGTAGATTCTGCTCATCAGAAATGAAAAATTAGCCTTCTAGGGCTGCCCACAATCTCTCTACTGAGTTGCTGCAGTTATGACCTCTGATGCTGCTGCCTCACCCTAGAACTGTTCAACCAACGTTTATAAAAACATAGGTCTGCACAGCTGTGCAGCACATGGTAGTGCAGATTTTGTTTCCTGGCTGCTGCAACAAACAAATTGCTGCTTGCCAACTAAGAAAGGAAAAGGCCATGTTTTCCCAAAATGGTACTTGCCATGCAAATGAGTTGCCTGACATAGGAAGGAGGTTTAAGTGATTTCAGATTTAAGTGGTATTCTTCTTTTATTCCCCTTGTCCATTCAGTGAGGCCCCGGCCTGCTTCTCTCTGGAGATTCCTTCCTTATGGTTATGCAATTTAAATTTTACAAGTCAGAGTAGCTCTTAGTGAGGAGTGAAAACCATACAACATGACTGACTACAGTAGGTACCTAGTCAGTACCTACTCTTTAAAACTGGAGGTTTTGTCATAACATCTAATGACTTTCATGAGTTCCATATACCTTAGGAATTTCCACTAATATTTTTCAATGTCAAGCCTTTCCAAATCACACTTTATCAAGTAAAGATGTATTAGTAACCCAGTATGGGGTTTCCATAATGTTCTATCTTAATGCAACAAGAACATTAATCCAGTCATGGAAACTTGTAACATTCCCTAGTCATTAGACTCTTGTGTATAACCATATTTGTCCGATGAATAGATTCCACATATATGAAAGCTAATTTGAAAGCAATGTGAGAAATATAACTTCAAATTCCATGGATTTTTTGTTTGTCTTCTACATCTGTGATGATAAATGTCATACTGATGGGGGGATTCTGGACTGAGTTTGTATGTAAATAATGAAAGAAAAGAAGCAAATTTCAGTAAGATTGTTTCAGTAAATGTAGTAGGAAACTGAGCAAAAACGATCAAAACATTCATTGTCTGGAAACTTTCTATTTTTCTTTTTTTTTTTCTTTCTTGGACTTTATACAATTACGTTAAGGGTTTGTTCTAAGTTTGTTTTTTGTTGTATTTTAGATTATATTGCTTTGTTCAGCACAAAATGTCATGGCTGCGATTATCCTGTTGAAGCTGGAGATAAATTCATTGAAGCTCTTGGACACACTTGGCATGACACCTGCTTCATTTGTGCTGTAGGTTCTACATCAAATACTGTCTCATTCCTTTATACTCCCAAATTGTGTAGTAACATCGGAAAACCTGAAAGCAGGAATAACTGACATGCTTAAAGATGCAGAGGGATTGAATTTCATTTTTTACTTGCAGTTGGAGAAGGATGGGAGTAATTGTTCTTCTCCTCCATAAACTTTTACTAGAATTATGAAATTTGACCATCACAAGTGAGTGTTTTCTAATAAAACATCCAGTTTTAGATAGTACATACCGCAATACAAACCACTATTGCTGTTATTCTTTCCAGTGTTTGCCAAATAAAGATAGAGAAAGACTGAAAATAAATTAACACCATACTGAATAGTATAACCATAATCTTACTTACAAAGCAGTGAAGTTTGTATTTCCATGCTGAATGCTTGTTGAAACTTGCAAAAAGAAGTCTGTTTAGAGAGCATGAATAGTAATTAGCATAGAAGTTGGTCAAACTCATCAATCTGTGGTGTGCACACAGCTCTAGAGTGTGGCCATATTCCCACACTCTGCACACAAAGCAAAAAAATTCCATATGATAAACAGTACTTTCATCTGGTTCTAATACCACTGAGCAGCTCTGCAACGTGTTATTCCTAAAGTAATAATACCTAGAATCTCTAATTAGCTAAAAATAGTATGTTGGCCACACCAAACCGACAGTGACAATTTCTAACGTTTATTTAAGTCTAAGGTTTAGGTAGAATAGTTGAAAGTATAGAAATGTTTATAAACATCTGAAGCTACACTAGCTTTGCAAAAGTGTCTTGTGAAAACTGAAGTCTTTTGGAAATTGTAACATAGAAAGGAACACTAAGACAGTGAGTTTCCTTCACAAGCTAACAGCTATTAATCACTTATAAACATTGATCACTTACAAAGACACTTTCTCTGAATATTTCATGTTCTTTTTTGCTTGTTTATTTGCCTTAGCTACCCAGTTTTCTGTGGAAGTAAAAGTTTTATTATATGTTGTTAATATGCAATTCTCACAGCAGGGGTCTTTTTAAGGCCCTAACTTTATTTCTTTAAGTGGGTTAAATCAACTGCAAATCAATACATGACTCCTAAAGGCTACCAAAGAAATGCATGGGCAGAAGAGCAATACAGTTGAAATTGAGAGTCACATCCTTCTCCCCTTTTTTTCCCTTAATTATTCCTGATTGTATTTATTATTAATTCTAGGTATGCCATGTGAATTTGGAAGGCCAGCCATTCTACTCCAAGAAGGATAAGCCACTGTGCAAGAAGCATGCCCATGCCATCAATGTTTAAAAGAAGAGTTGGTAGTCAGTAATGCTGGGGTAAAACAGATGACTAACTGGGCAATCATAAAGTTGATAACCATTGCTAGCATTTCTCTTGGTAAAAGCTAGGAAGTTGGTACTTCTGAAGTTTAACTTTATCCTCTTTCATAAATGCACAACATGCTTTTTGCAAAGTTCATACAAAAACATACTGAATGAGCACTCAAAACCAAATGAACTAATGAACTAGTCTGTTATTAAAGCAACAGTTCGAGGAAATATTGAAATTAACTAGAAACCTTAATATAAAAACTAATGTGCAAATAGAGCTTCAAGTTAACTACCCGTAGCAGTTTTACTGCTGAGACCACACACTGGTGTCTAAAAACAACTGGAAAAATACTTCTCTACTAAGTCATTTTCTTTCACAGCAAGAATGAGTAAGTGCCATATGTACAGTCATCTGTAGAACCAAAGGCCATAGCTTTCAAAGGGAAATAAATAGATTAGGGCTTCCACTATGAAAAGTGAGTGCTATTCCATTATGTTGTGGTGCTACCTCATAGCATCAGCTATTTTAGATTCTTTCCAAATAACAAGTCTGCCTTGAATCCATATGTAGCTGGGAAGCCTAGGTGACAATCCATAACAGTTTGAAAATAAAATGGTTGGGTCAGCCTTGCTAGTGCCCTTGGCTTCTATGTGCACAGTAGATAATTCACTTTCAAATCCTAATGGAAAAGGACAACTGGCTTTCTCTGAATTGCTCGTACATTGAATGGAATAGAGCTGTCTGGAAAGGCCAACTTTTAATTCAAAACCAGTTTTCCTTTCCTCCTGTGGAAAAAAATTAGATTCAAACTTGCTTTGCTTTCTAATTCCCACTGATATCAGAGGGAGATAGGAATCTACATCTGGACCTTCACACTGCTGGACACAGAAGAAACACATCCATCTACCACATCTAGGTTGTGGGAGATAGCTTGCAAAAATTCCCTACTCTATCCCACATAATTAGGAAAAAGGCATTTTTTTTCCTATAGTAAATGAATGTTGATTAAAAATTCACAAGGCAGCAGGCACATACTCTCTATTTCTTTCCTTAATTTAAATGCAACACATCATGAATTGTAGCAGTATTTGCCATTGTAAAACAGTAGCTATGTTCCAACAATTAGGATAACCATCCAGTCATCTTTTCTGTTAACCATACAGGCATGTTTCCTAATAGTTTGAGAACAACTTTGAAGTTGTTTACACACTTATTTATAAAATTATTTTTTTCAAATTAGCAATACTTGTAGAACAGATAATACTTTTGAATTTTTGAATATCAATGACTTTGATATTGGAGACAGCAGTTCTGTCTGATGGAGTTAAGATGGAAAGTCTGATCACGATTCAAGCTTTATTAACTCATTTAAGTGAGAATTAAGATGTGTGTGTTGACAGCTTGCAGTACTGACAGTTTTGAATTAGTACTTCTGAGGCTGAGGATGCTTTCTGCAGGCCACATGCTGGTGCCATCTGCACCTATTTTACCTTAAGTTTTGATTAGCAGAAAATTACATAATATTGTCTGTCTTGTCCCTCCTATGGGTAACATCCATTTTATGGTAATTGGTGTGACTTCTAAGGGATGAAAAACTATCCAAAGCTTGGGGGAGAAATAAATGAAATTTGGAGTTCTAATATAAGAGCTAAGTTAGCTGCAGGCAGTCTGCATCTTGGACAAAAATAACAACCTGAACTGCCTGTGGCAGTTTTGACATGTAGGACCTGTATTTATTCAGTAGGTATCTTAGTTTTCACTGATCTTAGCAGTGATCTGATCTGAGTTGCTACAGGGTCAGATTTTTGTATGCATGAATTATTCTAAACCACTAGTTCATTATATGCAAAGCCTTTTTTTTTTTCTATAAGCAAGAAAATTTTTGTTTTCAGTCGGTGCTGGGCTGGTGTGAATATGGTCCCATATATCACAAAATCCAAAGATCTGGCTCATAATATTCTCCAGAGGAATAAATTGTAATTATGGAAGTTAAATATTTTTTTTCCACTCATATTTGACTTCATTCAATACATATTCACAACAGTGAGAAAATTCTACATTTCCTTTTCATTTTTCAGTGCCATTCAACAAAATGCTGTTTATTATTATCTGTTATTTGAGAGAATTCCCATCAGCATACTATATACTGAGATTGCATTGAAGGTATCCTTTAGGCAGACTTGTGTGTTGGCCATGGACTGGGACTGGTCTCTGACTGCAACGTCAGAATAGGCAGTCAGGCTCCGTGGGAAGACTCGAAATGGTCAGGCTTGTGATGGATGCCTCAGGAGAATTGCATGAGGTCTTTCACCTCTGATCTGCATGTGTTTATATGTGTGTGTCTCATTCTTCCCTCCACCTTCCCCCTCAATGTCCCTAGAAGCCTCCTCTTCACTGGCAGCATGAAGGATAAATCATTTTAGGATATGGCCAGAGATGTTGGGCTGCAGCTTAGGGGGTACAGTCTGTGAAAAGCTGCTGGCAGGCAGCATGGCCGGGGCTGAACTTCCTCAAGGTCCCTGGGAAGCCCGGACTGGCAACTGAAGTGGCCCAGGTCAGCCTGGATTTATTGGTGTGGGATGGGGTGTGGGAAACGGGGCTTTCGGCAGGGCAGGGGAGGGGAGGCTGGGATCAGGGAAGGGAGAGCACCTGTGGCAGCCAGGATGTAGCGACTCTGCGGGCCTCTGGCTCAGCGTAGAAGGATGAGGCACTGAGGAGATGGGAAGCCCTTCCTGAAGCTGGGCTTGGAGGGGGGGAATAGCCAGCCAAGGCCGGTTTCACCAAGCTGGCATGTCACAGCTGCGGTGGGGCAGACGGGGCTGGGTGGGGGCGACAGCCAGGGTGACTCAGTACAGCCAGGGAAAGGGCTTGAAGCAAGAAATTGGGGTACAAGTAGCTCACAATAGCCCAGAGAGATGGTTTGAATACGTACAGAAGGGGTGAGCAAGGATCCAATCTGGTAAATCTGAAGTCTGTACTGCAGGCAAGGGAATGCAATGGTCGTAAGCAGAGCTGAGCTGGCTTGCAGGGTGGAAACAGTGAAAATGCAGCAGCACAGATTTCAGTGGGAGCTGTACTGGCTTGAGAGAGTCCTGGAAATCTCCTTGGGCAGAGAACCTGCACTGTAGCACATGCCCTGACTCCAGCTGGTGTCTAAGCAAGCGAGATTAAAGCTAGTTTACATATCGCTGTATGAGGTACAGTGGTATCTCTGAACGAAGAACAGAGATACCCTGAGGATTATCATGTAATAAAAATTTCCTGTTATGACTTGTGCTGCTTCATAATGTGGTCCAAAAATAGGGAATCCACGTACCCGCCCTTGATATCTATATTAAGATATAATTTTTGCACATATCTGAACCAGAAATTTGTGAATAATAATGTAGCATTTTAACTTTCACAGGGGTAGAATACCACATAACTGCTGATACTCTTCTGCTGCATGTCACCTTTGTGATATGGAGAGGGTAAAATGCATATATATAATAATATATATCTCTAAAATTCAAAATACGGCCTTTTAACTATCACTGAAAATAATGTTGTGCAAAAATATGCAAGATGAATGATGTGTACTTGATTATGTTTTATGTCTTGTAATAGATGCCTGGGATAAGTCCTAAGTTCTTCTGAATATTTCTTTTTATTCTAATTAATGTGAGGCTTTACCCAACAAAACAAAGATACTGTACCTCTGAATGATCAGTTAAAAAGATCAGTCTTTTATCTAACCAAAAATTGTTCAATAACTTTTCAGTCAAGGGATTCAAAAGCTTTTTTAATGCTTATCTCTTTTGGTTTTCTTTTTGCAGAACAAGGTAAATTAAATGTTTCCAAAGAAGGCTACTTTTATTATCTGGGAAAAAAAAAAAAAAAAGTGGTCCTAGGACTTCTTTTTATAAGTTAGTTTTTATTATATTGGATTCACACATTACACATTTCTAAAATCAATTCAAGTCAAGGAAAAATATTTTTCCATTGGTCCTTCAGTGGTCAGTACTTTGGGTGAAATGTTTTGTTAAAGATTACTTGTATTTATGTTTAATAATGTGAATGTCCACAGCACTGAGCACACTTGTTAGTGTCTAATGCTGGGCACACTAATGTTTGTTTGCAATACTCGTCTCCTGGTAGTGGATATTAATTTGTTTAGTATTTATAAACATCAGAATTTGAAACTGAGTGATTTATTGCCTGCAGTGATCATATATTAGATGTCTAGGTTTTATAATATATTGACATGTTGACTTGATGCCACAAGTGCCCTTGCTTTTAGATAGATATTTTTTCCTAAGTTCCTAGTTATTTCAGAACAGAATGTTGTGTGGTTTATGAGATGTGAGTAACTGCCTTGCATGGATTATCTGTGCCAACACGAATAAAACAGTGTAGTAATAAAAGCAATGTGCAAATACAGTTAAAGCTTTATGATCTGGGTATATTTATTAATATGGCATGTGAACAGCTGACAGCTTTCAGCTATGTAATATCAATAAGAAAGCATACACAAGCTTGTACTCTCTACTTCAGACCTGAAAATAAAAATTTTAAGCATTGGTTTCAACTTCATTGTGCATCAGTCTTGAATATTTTACTGACCAAATAACGCTGTTTTAAACAAATATTAGTATGCTTAAAAGATGTAGTCTGCTAACAGTACATGTTGTAACTTAGCAAGACCTGTATAGTTCCCGACCTTATTGTGTCAACAAACACTGTTTATAGTAACTTTGCAAGGAGTGGGTAAATTCTGTCTTAACTTACATCGATGCATCTGCAAACAAAGTTTGACTGCGTAAGTTCAGGTAGGTTTTCTTTCAGTTCTTAGCAAAATTTATTTAAAATAACACACAGAATGTTTTAAACATCCTCACCTAGCTCTAGTGCCGAGAAATATGTACAAATGAAAGGATGTCTTCATGTAACAGTGTATTTTAAAAACCAGCCATTTTGTGCATTCCTGTTGCACACCCTTCAGGAATGCAGACCTTTTAGAGATACAACTAGGTATATTAAACATAATTAAGAAGTTAGATGGATTTAGTTAGACTTGGATTTAGATGCCATTACGAAGTACAGCATCAGGAATCACAGTTTTGTGCACTTTTGATTCTATTTTACAGCCCTAACTTCTGTTTACAATGTGCATAAGGAAAAAACAATTCAAAAGAAAGCCCAGAATGTATGCAATATTTTGTCAGTTCGAAATTGCTGGTTTTCAGATTGTCTGTTCTGACCTTTAACCTTCGCACAGGACAGTGCTTCCTAAACTGTGCACTGTGGTCCCTGGAGAGTTCAGTGGTTGGAACTGGAAGCAATAGAGGCATTTGCACAGCACCATGCCAGCTGACAGGATGGAAAAAGTGAATAGAGCAAAGTTCATTAGGAAAGGACATGGTGCAAGATAGCTTGGCAAGTGTTGCGTTGTGAGATTCTTAACAGAGATTCTTAAAGACAGATTATTGCTCTGAAGAAAATGGTGATTTCAAAAGTATAGGCTTTGGCATTGTTTTCCCCCTCCCACCCCAATCACACATCTTGAATTCAGCCAGTTTCTGTTGATTAAGAAAGGAAGGAATGTGTGAATAAGATTGCTGAAACAATTATTGAATACACAATGAAATCCTTTGTTCTCCCAGGCAAATCAGAGTTATGGATGAGATTCAGATGATATTCAGGCAAAAATTCTGTGCTGTATGCCTATGAAATATGCCCCTGGATAGCTGTTAAAATACAGTTCCTCCTCTTCTTAGGAAGATTACATCAAAAGAAAACAGTAACAAACGTGTGTTGTACTAATAAGGACTGTCAGGCTGAATCACAAGACTTTTCTGTGTCATAAAGACAAGCAGAAGGAAATTTTTTTTTAACAGAGTTAAACTTTTGAACAAAACATTTTTCCTTTAAAGGTTTCCAGATTTTAACTGTTAGGGAATAATAAATTAGTATGCATAAAGTATTGCTAATAAATCTGCCTCTACTACAAAAGTATTTTCCAGTCTTACTACTTTAGAAATTGGATTATTATTGGATTTGTCATTAATGACAAAGATGCTACAGAAATTCTTCTGCTTCCAGTTTTACTATGGTAAACTATTTACATAGTTTTACTATGCAGTGTTATTGAAAAAGAGTTGAGATTTATTTTTCTTTTAATTAGAAGATACAGGTAAAAATACAACTTTGAATTGAATGAAGGTGATGTTTTTCCAGTACCTGTGGAGTGAATGCTGCTTGCTACACTAAAGGCAGAAAGCTTGCTTTTTTCTAGATTGTCTTATTTTCATGGTGTATTAAAGAGGATGTTTTGGAGTTTTAGGAAGTTTAACAAATATCTATAGCCATAATTAAAGATCTTATTTCAAAACAAAAGAAGGATTTACAGTGTTTAAATTCTTTTAAGATCTAATAATATGTAGACTGGAAAATAATGCTGGGATTGAGGTTTAGTTTCATTTAAAGGAATCTTCATGTTGACAAATGCAAGCATTCCTATATGCGTGTGTGGGACATGTATGTGGATTAAAACACTCAGAACTGAGACTCTGATTTCCTTTAAGTGGATGTGTTTCATACCTGCACCATTTGACCCTAAATTGTTGTCATATAGTCCATTTATCATATATAGCTTAAGAACAATGCATGAATCTGAGTGCACCTTGAGACCTGGGGTTTGTCATCTGTTAGGTATTTGTGCTTTATGAAGTAACAGCTCTACAAATCTGATAGCACAGGAGATGTGGGAGCAGAAAAAACGGCACACTTTCCAAAACTCTGGCTTCATATAAAAATAGGAATTCAGGAATAAAAATTTTATTTGTGCATTATAAACAAAGACCAGATATTATTCTTTCACAACCAACTATTCTTCTGCTGTCCCCAGCACATTCCTTGACAGATCTTCTTCCTGCAAATTTTCCCCTGTACTGATACCAAGGACTTTGTAAATTTGCCTGTGATTGATGCACATGCAGAAGCCTGACCAGAGTTCCTGTTACTTACACAGGCCTGTAAGCTGTGGGGTAAAAGGTGACAGAGTGGGCTGTGCTGCTCATGTGAGTGTATTCAGCCCGCTGCATCCTGTAAATACCAGACTTCCTGAGATTCATTGTGGATTCACCATATAGATGACACTAATTGAAAGTTTCTGCTTTATTGCATGTACACTACACAGTATCTACTTCTGGCCAAAAAGTCCTTACAAGAAATCCAAAGTGCTAGCCAGGGATTCTGGTTCTAGCTGTGGCATAAAATAGAGCATACCTGAATCTAAACTGTGTGGTTATAAAATAATGACAGAGCACAGCTTTCCTTCGGGATTGCATTCCCAGTGCCAGCTGCTGCAGCAAAAGGACAGCAGGGCTGGATGTTTTGTGGATGGTTATTTTATGCATTTGTGTTATGTAAAGCAGTTTCTGGAATGGGAGCTCTTCTGAGCTGCCATTCTTCTGTTGCTGCATTGTGACACCTGTCTGAATTCAAACTTGCAAAGGTTTCAGTTCATTTAGCAAAATTTACTTGTTCTCACATTGAAGGACTCCACATTTTCCTCATGTAACTTACTCAGCTTTGTGTTAGACATCCTACAATGAACTGGGAACAGTTTGGTGGTGGTCAGACTGTCAGACTTCTAAGATAGGAGACACATCCTGAGAGATTAAATTCTCAGGGGCAAATACATAACACATAATCCACCTTTTATAGACTTACATGGCTGGTGGTTGTTGGAGATTTCATTGACTTCCTAAGCAGTCACAGAAGCTGCTCTCTGTTTAGAAGTTCTCTAAAAAGAAAGCGTCAGTGTTATTAAATAGTAGATATTAAAGTTTGGGGGTAGTGTATATCCCCAGGGTCCATATTTGCCTATTTAGTACAACCTCAAACAGTTCTTGCTCCTATGCAATTCTCACAAAAAAAAAAAAAAAGAAAAGAAAAAGAAAAAAAAAGAATGCATAACAGAGGGCTGTTACTACTCCTCCCTAACTCTGGGTAAGAATCTTTGTTTCCCTCCAGCTTAGGGAAATTCACTGGCACAGAAAGGTGTAAATTACATATCTGTGTGCCAGCTTCAGAGAGCCTGGCCACAAATACTTCAGTTGAGACGATTTTGTTCATGTCTTTAAAGGACAGTGAGAAAGATTGTGCTTTCTCTGATTTTGTAACTTAAAAAATATTAATAGAACAATCTTTAAGTGAAAAGATAGTTAAGTAAATGTTTATTTGGGGCTTTTGTTTTTAGGTGCAAGTAGTTAAAAGTAAACAATTACTATCAAAGAGGGCACATGTGAAAGTAGTAAAAGGAGATAAAAATGCAGAAGAGTGAAAATGCAAAGAAAAAGTAGCTTTTAGCATAATAATTAACTACCCAATCTACCCTTCCTTTATTCCTTGCAGGCTAAGTCATTGTAAGTGAATTAATGGTGAAACATCCAGTAATAGGCCTTGGTAAGGAAATAGGAGCAGTGTATCAGGATATCCTTTTTCCGCCCCAGAGTACCAATACTTTCAATTTTATATACAACGGAAGTAATTAATTGTAACACAAAGAAGCACAGCTGTGTTTCCTGATGGTCACACATGCAATAGCTGCTATTGTTTAGCATTTTGAGTATGTACAATGAAAAGTGTTCAAGTGCTTAGAACATTTTATATTCTCAGGGATTTAATTTCCATTGGTAGCTTTTGAATCCATAGTGGATTTTTAATATGCTATTATCTTAGATCCAATCCTGCATCCCTAATCAGGTAATTTTTTGCTGATGCCAGTGAGAGTTTAAACTGTATTAGGTGTAGCTGCCAAATGAGGAGATTTGCAGACACAGGCCAATTTCTCATTGGAAGCAAAGTTTTTTTTAGACTATTTTTTGGGATTTGCTTTTAGCTGTATGCATTTAACTTGTTCAAGTTCCAGTTTCAGTTAATATTCAAGTATCTTACACACTAAAACAGCTTCATTACTATGCTTTTAACTTTGTTACATATTTTCAGACATTTCAGCTGAAATACAAATATATCCTTTTATTATTTTGTAGACCTGTATTATCTTGGATTTGCTAGAATCAGAAAAAAAGAGGTGAATGAGACTATTTTGCAGCATTTGCTCTTATTTAATAGCAATGTATTCATGTTTAAAGATGTTTAGACTGAGAAAAAATAAGAAAGTGATAAAATTATTTAGTTCATTTATTTTCTATAGGATTCAGATCTGTTTCAGTCTAACAAGCTTGGAAGAACAGAGCAGTTTCAATCTCATAAATGTCCATCATTGTAAATCTCTACAGTACCCATTCCTACAGCTGCCAGAAACACATCCACTTGAATCCACGCCTGCTGAGGGCAAAACTGTTATACACAACAAGACAGAAATTTTCTGTATTGAAAAGAATTTGCCTTGTGTAGCAGCAGCTTTAAAAAACATTTCCGCTTTCAGCATTGCTCCAGTTTCAGGACAAAACCTGAGCATCAGGCTTAATAGATGAACTGTCATACAGTGTGGGTTTGGATCTAAGGATTATTCAAACTTGTAAAAGAAACTAACAAATGCCTCTTGTAATAAAAGGTGGAGGAACACAAACATTTTAGCTTCTCTCTGAGTATAATTAAAACTTCCTTGTAGATCATTTGGCACCACTGACTGATAATTCAGAACATAAATTTTAAAATCAGCACTACAATCTAACTCTAAATACTTAATCTTCTCTGAGCAAATGAAGACTTCTAGGATTTTATGTGCATGCATCTAGGGGAAAACATATTACTAATTCTCCAAACAAACTCTGATGTGAGTGAGGCACCCTGGTGAAGCCTCTGCTGAGCCTACAAATATTATCTTTTCTGTGATAAGACTTTTAATGCTTTGGCTTTAAAAGAAACAAAGTAATTTGAAATGTTTCCTTGTATTTATAAGGAGAGTTATCGCAGGGTTTATTATGACCTGGTGAAAAGATTGCAGCAAGGGTTTTGTAAATGAGAATCCATAAAAACAAAATCATACAGCTCAACTAGGCACAGGAAGAAGAAACAGAAAAAGCAGTGGGAAGTTTAGTTCTTGACTTGCAAAATGTCTCCCAGAGCAAAGTGCTCCATCACTACAGCCCTCTGCCCCCCCGTGGAGTCAGCTCCCCACCCACAGCTCAGTGAGGAACCAGCTCCCACCCTGCAGCAGCTGATGGGGACAGGGACAGCCATTATGACCTCCTTCCTTCCCGGCCACCTGCACAAGGCAGAAGCGCAAGTAACCCCAAAACGCAACAAGTGCTCGAGCTGCGGGAACACTTTTCCTCTTTCCTTGTGCCCCAGCTCTGCACATGGAGCTGTTACTCCTTGGATCATTGCCACAGTGCTCTCCAGTGCTGCCCTGGACCCAGTTCCACACCACACTGTTGGACTCAAGGTTGGACAGGGCTTGCCTCTTTGCTGCCAGTGCTCCACCTAGCAAAAGTTTTTAAAAAACACTTTTCTTCACAGATTAGACTCTGCTTTGTTGAATTAATTTTGCTTACATTTAAAGAACTTAATGAAATCCATGACTTTTGTAAGTAACAAACAGCTGAATAAATTTATAATCAAAAGAATATGCTTTCAAGTAAGATAATTCTGAAAAAGAGACAAAGCCAAATTCATGTCATATTAAGTGAAATAATTGTGTCCCTGGCTGAAGAGCAATATTCTTTTAATATGTAACATGGAATATTTATTTTGGTAACAGTAACAGAGAAATACTCATCTAATTGCAAACAGTTTTCAAAAATATATTTGGACCACAGATTTAAGACATATGAATTCCAGAGACTGAAGGGAAAAAGGATCTACAAAGATCAAGTCCTATCACATGGCTGACCTTCTCCCTATATATACCTCTTTGTTCTTTTGATATTCAAGTCTGTAGTTCCCTAGTGATTCCAAGAACTAATAAGGAGTTCCTGGAGAGGAAATAACAATGAAAGCAGATGGAAGACTATCCAATTCTTCTTTTTTTTTTTTTTAATACAGCTCTCTTCATCAAGACAGTCAGTTTTGAACTGCTTCTTCTGTATCTCTTTACACTTCCACACCTCATCTTGCCCAAATATCAAATGAACATACGCTTATTTCTGATTTTCAGGCTTTAATAGTTTTGAATATTGCTCAATTAACAAAATAAATACTTTGTGTTACCAAAACCTGCTGTGTCTGAGTTTTTGCAGATTCCTAAAATCTTCCACCAGGTAAGATTGCTGCTGATAACCAGCTCACTGGAATCCTGTGTCATTCTGAGAGCCCATCACCTAAAGTGTTCATTTTTTCGTTTAAAAAGGTCTCTCCACGTATCCTGGTGGAGATATTGGAAGCAAAAGTACTGCACTGTTTTGAAAGACATCAGTATTTGCTCTGTGATGTTTCATCAGACATCCCTCACAATCTCAATCCTTTCTAGGATGGTTATGATTCATCATTTTAGATTAAGATGCAGTTTGGTCTCCTGCAGCCCTAATACTACTATAATGTAGATTGCTTTTGCAGACCTTATTCTGTGATTAAGACAAGGAGTTACACAGCACTCAATGCAGAGATGGGCATTACTTGCCATACCAATACAAACTTCAGCCTCAAGCAACACTGTTTCTGATTTGACAGGGACTGTCACTTGTGGGTATCTTCAGTGCCCAAGTGCCTTGAAAAGTACTGGCTGAGACAGCAATACCTGCAATGTGCAAATTCACACACCAGGAATTGGATGAAAAAAGTTGATGCATTTCACAAAAAGGGTTAAATACATTTCAAGGCTAGTGGCTGTTGCTAAATTCATGCACCCTGGATTGAAATCAATACCTAACATCTGACAAGCACTGGACTGTATTAGCACACATTATTACTGAAGAGATGCTAGCACTAACAGCTTTGGTTCTGCTTGGGAGCACACACACGCATGTTGCATTCTTCTTCCATATTGAGTGTCTATTCTGCTGCTATAATCTGATAGTACACAGAGTGGAAGAACAGCAGACTCATATTTTCCTTTGAAATTATAAACATAAGCATAGGAGTTCTGTATTGCTTGGCATGGAAGCTGTGATTTTGTCTTTCTTGCAGGCTGGCTTTGTTTTGGACACTGACAGATTTTTCTGGATGATGGTGATTGGAAAAAATTTTCTAAAAGTCTCGTAAGACAAGACCTGCATTTTTAAATGCCTATCACCACAGTATCTGGCCACATAAAATTATTAGGTGTGCCTTTACCTGCCTACATTTTAATGGAGTCTGTAAAGTTGAGAGGTTTGAAGTTATACTTCCTCGGTTGTTTCGCTGTGTAGGTTAGTACACAAGTTAAGCACATCTAACAATCTGTGGGTAAAACACATGTGAGCCAGAATGCAGAGCCTGTGCTCTCATCGTACATTCAGAGGTGACAACTCTGGAGTGGAGCACCCAGCATTTCCAAGTCCTATCTGATACTAACATGCAAAAATGGAGCTACACTGTGGAGAGGTCAACAAAATAAGCAAGCCCGTGTTTCCGCAATACATCCACATGTGGCTACTTGGCACCAATAAGCCAGATTGCTTCCCAACTGGTTATTCTCTAGAAACAGCTTATCTGGGCAGGCATCTCCACACGAGCAATTACTGCTGTGTCCTGAAGGCCTAAAGAGTGTTTTGGTGTGCAGCAAAGGGAAAATGAACAGGTCTGTACGACCCAGGTGATCTTCGTTTCTCCCTGTAGTTGGCTTTGTGTGTAAAGTTCTTGGTGCAAAGTAACCAAGTGACAGGACAGGTGAAAGGGAAGAGGACGTGAGCAGCACAACTGCTGTCACATTGCCGAGTGAAGGATTAAAAACAGCAGCGCAGGTGGGAGCTGTGCAGCCTCCCCAGCACAAGACACTGTCACTGGAGCTCCTTCCGCACTGCTGCTGGGAGACCTCACTTGAAGACAGACAGACAAATTATTACTTTTCCAATTTGTCCTAATGATAAGGAGCTTGGAACTGCAATGCAAATCATGGCCTTCAGCATCCTTATCAGCGAGCAGAGCAGCTCATTGCAGAAGTTATAATGTATTCCAATCCAACTAACTGGGCATATTTATTTAGATACAGGAAATGGGAAAAGCAAACAAACAACGCTGTCCTTTGCAATGCAACTCTATCCCTCATGCGGCACTGCAACGTCAGCCTTCTCAGAACTACTTTTCCACGAATCCAAAAGGCCCATGCGACTCCCTCGTTTTCCCTATGCTGCTGCCACCATTGCCTGCTCGCTGTCCTCCCCAGCTCACAGGCAGCTCTCCTGAACTCCCATCAAGGCTGCTGCGGTAATCCTGCACCCCACCTGCTCTGTGAATCTTCGCAGCTTGTCCGCTTTACATGGCACCAACTCCACCAGCACCTGGATGGAGCTTCCCGGCCCTGCAGCCAATTCCAGCTGCTTTTCTCGCGTCTCGACCCTCTTCAAGGCCAGCTGTGCTTCCACGACACCGGCTTGGCCACTTTTTGCCCTCACACTTTCCCGCCCTTTCCAAGAGGCGCTTCTTCACGGGGAAAGCGCTGCTGGGCGGCGGGGCAGGAAAACGCCCGGGCCCGGGCGCCCAGCGACAAGCGGGCCCAGGCTGCGGCCCGCGCTCCCGCCCGCGGAGGGGCGACTGGGGAGGAAAAGCAGGCCCGGCTGGTTCCTCCCGGCCAACTTTCCTTCCCGAGGAGCCCCGCCAGCCCTCCCGCCCACGGCACGTGCTGATGGACGGGCGGGGGCGGCGGGCGCGCTCCCGGCTCCCCGCGGGACCCCGCCGCGCGCGCTCCCGGCTGCAGTGATTGGAATCCGGCTC
>VZTX01000611.1:196803-269156 GCA_013400915.1 Pardalotus punctatus
GCTGGCCGTGCGCTCCCTCCCTCCCTCCTGCCCTCCCTTGCCGGTGTTGTAATCCCGGGCCCGGTGCCGAGCGGCCCCAGCCGGAGCGAGCGGCAGCGCCCGTCGTCGTGGTGGGAAGGGTACGAGGAATAAGGTGCTTCGCCTTCCTTTTGTGCGAGCCTTGAACAAAGCTGGCCGCCGTCGTTCCAAATCGGTTTTTGCCGTTCAGCGACGTCAAAAAAAGTCTGAAGAGATAAAAACCCCTCATAAATGTCCGTACCTCAGTAGTGAAAGATTGTGCTGTTGAGGATCGATTATGTACGCGGTTTTCATAACTGATTACAAAACCTATTGAACAGGGTTCCAAAGCGTGAATAGCTTTTTACCACCTTTCAATCAACCACCCTCTGATGCTGTTTAGGTAAAATTAAGAGTGAATTCAGCAGCAGGGAATGGTAGCAAGTTGTGGTATTTCCTTTCAGCAGTTGCCTGTTACTTTGTGTCAAGTTGTATGACGATTTTTCCCAGTAAATTGATTGCCCTCCGAATTTAAATATTTTGTTCTCTGCTTGGAGGTAATTATCTTTGAGTTCTTTTATCAAGTTAGCATGCTGGGAATTGGTTCAGGCCTGTTACCTGCAGGGACAGAGAAGCTGCTTTTGTAGATGAGGAAGACTTTCCTGAATTGAAAGGTTTGTTTGATTTGTAATAGAACCTAGTCCTGGAATAAGAAAGTTAACATAAGCGATTTATAGTCAGATAATTTATCCAGTCTATAGCTAGAAATACTCCATGTTGTCGCATTTGTAGCAGCCTGGATAAAACTCTTGCTGACAATGTGTTTGTCTTTTGGTCTTGTACTTTTGTTCTTTTCGAAGCTATTTTTTAGGTTATCCACCACATCTTGTTTTGAAGGTGTGTGTGTGGGGCTGTGTATTTTAGATGTATTTATACAGACAGGTACAACCTGATAGGCTTTGAGTTCTGGTTTGAAATTTTATCGAGGGTCTTCTCACACACCTGCAAGATTCAGCTTCCAGTCCTTAGTATGTACCACTGGCTGATCTGTTCCAGGGACAGTGAATATATGTGGCTGTACCTGAATTATTTTTTCCCATTAATTTAGCAAAGTAATTTAGCTGTGAAAGGGGGACCTCTGGATGTTATCTCTTTGAGCCTTTGTTCAAGTTAGAGCAGAAAGCTGTTGGTAAATTGCAAGCCTGAAATAGCCTGTTAGTTGGAATTCACTGATTAAATACATGTTTACTGACACAGTATGTAGCTAGAGCATAGACACCCTTAAAGCCAGTGTATGGGACCCCAAATCCTAGTGTTTTGGCCTGCAAGATCCTCACAGTGAAAATAGTGTGGTTTGTTATGCAAATTAAAAATGCTGAATATGATGGAGTGTGTAATCATACATGAGCTCTTTCTCAGGTCTGACATGCAGAGCTGCAGTAACTTCTCTGGTAAATTGCTGAAAAACGCAGGTGAATGAAGGAGACCAGTCAATATGTGGCAGAGAAAGTGCTGCAAATGTTTGTTTGTCCTTGCTTATTTAAAGCTTCCTTGCTTATTTCAAGCATCAATTGAAGATCTCTCCTTTCTATCTGGATACCTGGAAAAACATCAGGTATATCTTGGTTCCTCTGTAAAAAGAGGGCATATTTTCAGTGCCTGGGATTTTTTTCACTTATCTTACTGTCATCTGTAACAGAAGGAACTCAGTAATTTAAAAGTATATCACATCGGAGTCATATGTGGGTACAGATGGAGTACTTGGAGCCTTGTTTCCTTTGCTGATATTCCCCAAAATGCAGGACTTGGGGGCAGGCACAGAGTGTGCCTGACAACAAGTTTTTCTTTTCACTGCTGTTGGTTTAGTGGTTCCACTTTTTCCTTTCTTGGACAAGATCTGCAGAACCCTCTGCAGTTGTCCCACCACAGTCGTGCTGATGGTCCCAAGTTGCAGTGGTGTCTCCTGTGCCTTCCAGGATGGTCAGTGCTTTAAAGGGAAAATGGGATTTCTTTCTGCCGTGTTCTCTTGCAATCCCTTAAAAGTTACTGTGAAATCTGTTGAGGGTTCACTATTCTCAGGCCACAAGTAGTTACTCTTTAAAATGTTTAAAACTGACAATGAAATGTAAAACTTGACCTGCTATATTGTGTCCTTTAAGAATAATGTGGAGACTACACTAGGTGATCCTTGGAACTGGGTAAAAAATCGGAATAGTCTCTTCTTTGTACAGAAAACATAATTTTAGCAATCTCAGTGCTCTTATTGAGAAAATCTATGGAATAGCTATTTTGTGAGGGATTCAGTCCAGAAACATCTGCACAGTACATTGTGTTTTGGGCTGTGTAAATCCCAAGAAGTTTAGTTTGATAAAACAAGTAGCTGGCCCACCACTGACCAGGCAATCAATTATGGGACAAGCTGCCAACTTGCCAGGATGGTTTTTGTTGTGAATTGTCTTCCCAGCATTTTGCTGGGTATATTTACAGAGCATATTACGTGAATTTCATGTCCATTTTCCCCCAAAGCAAAACAAAGCACTTATGCTACTAGTCTGCAATATAAAGTCAATATATATTTTGAAATTCTCTGTAACAGGTTTGACACTGAAGTGTTTTAGGTTGTCATGTATTTGATACATTGAGAAGACCAAGAACTTAATTTATGTTGTGGTCGTGCAAAACCCATGCATGGGTTTCTGGTTATGACCCTGTTGTTTCAACTGTACACAAACAACTTGAGAAATATGGTCATTCTGATTCAGGTTTATAATCCAGAGAGGGTTTTTCTTGCCCTATTTCTAAAGGGTGTCTTGTAGTTGCCATCCTGTTTCATTTGAAGTTTCTGCATTACAGTTCGGTTTACTGCTGTTTAATAATGGTCTGGTTAGCAAAATTCAAAACAAGTGATAGAGTAGGAAAATAAACTCTAGGTCATGATTGTGATAGTATTCATAGGTTGTATATGCTGGAGGAAAGGAGAAGCCACAGCAAAGCCTTGCTGAAGGTCAGGTGTGTCACCAGCTCTGAGTTTGTGCAGTGACACCTGTAGTTACAGTGAAAGTGAGTGCCTTGACTCTTCACTGGGGAGGGGCAAGTGCTCTGAGTATCATGAAGGTGTGAACTTCAAATGTTTTAAAATATTTTGATTAGACAAAAACCTGTGTAGTAGTAATTCAGGGTGTGTACCTGCAGCGTGCAGCTGAATGTGTTCATGCTCATTTTCCCCCCAAAATACCGAGGAAAATGTAGTATGTTTAAATGTAATTCGAGTATGTGATGAGTTGCTGTGCATTAAAAGGGGAAAAAAGCCACTATTATTAACTCAGCTCTGCAGTATTGTAGCTTAATTTGCATCATATATTATAACAGCAGCAATCCTTTTTGCAAAAATTTAAAGTCACTTAAATTCTTGCAGTGTCTCCTCAGATAATTGCATTACATGATGGTTTCAGTCAACTTTATTAACATAAAATGTGGGAGCAACTAGCAATTTTTTGTGTCTATATTCCCTCAGTTCACCATCTTAAGGAGAAAACTCTCAGTCTTGCCATGCTTTGGTTGATAAAACACAAGCAGATGTAGCATGGCTAAGTTAGAGAAATATCAAAGTCTCAGAAGATATGTACCAGGATATAGATCTGGTTCATGGAAGTGATTTCCTTTTCACTGCTGCAGCTGTTGAAATTATTTAAATTTGCTTTTCTTTTCTTGTTTAAAAAAAAAAAAAAATCCCACCTATAACCATTTGTAGGCCTTTATACTTCCTCTGTGAAAGCCTGATCCCAAACTTGACTGGAAATCAGTGGGCAGAGCTCAAATGACTTTGGAGGACTGAAGTCATCAGAGATTTCACTTATGCAGAGAATCAATACTCTGCTCATGAGATTTGTGCAAATGAGTACACTGTGTGCTCAGAGTCAGAATGTCACGGATATGGAAGTGGTGAATAAGCTCAGATAAAATTTTCTAAATTAATCATTCTTCTTGCTATCCTGTGTTCAGTTGGAAATTCACAGTGCAGTGGTTGGGAAGAGGCAGAGGAACTGTTCCTGTTTTTGCAGGGGTATAGAGGGTTTGAAAAGGAAGCCTAAACAGAAGGGTCGGGAGGAATTGTTCAGCAGGGATAATGGATACCAAAAATACGAAAAACTGTATCATCCCCTTGTCCCTTTATATTTGGGAATGAAAGAACTTGTAGAATAGTATGAGAACAAGAGGGATTTATTGGAAGAAAGCAGTGAACCTCAGTGACTGGAAATGTGAGTGAGGAGACCACAAAGCTGGGTAAAATGTGCTCTTCCTGGCTGCATGTCTTCTTTGCAGAAGAGAAATTAATCTTTAACAGAATGCATTGGAGAAGATTTTAGATCCCCTCCTGTTTCCCGGTCTGTGTTGTGTGAGAAACAGGCCCTGCAGTTGTCAGGCACTGAGTTTGGACAACTGAGAGTTAATTACGGGATTGGGAGAGGGCACAGGAATGAACTGCCAGCTAATGAGGTGCAGCCGTTTTCCCAGTCCATGTTTTGGGCACTGAATCTATCTTCTGTTCAGGTTATTGAAGGGATTTTAGCAGTAATGAAAAATGCAGTAGTGGTACCAAGTGTTAAGCAGAAATGTTCCTGATGACAGAAGATATGGGAAATTTTGCTTTAAAGGGTTTTTTTTGAAACTTGAATGTCTCCTCTCCTGGAGACAAGGCAAACAATAAATCCCACGGAATAAAAGTGTGGAAGTTTCATTTTAATGTATAGATGTATTTTTGTAGTTTTATCTTCCATATTTACTAGTTCATAATAAATTTTTTTTTGGTGAAAATGTCTTATAGAAGGTTTTCTATAGAGTATTCGATGTGTATGGCATTCATTAGGATTGAAGATTGTGCCCTTCCCCACCCAAAGGCATATTATTATTCTGAGCCTAAAATTAAATGTAAAACTGTATAGGTTTTATGGCCAATCTGTCAGATTTGCGGAGTTGAGTCTGTGGTCCTACCAGGGATAATTTATCTTTAAAACCTGTAGTGTGGACTGAAGTTTAAGACAGACAATATTCTGTGCCCTAGTCCTCTACTTAGATGAATGGAAATTTTTATAAACAATGCTATCTTGATATATATTTTTTTAGTATTTTACTAATTTTGCATTAATAAATACTGAATTGATTTGACAATGCCTGATACTGGTTTACACTAATTTTTGTATGTTTTGTAAGGCTATTTTAGTACATGGTGAGTTACTTATTTTTACACTTACAACTATAGTTAATTATAACTCTAAAAAGAATCAAAACCTGGAGTGTTGTTTTACTCAGAAGTTTATGGCAGAGGGCTCTGGTGAAGTGCAGAAACATTCCCATATAGCTGATACTCTTCAGTTTCCTGCTCTTAAAATTTCACGGAAGGAATGCAGTTAGAGACTCACCAATTTGGTTAGACCAGGAACTGCAAAATCAAACCCAACCCAGACAGGACAGTTTTTATTCAAACTCAAGCCTCTGTTGAACTGTCTGTTTTTGTTCTACCCCTGGCCCCGTTTCACTCCCCCACCTCTCTTTAAATTCACAAGTTTTTAAATGTAGAGATGTTTCTAATTTAGAAAATTATTTTGGTGTAATGAACTAAAACAGAGAAGAGGGGACTAAGCTGAGGGAGGTCAAAAACCAGATGGAAATAGAAAATCTGAAAACACGGAGTAAAGAAAAAAATCCCCCTTGAAATAATAGAATCTAAATGCTGAAATTATACATCTGCTCAGCAGCTGTGCATTCCTTAGCCAGAGGTTCCGTTGCAGAAATGGCGTTGCTCAAGTTTTTCTCAAAGCTTCAAATGCTGTTGTATAATATTTATATCTCTCTAGTACTGTCAGTAATAGTCTTAGGAGCCTGGAGAATAGAGGTGGAGGGAAGAGCTGACGTAAGAATTTCCTTCTTTGTCCGTAAGCATCTGTAGTGTGTATAGTTGTTTGCTGCAATGAAATTCTGTGATTTTCTTTCTTGGTCCTTCTTTATAAGTGTCTTTTCATTTCCGCTGACTGAATTTCAGAGAAGTTGGTTACAGGAAAAATAACTGACTAGAACTCTATGGAAGGAGGGTGCACTAGTAAGAAAAGAATGTTGCAAATGCCTCAAGTGTTTTGCTCCCAACGATGGCCAGCAGTGTTGCTCCAGAGGAACACAGAAGGCAGTCTAACAGACCACTGTGGAATTACACCACTCTGTGGAAGCTTCTTCCTACATCTCCATAACCAGGAGCTAGCTGAGACTGCAAGGCACGTTAGTACATTTCAGTATATATCCCTAGCACATTAAGCAATTTATTTATAAAAGGTCTCTATAAGCTACTAAGCAGCTTATAAAAATGTGTAATTTTACATTTTCGTTTGTGTTCTTTTTTTCCTTTGTACTTCTTGACACTGTTGTTCATCAGAGTTACCTGCCAGTACTGAGATTTATGTATGGTAAAGCTGGTCTTTGAGAAAGCATTGGTTTGAGTGCTGATGTAAAGGGTGATTTAGTTAACGTATGACCCTGAGATGGTTTGGGTTTTTTGCTTTGTAAAAAGATAACAACTCAGGGGACTCTTGCTTCAAAGAGTTTTAGCCAAAATTTAAAAGTTTGAGGTTATGTAAGAGAAATGTCAGAGTTTTCAGTGGTTTTGAATCTTGATTTCAAACTGTTTCTGCATTTGGAAGAAGTAATTGTTTACTGGATGATATTTTTTACTATATTTTTTTACTATTTTCTACTTGGGACAACTGAAGGTAAAATAAGTCCCCTTCAGGTTACTTTCACAGAGAACTTTCAGGTGTGCTGTAAATACAGATCCCAGGGTCTCCTGAGCATTTCAAAGAGCAGGAGTGGGGCTTCGGGTTCAGGTTGCAGGGAGTGTGGGCAGAGGAGCAGTGGCGTGGTGAGGAAGGCTTGCTGTGTTTGAGCTGTAAAGGGAAGCCCAGAGCTCTCCTCTAAGAGAGTTCCTTACCTGGGATAGGAGTGACAGAACTCTTATCTCCTTGCTCTGTATATAACTGCAAAGCACCTCCTGCCATTTCTACCCATCCATACATTATTACCCACTGTTGCTATTGACTTTTCTCTCCAGCGTCTGTATAACTTTTGTCGTAGTGTGAAATGGGTTTTCAGGCTATTGAAATGTAGCCAGTACAAAGTTTCTAAGATTTGAACTAAGTTGATTCTTTTATTTGGATTTCAGTGTTTTCCATATGTTGTGGAAAAGACTGGGCACAAACAGGAGAAATTGGAGGTCTGCATGCAGTCACATCCTGTTTTGATCAGAGATGGGGTTTTGATCCAGACATGGCTGGAATGCTGCAAGGGCTGGCTATGGGCTCTTCAGGAAGGACAGGCTGAGGGATGTAGGGTGTTATGGGTTTTTTTGTTGTGAGGGTGCTATGGGACTTCCTGGAGCTCTTCCTTTTGGGTGGATGAGGAGTCAGTTGAGAGCTGGGGGTCAGGCCTAGCAGCAGGTCAGCACGGATGGTGTCGGTAGATGCCTGCAGGAGCCTATTGCAGTGAATGAGTGGGGAGCAGGGGATGTTGCTTATCTTGAATTCCTTAGGATAGTGGCAGTGTCACCTGTAACATCCTCATCAGCAAAGTTTGGAAGTACAGACTGGACAAAGGGACAGTGAGATAGACTGAAAATTGGATGAGCTACCAGGTTCAAGGAGTTGTGATCAACAACACAAAATCCAGCTGGGGACCAATAGCTAAGCAGGGGTTGAGCTGGATTTCCAGTACAGTGCAACCAAATGAACATTGTTGGCTGATTGGATGGAGCACACCTTCAGAAGTTTGTCAGCAGTACAGAACTGGGAGGAGTGTTTGGTAGGCCAGGTGGTTGAGCAGCCCCTCGCAGGGACCTGGATAGACTGGAGAAGTGAGCAGAGAGGAACCTCATGAAGCTGCACACAGGGGAGTGCAAAGCCCTGCACCTGGGGAGGTGCCCCTTGGGCTATCCAAGGGTGAGTGTTGTGGGCAGGCCCAGGGAGGTGATGATGCCCTTCAGCTCAGCACTGGTGAGACATATCTGGATGGCCCTGGCCAGTTCTGGGCTCCCAGGAAGAATGGGCAGGTACCCCTGTGGCAGAGAGGTGGTAACGGCCTCTCTGGAAGCAAGTGATGAGGGCTGTTTTATTCTGTGTGTGTGGAAATAGTGGGGAAGGAGGAGTGGATGGTGAGGTGGTGAAATTTGTAGCTGATACAGGTACTGTAAACTGGCCTGAGCAGTATTGAATGCCTGGATGATAAAATACTTGATGAGGTACAGTAAGTGCAATGTAATTTAATTCAGACAGAGGAAAAACAGTAATAGGCTCTAAATGGGGTATTAACACTTGGAGAGATCTTTGCTTTGAAACTCCTACTTTAGATTGAACCTATCTGCTCATGGTGTTGATTTTTTTCCCCCTCTCTTCTCTTTTTCGTGTTTCCCCTGTCACTTGTGTACTTGTGTCCACGTAAAATGTTGGATTTGTTTGCTAATGTAACTGAAAACTAACCACATAAAAAACCCCTGCGTTTTTGGTCATTTCCAGCTCACTGTGGTACCTTATGAAGAGTAAGAGGAGAGGAGGGCCAGCACTTCCCTTCTTACAATCAGCACAGGCTTAAATGAATTTAAGCCAATTTTGAAGCAGCATTCTATACAGTAATTGTAAGTTTTTTTAAAAATGTGATTATACAGCTGTACACATTCATTATATATGGACGTGCAGGTTATGTCCTTCTGGTAACACAATTTCAACAGTCCCATTAAAATGAGAAGGTAATTTTTTTTGTTCTGCTTTGATTTTTCCTTCTTCCAGCAGTACAAATAGGATGCAGTACTAAACAGACTTGGGCCTCTTCAGTGAGAGAAAGAGAAACAGTGGAGAGAGAGATGGTGATGGTAATCTATCAAACCTTAAATGAAATTAAGAAACTGATGAATAGTATTTCACCACTTTTTTTTTTTTTCTCCACGATTTAAGGGAATGGCAGGTTTACAAGGACAGTAAAATGGGGCGTTCCTTTCCTTCCTCACAGCAAAAATTTCAGTTGAAAAGTTGCTGCCAGAATACATGGCTGGGGATGAAAGTGCTGTGCAGATTTGCAATCACACAGATTTGTTGACGGATGTGTGCATTGATGGCAATAGCACAGTCACGTGTGCCTGGTGGTAGGTCAGGAACTCCACAGGTTTCTGGATGAAGCAAGGGAGGACTCTGTTCTCCCTTCATTCCCGACTGTCTGGTAGCAGGCAGTGTCACAAGCAGAGTGCTGGGCGAGACATCTGCCACAGAGCAGGCGGCAAATTCGGAGGCCTTTTATCACACCCACACGCACCCAGGCACGTCAGCTCCTCTGCTGTTGCACTTAGTAGTGTCTGTAACGCCTACAGCTTTTTTTTTTATGTTGCACTGGCACCCATCTGCCTTCGTTGACACATTTTTTAGGTTTGCTTTAATGAAACTGCCATCAAACGTGAAGTAACATGTTTTTTTGTATCTGCCTTATCTTAAACTTTTCTGTTCAGGTACTTTATTTTGCTCAGTGTGGAAAGATTGATAGTATAATTTCCTAAGGACTGGAGCAGTATAGCGAAGTAGACTTCCATTGATGTCTGCTGGATGAATAATTAACTGCCAGATGGAGAGGGCAGTTCTGTGTTGCAGATAAGCACCCTAAGCAGCCGGGTACACTCGAAGGGCCAGTTCTACTTCTTGTACACACCACCCTGGTGCGTCCTTCCCTCTTCCTCTGCAGCAGCACTGGCTGGCACTGCTCTGATGCTGTAGGGATCTAAACTGGCTGAGAGCCCATTACCCTTTTTTGCCTTCTTTTTTAATTTTTTTTCAGTAGGCTTCACTTCTTGCCAGTCTGGCTGTGGTTGTGGGGGCAGACCAAGTGTCACCATTGGCACACAGAACAAGAGTGCCCCTTGCAGGCACAGTTTAGTTGTAGTGTATTGTGCTTGTGGGTAACGCTGCTGTTTGGGAATGTTACCCAGTTTGAAGTGCTTAATTTTTTTGTTTTAAAAAAAAAATTAGCTTAAATGTTGGTGATCCGTGTAACTTCTTAGTGTATATTGAGTATATCCCTGCTCCACAAAGCAAAAATGGGTTAGTCAGAACCTTTAATTCCCATCCCCACATTTCTCTTTTCTCTTTCGCAGCTGAGTCCTTTGTTTTGTAGTTCTGTTAAATTTTTCTGTCTCTGATGTAGTCTGTAAAGTTTTGAAGTTTGGCGAATTCCTAATACCTAAAACTTCAAAGACAAGCTTCATGTATCAGCAGGCTTGAAGATTGGATGTCTAGTCAGATTGTGGAGTGGATGTCACACTGTTTCTGTTTCAAAGGTCTTGAGGTGTGTTACTGTCCCCAGAGGTGAATGATGTTACGATCAGAAGTGTTCAGTAAACTTGTTCTGCCTGGTAAGAGGGAGGTCAGTAGGCGCATACTGTCCAGCCAGCAAGACGTCGTTTGGCACCAGAGGATGTGGGAAGGAAGGGAGACAGAACTGTGGTTAGAGGAATATGCGTGTGAGTGGGGAAATGGATATACTGCTAAGGGACAGGGAGAGTGAAATCATACAGGATATACAGTGAGCTGGAGCAATTACACTGGGAAAAAATATACTCTAAAACAGAACAAATCTGTAGAAAACCAGGCCTTCCTGTGTCTGTTGCTCATAGTGCAATTTGTTTGATGTGTGATGACTTTTTTTTTTCCCCCTGAAGAGAAAAATTTGAGATGAAAGGATCACTTGAGTTTTAAGAACTAGAAATACCATAGGTGTGTGTTTGGCATCGCTGCCAGGGCAGAAGAGATCAATTCAGCCAAGTTTTTTCTTCTGTTCTCATTAACCTAGGCTTTATTAGAACAGAGAGAAAGCACAATAAAATCTTTATATAGCAGGCTCAGATATAACAACAGGTGTGCTATTCTCAAATCCAAGGATTTTTACAGAGTTGGTCAAAAGGAGCATGAAGTGGCAAAGCATCTAGCAAGTGAAATGTGTTTTTTCTGTATTACACTCAGCTCATGGCTATGACTGGGAAAATATATTTGAGAATTAAAAACAATCTCTAAAAAGGTCTTTTTTCAAAGAACTGGTGTACTTGAAGCAGAAGATTAGCTTTTTGACAATGAACATAATGGAATTAAATGCCACTGTAACAGTGCATTTGGTGTGAGAGAATAATCTAAAAATACAGTGTTGAAATGTCTGACAAGCTCATAGGAGTACCGATGCAGCCACATGTTTATATATTAGTGTGTCTGCAGTCCACACTCCTCCACCTACGGAACCCATTACAGTGTAATAAAAAACAGATTCTGCCTAAACTGTTTGTTGCAAATTCAGTTGCTTTTTGAAAATGCTGGATTTGACAAATGCTACTCTTCTGCACTGAGTTTTCTCTTCAGTGGGAAGTATTATCCAGAATTTGTGCTTTTGGAAGGTGTACTAGGAAGTATTTTAGTCTCGTGCAAAGAAATTTGCCAACGCTGTTGAGTTTTTAATTTTAATTTAGAATGCAAGTTTCCAGCAGTATACTTTAAAAATAACTTTATTTAAACCATTAATTTGGATACACCTTTCAAAAGATTCTCTGCTCCTGGAAGCAGTGGCTGGCAGAGGCTCCTCTGGGCAGGCACACAGCATTCAGCTACAGCTCAGTGGGACTGCTTGTCCGTGGTGCATTAGAGACCAGTGAATAAAGTGGCACTTGCTAGAGCAGTTAGTAATATTCACAGTCACATTTCTCATAGGAAATCAAGTGTGTTCAAAAGGACAGTTTGTTTAGAATGACATCTGTGAAGCTCTGTGTTACTCATGCATCCAAGAGTGGTAAAAAAAAAAAGGACATTTTCCATTTCCAAAGTGCTTTCTAACAGTATTTTATGTAACCTGTTTTGTGTCTCCTTCATCATTGTTTTACCATGTACGTATGCTTCTGTTATATGTGGTCTGTATTTTTCAAGGAAGTTTGTGACTGGAAATATTAAAATTGTTATAAGCAGGTATATTTCTTGACACTGCTTTTCATTTGTTAAAATTAATTTGCAATGGCAGTGTGAGTTTGAACTTCTTGGTTGTTTTGTTTTGTTTTTTCTTGGTTCCCTCTCCCTCCCACGGTGACTGCTTGTAATCTTTGCTGGTGTGAAACTTGTGCTGAACTGAAGGTCTTAAAGGTATTTGTGAGTGTCCTTGTAAAACATCACGGTGATGTTTTCTATCTGCTCTTTTGGAAAACAGAATCCTTGGTAAAATATGTATACATCTTGTTATTTTTAGCACAGTGCGTTTAACCCCTGTTGAAACCTTTGGGATTACTTTGTAGTTTTAGGACTTTTAATTTTCATTATATGTAGCTGTTGTGTGAAATATCCCAATAATAGGTCTTGAGACCAAAACACGACCTGTGGGAGTGACGGGGAAAGTTTATGTTAAAAAAAGACACAACAAAGTAAAACTACAGGGAGGATGCTAAGGGTGGAACTGTTACATTGGCCTTGTGAAAGAGAATCAACACTAATAACTTCTTGCAGGGCATTTAATAGCTGTCAGGTAATCGTGTTATGGTGTTTTGAGCTTCAGTTCTAATGTGTAAACATACTTGCTCTTCCACTGCTAACCGACAATTTGAATAAATTTTATTCCAGTGAGTAAGCATTATTAAATATATTTTAAAAGAAAAGTAGCTGTTTATTTGTTATACGTATGACATTTTCTGTTACCTTAGATTAACAGAGAAATTCTGGTTAAAATAGAAAATACTCTTAATTTTGACTATCTGATAGAAATTACAAATTGGAAATAAAATTCTGTAGAATGCTAACAGATGGGAGAGGTTCCTTTGGGGAAAAATTTAAATGTCTGAGTTGTATATAATCTGAGAGATGAAATGCTATCATATATGATACATAGCAAAATGACTGTATTTTGCTTTCTGTAAAATGAATTCTTGCAAATTTAAGTCTATTTGCAGTAAACAAAATTGTTTAAAGTGCTCCTATTCTGTAACAAATGCACCCGAGTAGAATTTTTGTTCTCATGCATAAGAAACAAACAAAAAAATCCTATCCTTGCATTGCATAGAATTATAGAGGTAGCCACTTGTGAGTGCTTCTGATCCTTGACCTGCAATGACATTTATTGATCATGGGGATTTTTTATAAGTGTATTAGTATATTGACAAAGGTGATTATTTTCATCATTCTGCTTACTCTAGGTTGTGGGTTTTTTTCAGATTTAAAATCTTTTGGAAGTTCCCTTCATAGTGGTGTTTGACATTCCTCACTAGAATCTAGGGAGTTATCATGAAGACAGTGCTTTAGTTCAACATCTCTTAGCACTTTGAATTCTTTCCTATTTTGTAGTTGTGAGCCAATACAGGGGAAATGGTGTGAGGGAAGGGATCCTGTATGCTCATTGAGATCTGAGTTTCTGGTTTTGACTTAAGATTCAGGCCTAAAACTTTGTAACAGCAAAGAGTTTCTGGCAGCCTGTTGCTGCTGAGATTTTTTTTTTTCTACTTAAATGGAGGGATTCTACCTATACAGTGTGCAGTGGCCAAAGGTCTCTTCTTGGTAGAGTTGCAGAATTACCATCCTTAGCAGTGTTCTGCAGTGTCAGATTTAGTTAAGCCAACAAAACTACAGACCACCTCCTATGGAGGTCACAGCAGTGAGAGTCAGTGTGAACTCCTGGTTCCACTGAAGCTCTCCTGAGATACCTTGAGGGCTTTTTTTTGTCAGTTCCCCATAGAACAACATTTGGTGGTAGTGCGTTTAGTGAATAAAATTACTATTGCTGGAAAAATGTTTTTCAGGTTATTCTTTCTCTCTTCTTACATGTACTGTCACTGGAATGATTATTTTTTTCCAAGTCTCTGTCTTTTATCTGGTAGCATAATGGCATCTGAGTGATTTCAGTATGTCCAGAATGGTAAAAATCTTGTCCATTTTGTTTCCAGCAAAAGGCTTAGTTATTCCAAATTGCAACAGCTTTTTTTCGTGGTATAAACTATTCATTTTTAGAGAAAATAGATGGAGACATTTTATCTGTAAGATCATCTCACACTTCCTTTGATGGGTAGCTTACTAATTTCTGTGCTTGTACGTAATTGGCCTGAAACTTAAGGCATTGTAGTGTTCTTATATCCTAAATAAACGATATGCCTATAGTTTGAAAAGGTGAGTGAATTCATAACAAAATCGTCCCTTTCATTTGAGAAAGGGACAATTCACATCATCCTAGAAATCTGTCTCATTGGATCTACACGAATGCATTGGTTTTGAGATGCGAGGCCTTGGCCGTGAAAGAGCCGTTCTTCCCAGTCCCTTGCTTCTGAGTAGGACGGGTCGGTGTCTGAGGACGGTGCAGTTGGGGTGAGTTTTGAGTCAGGGCGGAGGTGGCTCGAAGCGGAGAGCCCTGCGTGGCGGGGCTGCGGTGCTTCCGGAGCCGGGCACGCGCGGAGACGCCGGACACCGAGCCCGGGCTCTCCGTGCCCGTGCCAGGAGCGGCTGTGGCAGCCGGCTGGCGGGCGGGCCGCGGCGGGATGCCATTTTGAGGTGAAACGTGTGCGCTGCGGGAGGAGGGGCGGCGCGGCTCGGGTTACGGCTCCGCATTCCAGCGCCGGGAGGGCCGCGCCGAGGGGCCGCGCCGCGGGCACCGCCGGGCCCGGGGCTCTCGTCCCGCCTGCGCCTCGGGGCTTTGCCTTGGCTCCCAGCGAGCAGAAGAACTTATTAGGAAAGAACTCGGTTTTGAACTATTTTTAGAGATCAGAAATCCTTGTGGCGCTGTAATTTTGCTTAGCTTTCTGGAAGCAGAGTTTTGTGCTTCGGATATTTCCTTGAGAGCAAGAAGGTTAATTGTCCGATGTATTTATTGCCTTCTCATTTTTCAAGTTGTTACCTGTATTTACAGTATTATGTAAATTCTAGGTAAATATTTGCCTTTTTTCGTGGAGATGTAGATTTGTGTATTTAGCTTGTTTTCCCTTCTCTTCCCATGGATACAAAATAGCGATTTGAAGTAATGTGTTTTAAAGATCGTGTAATTTCCATTCCTTGTTTGCACGGCAGCGGTACTCAGTTGTTCCTTGGCAGAACAATGGTTGGGTACTTAGTGCACACTTCTTAAAGCTTTCACCATTAAAAAAACCCAACCTGCAGGAGAATATCATTGAGGCCTGTTATAATAGAACTGTGTTTGTATTTAAAGTTTCAAGTTGACTTCGGAACAGAATGTTTCGTGGCATATTTATTGTAGTTGTTACAGCAACGTCAGCTGGTACCTGCTGTTCCTGTGGGGTCATTAGCGTATCTTGTGTACTTCTTTAGAGCTGTATAAATCTTCTCAGGTAAAAGACAGTAAGGAGGAAATTTCAGTTTGAAACTGAGCATGTTGTGTTGTGCTGTTTGGGGTGTTGTGTCCTTCCCCCCGCTTCTAATTCAGGTTGTAAATCATTCTGCCCATCTGGTGTCCATAACTGCTGAAATTTTTTTTCCTCTGCCTTCAGTATATTATCCACAAACATGAGGTAAATAACGATTTTAGATTTAGTTCAAGAGCTAAGTACAGCTTTGTTCATGGGAAGGCTCAGCGAGAGCATGAGCTACAACATTCATCAGAGCTTAAACGATGAATTCTGTATATCAAATGCTGTGAAATGTACAAAGCAAATCAGCTGCAAAAATATCTTCTCTGGCAACTTGTTGGAATTGTATTATTTGTAAAATAACTTGAAGCTGTTAGATCATGGGATTTTTCTTCATGGCATGTAATCTCTTTGTAGCTAAAGGAGTAAAATGATCCTGGTTGTGGTTAGCAGTGCAGCTCTCTTGTCAAAGGAATTCCTTTTATTCCCCTCCCTCCTCCCACAAATAAAAGCAATCACACGCTGAAATGGGGAGTCCTCTGCAGTTGTATTAGTTAGAATGAAACACTCGAGGAGAGTATCTTGTTCTGATGAAAATTCTTTCTGGGAGTTGCTGCTGCTGCATCCCTGAGCTCCCCAAAACTGAAGGAATCAAACTGATTCTGTTTCACTGCAGGGAGTCTTTTGTGTCTCTGACAGCAGAAGTGTCTTCGGTACAGATGGGAGAATTTTCCTTCTCCTCAGCCTGAACATGTGAACTAGTCTTGTCTGGTTAAAATCTGTACATAAACTTATTGGTAAGATTGAGTTTACCCTAAGATCAATAAAATCTGACCATAATAGCAAAAATGAAACATTGACATTGAATCTCATTTTCTCGTTGAGACTATATATAGTAAAAATAAATTACTCAATCACCTCCCATACTCTTTAGCCAAATTCTTCTCAGTGTTTTCTCAACTTACTGCTCCTTGTGCTATAATTTAAAATGTCTGTGTTGTTGGTTTTAAAAAAAAAGTTGGTTCACACAAAGCAGTATGCAATGGATGCAGCTGCTGTTGTGAATATATAAAGGTAATTGATATAAAAAACCACTATGCATTTTTGTTTCTGTTCCAGTCTGTACCTCTGTAATGGGTTTTTCATTGCAGTTCAGATTCATCATTTTCATACTGAGATCACTGTGTATAATGCCTAGAAATGAGAAAAGAGCTATGAATGCACATATAATGTATTTCATGTAGGTACTCCTGCCAGTTTGGAAACCCCCAGTAGTCTGTGATGGTGAAGCCCCTGTGCCTGAGATCCAGGGCAGATTAATAAAAGCACAACTCTGGGTAAAAGTTCATTACCAACACCCAATTTCTTGCCTTAACTGAAAAAGAGCACAGCTGCTGGAGTCACTGTAAGTTAGCAACACGTATCTGAGTTATGCTGCTTCCGCCCACACATGCTTACCTTGCAGAATGTTTGCATAGATCTTCATAAAAACACTTCCCTTAATCTGCCATGGCAAGCAACAAAATTATTTTGGCACTAAATTAATATGGTATCGGAGCTGACAACCTAGGAAATGGAGGATATGCTCTGTGTCTGCTGTTGCTTTTGGTGTGAAGCTGTTACTTGTTCACCTGTCTGATAGGGCAGTGAGATAAGGGGTGGATCTGTGCTTTCACTTTTATTATATTCCGTGTAGCAGGTTAAGTAATTTCATTGTCCTCGTCTCAGAAATGCCATCTATCAAAAACCAAACCAAACAAAAACAAAACCAAAAAAACAGCTGACAACATGAAACCCATCACATCAGTTACTTGAAGGACTTCATCCTTTGGTTATACAGGGTACTAGCTCTGGTCTGCAACTAGGGGGACAATACTGGAATCAAGCCCAAATATTTTGGGTTTGGCTCAGTGTTCTGCTCGATTGGAACAGAAAGCATACCCAGCAGGCTGCAGGCTTGGTCTTCCACGTCTAGGTTCCCCAGTACAAGAGGGAGACTGATGCAATGTGTGGCCTGCAGGAGAGGGGCTGCCAAGCACCAGGTGTGTTTGCTCAGCCTGCAGAAGGCTGAGGAATGGTGTTTGTTGTCTTCAGAGAAGGTGGAGCTAGAGTCTTCCCAGGAGTGCATGTTGAAAGGATGGTAAATTAGTGGTTGCAAGTTACCGCAAGGTAATTTCTTACTGGATTAAAAAAAAAAAAAAAAATTAGAATGGTGAGGTACTTGGGACACATTGCTGTGAAAGGCTGCAGAACTGCCTTTCTTGGACATGTTCAGGATATTCCTTGTCAAAGTACTGAGCAGCTTAACTGAACATTGAATTTGGCTTCGTATTAGGGATTGAGTTGGACTGAGCAACTTCTGGAAGGTCTCTTCAACACAGGAGAGTTGATGGTTCTATCTGACAGCAACTTGAGTCTGTGGGGCTGACAATTCCTATGAAGAGGTCACCACCTTGTTTTTTGCCAGAGCTCTTGCAGGATGTATTGCACCTGATTTCTAACCCAGCCTAATAGAGTTAGAGTTAGTGAATGGAGGATTGGGGCAAAAATTGCTTGACCTTGTGTAACACCAGCCATGTTGGTTTATCTGGCTACAGTGGTTAACTTTGGATTTGTATTGTGTATTGGGGTAGAAATGAAAACTGGAACTTCAGTGTATAATCATCCTTTTGTGTCACAGGAGGGAAGAACTCAGCTACTAGATGTGGCAGTGAGTGCTGGTCTTTTTTTGTTCTAGGGTCAGATTTGTGGGCTTTTTGTAGTGGATCTTTCTTTAGGAGGAGACTCAACAATTTATTTTTTTTTAATTATTCACTTCTAAAATTAGTTACTTGTAACTAAGGTTTGTTTATTTCAGATGGCCTGCATTCTAGCTTTCTGAAGATTTTTTTCTGAAGATCTGGGTTGGGGAATGAAAAACTATGTAGACTTTTTTTTTCTGTTTATCCCTCATTTGTGGCAATCTTCTATTCCCTGATTTAAATCTGACTTTATACAGAGAGCTGTGCCAGTAGAGCTGCCAAGTAGTTTAGTGCTACAGGCTATCTGAAAATCTCAATCTGAGTATTTTGTCAGTGGGAGCCATTGGGTGGATGCCTACCATTTTATTTTTAAAAATTTTTTTAGTATGACAACTTGATTGTCTAAATAGATTTGGACTCCTATTTTATTTTAAATCTTAGCATTTGTATTAGCAGAAATAACTGTACATAGTCTTGTGCTACAGCAGTTACTACTTAAGTTTTTTTAAATTGTAGGTGTTTGTGACCTGGGAAAGATAACATAATCTAATGGATGTTAAATGCAGTTTGTTTCAAAGAGCATACTTGAAACAATGGAAAGACTTTAAAAAATGTTGAAGTTCTGTTTTTTCTTGTCAGTGTTAGATTTGGCAGTGGTTTGCAAGCATGACAGATTATTTGCCAGGAAAGGAGTAACTCTTAGTGTACTTCTCATGAGTCTCCTGACTTTTCTGAAAATGTTGAAATCCTATTGTAGGGCTTTAAATGAGGGAATTTATTTCAAAGTAAACTGTAGGTATTTTTCTCCCTCCTTTTTGCCAGGCAGGATATGAAATGGCTACAGGTAGAACTGTTGCCTGGAAGGAACAATTTTTATATAGATATAATAGAAAACTGACAGTTGTTTTTTTTTCAGCATAAATTATGCATGTCAAGTTTTCAAACTCAAGAGAGGACAATGGTATAATTTCTGTTATAATATGTAATAAACTGCAATGGGTTTTGTATTGGTGTTCTGGCCATCTGCAAGTCTTATACAAGCAAATAATTATGTTATTTTTCCAACTGGATTTTCTTGGCAATGTTATCAAATGTGAATGTTACCACTCAACTCCACAGAATCCTTTTTGTGTTAATTTTTTTAAAACACATTGTTAAGTAAACCATGTCAGAACTTGGTAGAGGACAAGAAGCCTTTAAGGCAAATTAATAAACTAGAGAAAATTCCCCAAATACTAAAAGCAAGAATCTTTTTCCCTGGTTCTTTTTTCAGATATCAACTGTGTACTGGCATTGCAATCTCTTAGCCTGTCCTCTTTTGCTCCTCCTTTCAATTTTGATTGCTTGAAAACCACAGTTTCTATACCCCATATGCATAAATGTATGAAGATCTCTCCAAAGGACTAGTGGCAGCTTGCAAGTCGTGTTTACTTTGAGGATGGTGACTTTGAGTTAAGCCCAAACCCAGAACATGGACGGAATCCCAGCATGGTTTGTGTTGGAAGGGATTTCCAAAGCGTCTTGTCCAAACCCCTGCAGTGAGCAGGGACATCTCCAGGCCTGCTCAGAGCCCTGTGCATCCTGACTTCGTGTGTTTCCAGAAATGAGGCATCCCCGCCTCTCTGGGCCACCTGTGCCGGTGTTTCACCCCTCTCCTGGTAAATAAATCCTCCTCCTATCTGGTCTGAATCTGCCCCTTTTCTTAGTTTAAAGCCATTACCCCTTGCCCAGTCACAAAGGCCCTGCAAAAACATTTGTCCCCATGTTCCTTCATTTATTTACCTTGAGTGTTGGTAACAGTTCTGCAACTGTTACTTCCTTTCTGCCTGTTTTTCTTCCCCCCCAAACCTCATTAGAAGGTGGAAATACAAGCGTTTGGTGTCTTTCTTGGCTTTCATTTAAAACTGCATATTGCATGTTTTCCTTTTTGTTACTGTTTTTAATTAGGATTTATTGCAACATCAACGAGAAATAGAACATATCTGTGAACTGAAAATCTTTCTCAAATATGGCTGTAGTTTCAGCAAAGACTCAAGAAAATATCAGGGGAATACAACTGTGTTTTTTCACTAGGTGTTTTGTTGTTGTGTTGTCTCTTGCATTAATTCAGGCTTTAAAAAAGCAGTCAATTTTCTTGGAATTTTGGGCTTTCTTCTGTGTCTTTTTCTCTGATTTTGTGTATGTCAGTAGGTTTGATCAATTTAAATATCATTATTGTCAGAAAATAGTGGTGATCTTGATGAGAATCAGCCAAAGAAAAAAGTGAAAACGGTTCCTCCACTGATATATTCTTTGTAACAGCTGTATTGGAAAAAATTCTCATATAAAAAGTGGCTTTTAAATTAATTTATTTATTTTAGTAGGATCTGAGGAAGCCTTTTTAAGGAGGATAAAATAAAGAAAATAAGATAAATGTAATAAAGATAAGACTAGATTATAAGGAACTTCCCTTTATAATTGTTGTGCACTGTTTCTCAGTACTGCCGTAGCAGAAATCTAGTAATTTCCTAGGTTCTACATAAACCATTTCAGTTTCACTTGCTGACAGTGGCTTGGAAAGCTTTTTATCTGCTTTTCAGTGGTAGCTGTGTATCCTGGTAGTGCTGGATAATTGTTGTTTCACACAATTATTTGTCCTAAAAACATAACATGAGAACAGTCTAAAGTATTAAATGGGCTTTTCTGTTTGTTCAGGGTCATATCCTGTACAGCTTCTAAGGAAAAATAAGCACTTGTAGCTCATCAAAATACATTGAACTTTAGATTTACAATTATAGCTTATGTTGTGAAAACTTCTAATATTTGCAGTTAACTAAAGAGTTTAAAAATTGTAAAAGCCTAAGATTTTTTTTTTTTAATGTAGAAAATACTTTTTTTAATAATCTAGGCGATGGAAAACCTGTAAAAGATGTACTCTTACTGTGCAGTAATGGAAGAGCTGTTTGTCATCACTTCACATGCCATACACAGTTTGGTTTTTCATGTGCTGCTCTGTGGAGTCAGCGTGCCTGAAGCAGCATGGTGAGGCTGAGGAGCTTTCGGGTGAGTCCTTCCTTTGCTGTTTGGGTAGGCAGAGTTCTGGGGTATTTTACCTTCCATCTGGAGGTGAGCAGTAGCTAAAAAACCCTGTTCTCTCTCCACATCTTTTCCTTACCTGTTACATTAGTCTAAACAATCTCCCTCCTCTTCGTCCCAGTCAAAGTATAAATATTCGAGCTATTTCATTTTTGCAAGACACTTTCCTATACACATTGCTGCTAAACATGTCTTTGTCGTGACCTTTGAAGCTGATGGAGAGTGAGTTCTTGTTCTTCCTGCTCTACTTGATACACCTTTGAAAGTCTCATCTGTCCCTGGAACAGAATGGTATTGCTTCATCCTGCTCCTGTTCTCATTGCAATAGATTCTGGATCTTGATTGTGCAGTTTTCAAATCCTCTGATTTTTTTTTAATTTTTTTTTTTTTACTGTACTCCTCCTCCTGGAGGCAGATACAGGATTCTGAAGCTGCTTTTCAGTTTGTCAGTTCTGGGCTCAAGTTACAAGTAGTGTGATAAGAATTACATGTCCAAACTGCTGCTATTTTACAGTATCTAAGAATGTTCCTCTTGAGATAGCTTATAAATATTTTGCATCTTTTAACAAAGAGGAACTATTCTGTTAAATAAGCTTTCAGCTTATTTAACAGAAGAAAACACCCCCTACAGCCAGCCAAGAAGCCCCCCACCTCTGCCAAACCAGTTTGCTGGACTGTGCATACAACTGATACTGTCGTTGTACAAATTGCAAAGCATTAGGGTCTGTTGACAAAGAGATAAACCTTACCCCTGAGGGAGCATGTAGACAAGGAAAGCCTGCAAGCTCTTGCTTCTTCAGGAAAATTCTTAAATACTCAAATTTTTCAGCTTTTTGAGCTGTATTTTGAAAAGTGTATGTTGTGTGGTTGCCCCTTCTCCCTCCCTAGTTATCTCAGGAAACACAAAATAACCCAAGGCCATTTGATGCCTTTGCAAGTCTTGGCAGGAGTTAGCAGTGTCCAAGGACACTATTAGGAGGTTTTAGGTTGGGTCATACATATCTGTGTCCCCTGATATCATTGTTTTCTCCCTGTTTCCCCACTCCCTTCTCTGGTTTTAGGAAAGGCCAAGACCCATATAGTCTGATCTATGTGAGGTTTTTGGCAGTTTGACAGTCATAACTCAATCAGGTCACTGAATTATCATACAATATTCTGCATTATTAGAGACAGACATCCTGTGTTTTCAAGAACTTCAGAATTTCTGTGTCTCACCTGATTTCCAGACATATATGCACAAGCAAAATATATTACAGCATCTTGAGCTCACCCTTTCCTGTGTTTCCTGTAACTCCAAACTTTTCTTTTTGTTCTTACCCCAGATATTCTTCTTTCTAAATAAAGAGGAGTTAGGTTATGGAGATGCTTAGATTACGCTAGTGGCAGGCATCTGCTCTAGAGACTGCCAGAATATGATTGCATGCTGCTTTGATCAAGATTTAGTTACATTGCTTAGATCTCTCAAGTTCTGTTTTCGAGCTGTAAGCTTGTTTTTGAGTTGTTGTGTGGTTCTGTTAAATATTTGTTCTATTTTAGTTCTGAGAATATACTAATGTTAGAAGGAATGTGCAAGAGTACTGCTTCTATTCAGCAGAACTTCTTTTTAAACATACTCATTTATTTCTGCTCACTTAAGTAACCTTGTTTTATTTTGTGACTCTTTTAGAGACAACAGAACCCGGTCAGACTTTCCAAACCTCCTTGTGTGCTGGAAAGCTGTTTCCTGACGTGCACTCACATATACTTGAATAAATCAGTTGAAGTAAATGCAGGGACATACCTGGGGTACATACTTTATTTTACAGAATCATCGCCTGTTGAAGCAATCCCAAGAAAGTAAACCCATTGTCTGCTCTGGGCTGAGTTGGTAGGGCTGATAGTTAGGAAAGCTGTGTGTTTCTGTGGGGCACTGTGAAAGAGTCTCCTACCAACAGAGCCTGCTGCTGCAGACTATGTCATTCTGTGTCAATTTTAGTAATTTTCAAAGCTGTTTATAATAATGTGGAAGGTTGTTTCATCATTCCAGAGATTCTGTGGTTTATAAGGAAGGGACTACATAATATTTTAATGTTCTTTTGCATTTTTAAAAAGTAGGAATACTGAACTTGTTTGTAAGACATGTAATCTTACAAATTTTAAATCTGTAGCCTGCACCTTTTTCCTGCAGTTGTTTGTTCCAACAGTTGCGTTTCAGATTTGAGCAAGCAGAAGCTGTCATGATAGTGTGTATATATCTCTTCTTTTTGCAATCTTGTTTAATTATATGTTATATATATAGGAGTTTTAGTTTATGTACCTTGCTGTAAAAAGAAAAGAGGCAAAATGTAAATAACCAATCCATCCTTGATAAAACCCTTAAGGAAAAATGGACTTTTTTCTGTTGTTTACTTTAAATTTACTCTTGGACAGCGTTTCACTATTCTTTACCTGAGTAAGGAAGCTGCTGCCCTGAACTGGGATTCTCTTCTGTGTCCAGTAAATACTTTTGGAAACTATCCAGTGTTGAAATCTATCAGCAATTGCAAGTGTCTTGCATTCTTGTCAGACAGGGAATGCTGAAGTTCCAGTAAGTAATTAGTGGGCTGAAATTTCTTTCTTCACCGAGTAAGGAAGTTCAGTAGCTTTGTGACTCAGTGGAAAATATGTTATGCTGAAAGGGCCTACCTGAAGACTGGCATTTCAGCTGCAATGTTGTTATCTTTTTAAAGTATGAAAATATTCCAAGGAGTGTGCCTGTTAGTGAAGTCTGTAAGTCATATGCAAGTTTCTCTTGAGCATATACCCAGATGTGACTGAATTCCATTTGAGCTCAAAAGGTGTTTGTCTGCAGTTGGGCCCTTGTCTTGCAGTCTTTGAGAAGTGGCGTGTATAGTCTGTAGTCTGTGTTATAGGTAAAAACAAAAAATAATAGAAGATAACCTGGCAATCTTATTTGGAAGTCTTTGCTGCCTTCCCCTGAATTTCACAGTATTGATTTCTATTTTATAAATATTTCTACAGATTGCTTAGGAGGAGGAGGAGGAAGCAGTTGCTCTGTAGGGAAAAACATTTTGCTGCAATTTTGCCTGTATAATTTTATACAATAGGTGTCATGCGTCTGAAGGGTTAAATCAGCTGAGATTCATATAGAGCTTTAGCATAGCCAATAAAGAAGCTACCAGTGTTAAACATTTTGCTGGTTCTTTTATTTATATGTTAACCATGGTTGACATATAAATGACTTGACACTTTAATAGGATCCAGATGATTCTCAGTGTAGAGAGGGACAGAGGTTACCTCTATTCAGACTCCTTTTCTTATTTTTCCTTGATTAAAATAAGAATTTTATTCACTTATTTGAGTAGGAAATGAAATAGCTAAATTAGGAAAATGTATAAAGGTGCGCTGTTTTCCTTTCCACACCCCCCAAAAAAGGAGCAGCAATAGCTTAGGGTAATTAATAATTTAATGTACATCTGTAAAGCTTGTTTTAGCTTTTTGTTGAAAGATATACATCACATGGTGTACTAATTTATACATCTGAAATAGCTCTGCTTTAATCTTTTTTCAAACTTGTTATTTTAAAGTTTAAATATTATTAATTAGCCACAAATGGGACAAGGATGAAAATATAAAAAATCTTCACATGGTGGTCCATGCTCTGTGCAATGGAGTTTTGTCTCCTCTGGTTTCAGACCAGTTCTGTACATGGAGAGCTCTGCTTGGTTGGGCTGAGCAGAGTGTGTGTTGTACTCAGGTTTGAGTAATTCTGCTTGGGATTGTTCTCTGTTCATGGACTTCAGGGCAAAAGCAAACAACATAAATTCCTAGCCCAGATGCCATAAATGCTCTTACCTGTGCATTTAGAAGTCTTCTCAGAATGGAGAATCCACTACATCAAGGGTGAATCAGTCTGGAATTGATAACTCCTTAAAGTGTATTTCCTTTTTGAATTTAGATGAGATTCAAATTTCAGCTGCTGGCTCTTGTGCCTTCAGTAAATAGAAAAAGCTGCTAGAGTCACAGGGTTTTGTTTTTTGTGGGTTTGGGGTTTTTTTGGTTGGTTGGTTTTTTTTGTTAGAAGTCATATTAAAGCAACAGTGTCAAGTATCTTAAGTTTCTTGCAGCAGGACAAGCTTTCCAGAACTAAAATAAACATGAATTTTTGAAAAACATGATTGAACAGTTACTATCATGAATGCTTGCTTGTATTTTTCTGATGGTGTCTCTCAATGTTGATGGCAAAGCTTTCATATTATTTTTCATGCGACTCTGGAACACAGTGAAGTCTAAATTACCTTCTCTACATACCAAGAATAAAACAACTTTCCACTTGGTGTGTATTTTCCTATAAAGCATGTATTAAAACTGTGGTCATATCTCAGGAGTCTTCTCTAACTCTAAGTGTGCTTAATTGGCTAAAAACCAAATTGTGCCTTTTTTTTCTCGCTCTTTCCCTTTCTTCTGTAGGCTTTGTGCTCCTTTCTGTAAAAAGTGACATCGCTTGTACTCATCAGGTCCCTCTTGGGGAGCACCCTGTTCATCCACAATTTGTCGGATGATGCCTTAACTTCCAAAATAATGTGTTGAGATGTGTCTGAAGGAGAGCAGCTGTCAGGTTTGTTAGCTCATGTCAGCATTGTCAGAGCAGTTCAAGGTGTGTGCAGAGTACCAGGTGTGTCGCAGTTTTCAGAAGGCTTAATGGTAGCACACCTCTGGTGGCTTTAGAGCTTTGTTGGCAAAAACCTCCCACGGTTGAAGAATCCATTGATTTAATTTAGCTATTCTTTTTCAAGTCTTTTGTTTTTTCAGGATACAGCCCATCTCTTTCAGTGTTTGTTCACAGAAGGTGGCATTTCTATATGCAGTGAACCTGTTCCCAGGCAGTTAACCAGAAGAGATCTGTACTGTTCTCTGCAAGTGACCTGTCACCACTTTTTACCACAATGGGTTTTTTATTATGGTTTTGCTAAGGGGAGGGAAAAAAGGGCAGCTTGGTTTTCTTCCAAATCCTTCATGAGGGCACCAGTAGGCCTGTGCATTTGAAGAAGAGAATTTGAGATGAGATGAATTCTTTGCTATTGCTTCCGAATATATAAATTGGTAGGAAATGGAAGAGGCCAGATTAGATATTAGATAACTGTACAGCATGTCCAGGAACTTAGTGTTTGGTTTTCCTGCCCTGTGTTTGTTCGTGCCCTTCAGGTCTATTCTGAATGTACTATTTCAGAAATCTGTCATTAGAAATCTTAGGGCAAGTTGAAAGCATCCATAATTTGGTGACCAAAGAACTACAGACAGTATAACATTCTAGTATTCAGAATGAATAATTGTTAGGTTTAATGGCTGAAATGGCTGAGGATTTTTTGAGCACCTTAGTGTCTGTGCTGAATTAGCCTTGTGTATTATTTGCTATGTGAGGCTGCATTGCCTTACTCCAACCTGTTCACCTCAGCTGGGGCAGATGTTGAGGCCATGGTGGCCTGAGGTTGGACTTGCAAATCAAGTGCTGTATCATCACGCAGCTGGTAAGGACGGAAATTATTTATGATCGTGTCTTCTAAAACCCTGATGAGTAAAGAATACTTTAGCAAATACCCAGCTTGTTTTATTCCTTGAGATGTCTCTTTAATTGTGCATCAGGCACAGCATCACTGACTGGTTGAGGGAGGGGATTGTCCCACTGTGCACTGGGGGAGCCTTGTTCTAGTCCTGTGTGCAGTTTTGGGCAGCACAGTACGAGAAGGGTATAAAGCTGTTAGAGAGGGTCCAGAGGAGGATGGTGAAGGGCCTTGAGGGGAAGCTGTGTGAGGAGAGACTGAGGGCACTGGGTCTGCTCAGCCTGGAGAGGAGGAGACCGAGGGGAGCCCTCGCTGCAGTTCAGCTTCCTCGCGAGGGGAAGAGCAGGGGCAGGCACTGATCTGTGCCCTGTGGTGACAGGGACAGCAGCCGAGGGAACGGCCTGAGGCTGTGCCAGGGGAGGCTGAGGTTGGGTGTCAGGAAAAGGTTTTTCCCCAGAGGGCGGCTGGGCACTGGAACAGGGCAGCGGTCACAGCTCCAAGGCTGGCTGAGCTCAGGAAGCCTTGGACAATGCCCTTGGGCACACGGTGTGACTCTGGGGCTGGTCCTGTGCAGGAGTTGAACTTCAGTGATTCTTGTGGGTCCCTTTCGGCTCCAACACAGGGTATTCCATGATTCTAATTTCCAGGGTTTTGGGGTTTTTTTTCTGAAATAACAGTGTTTGAAGACATTTCAGAGACCAAGTATGCACCAAGTTCCTAGTACAAACATCTTACTCAAGTTGATTCCATAATTATAGCTTTTTTGTGTGGAAACACTTTTGCAAAAAAAGATGAATATTATCTTGGGATAATATTCAGTTATCTGAATAGTGGATTAGTCTTATTGTATCAGGAAAAGTTTACAGTACCTGTAAGATGAAGGAAAGTTCAATCTGCTTGAGATGAGATACAATCAAAGGCTACCAAGGTAATTTTTTATGGTGATCTGGACTGTAAAGCATTCTTTCACTTTATATACAGAAAGGTAGGGATTTTTTTACCACTGAATTACAAAAAAGGGAAAAAACATTTAGTTGTGTATCATTTCTGACAAAGACTTACAGTTGTTTCTGGAGCTTCAGTTAATTGTGGAAAGCCAGAACATTCCTGTAGATAACCATGTGTAACATTGTGCATTAGAAAACTGTGGGGCTATGACTTTGTGAAGTTTTATCCAAAGGAATCTATGAAAATACCCAAATATCTAAATTGGAGATACTACACTTGGTCCAAATGAATTCTGAAGTAGTCTAGAATAATTTGAAATATTTTTATATGCCTTTATTTTTGTTTTGCTAGGTAGTGTTATATAGTTAGGGATTTAAAGAAAAGCAGGAGACTAGATGTAATGTGGACTCCAAAGGTCCCAGAAGAGTTATTTCACTCTTGTATTTCAGTGTAATACATATACTTTTATGTAGGAAAACTTACGTATTTGATAGGTCTGCTCATGGTGAAGGCCTTTAACCTTATTGTGATGGGGGTGTTGTCTGAGGTGTCTCCTGATTTCCGTAAAGAATCTGTCATGCTTCCATGTGTTTGGAGCTGTTGAGCTGATGGCTCTGACTTAGTGCTTTGCTGAAGGCAGTGGTCTCATTTGAAAGCTTTTGTCATTCCCAGCTATAAAATCCTGTGACCTGTGTTTCTTGTCAGAAGTTAGCCACCCTGCAATCTGTGTTAATATGATTTGCTGTGTCTGTATGTATTTGGTTTGCATGGCAAGGTTTTTGTTACCAGGGTGACTTCTGTGAGAAGCTGCCAGAAACTTTCTGCATGGCAAATGGAGCCAGTGCCAGCCAGATCTAGGATGAACCCACTGCTGGCCCATCAGCCCATCACTGATGGTGGAAGTGGCTCTGGAATAACACATGTAAGCAAGGGAAGGAGTTACTGTGCAGTAACAACTGCACCTGGAGAGAGGAGTGAGAACTTGTCAGAGAAAGAACTCTGCAGACACCAAGGTCAGTGGAGAAGGGGAGTAGGGGGTGTTCCAAGTGCCAGAGCAGATTCCAGTGCAGCCCATGGATGTCCACATTGGAGCAGAGTTCCACCTGCAGCTTATGGAGAGCCCCTTGCTGGAGCAGGTGTGTGCCCAAAGGAGGCTGTGCCGCCATGGAGAGAGGAGCTCATGCTGGAGCTGGTTTGCTGGCAGGACTTGTGGTGCTGTGGAAGGAACCTATGCTGGAGCAGCCTGCTCCTAAGGGACTGCACTCCATGGAAGGGACCTACACTGGAGCAATTAATGAGGAACTGCAGCCTGTGGGAAGGAGTCACATTGGTTAAGTTCATGGGGGAACTGTTTCCTGGGGGAGGAATCCCATGCTGGAGCAATGGAAGAGTGTGAGGAGTCCTTCCCCTGAGGAGTGAAGGATCAGCAGAGACAATGTGTTGATGACCTGATTGCTGTGCCCATTCCCTGTCCCCCTGTGCCACTTGCAGGGACAAGAGGAGGTGAAGATGCTGGGAGTAAAGTTGAGCCCAAAAAGAGGAGGGGATGGAGGACAGCTGTTTTTAAGATTTGGTTTCATTTCTCATTATCGTACTTCAATTTGATTGGCAATATATTGAACTACTTTCCCAAGCTGAGTCTGTTTTGCCTGTGACATTAATCAGTGAGTTATCTCTCCCTGTCTTTATCCCAGCCCACAAGCCTTTTGTTAAATTTCTTCTCCTTGTTTAGCTGATCAGGGCAGTGACAGTGACTTTGGGCACCTCACATCCAGTCTGAGTCAACTTACCACACTTAAAAAATTAAAAAATTTTTAATCTAAAATTTAAATTTAGGAAAGTATCAGTCCTACACACGCAGAGGTATAAGGCAATGTGATAGAATGTTAGTGTAGTTTTGAGGTTGTTTGCTCTATACTATTCTGATAGTGCACAAGACCATGGGATTTTAAAGCTGTAAGAAATTTTTTTCTTTTTTAAATCAAAAGGTTCCTGAAAATGTTTCTCACCATTTGAATTATTCTGTAAAATAGACAGATAGAATAAATACTTGACCTTTTGCAGGAATCCTAGGGGGTGGGAGAAGAGGATCACCTATCAGAATGTGGTCTAATATGTCCTGCAGGACAGGCAGAAGCTGAATTTCATTGGCTCTTATGTCAGAGAGAAATTGCAGTCTGGGCAGCATTCCCAGGATCAGTATTATGATAAGAATGCGCGCCTCGGAGTCTGTGTGCCAAGTGATCCAATTTAATTGTTGCTTCCATCCACGTGAGGTAAGCTATTAGCCAGGTGGCAAGTGTGGCCCAGTGACTGTCTGAAGCTTGCTGGGAAGGTTGACTTGCAGTTTGCCTGATGACTGAACAGCACGGAGCCTGGGCTTGGGTTATTTTTGATAAATTTTTGCAACTCAGGAAAACTTACGAAGTCAATGGTGTCACAACCAGCATTGTGTTTTCGGGGATGTCAAACACCGCAGGAGACTGTTAATTGTGGGGCCGCTCTGTCATCGGTATCCCAAGAGCAGGCTGAGATTGCAGGTGGAGGAGCTTTGGTTGGGTACCTCCAAAGCTGAGCTAAAGCAGTTGAGTTTTACATCTCTCTTGAAAAGCAAAGGTATTTGTTAGAGAAATTGTTTTGGATACGTGGAGAGCTGTGGGATGTGATGAAAGAAGGAGTTGCTCAGCAAAGGCTTTTGCCCAGTTGTTACTTGACAGAGTTTGACAAGTCAGATTCTGACTTCACCTCTCTGCACGGAATGAACTGGTGGCTTTGATTTGTCACCACTGCTGCAGGCTGATGGGTTTCCTTTGGAGGGTAACTGCTTTTCTTTTAACAGCAAGCTGTTGTCAGATTCCTTTTACCTCCAAAGTCTGGAGAGTGAGCTGATTTTTCAGCTTCTACTGGCTCACTGGTGAATAACATTTAAGAAGACTGAGAGGAATTCTGCGGCTTCCCTGGGAGCGCAAAGAGCCTGCTCTCCCAGCACAGCAGGCTGTGGAGTCCTTCAGATGACTACAGATGATGTAGCTAGGCATGCCAAAATAAAATACTGAAGATATCCTTCAAAAAATCAGGAGGCTTAGACTCTTTTCTGGTATGGGAAATTATATCTGTCAGGGCAAAGTAAAAACCTGGTGCAATTATCTGGCCCTACTGATGAGGCAGAATGAGCCTTGTGCCTGGATTCCCATGGCCCCAATAATGAATTCTTTGTGTCACTAGATGCTGTGGAGAGTATGGTGTATTGTAATTTATGCAGATCTGTGTCATTCTGGAAAGTGCATTTTTTTCTGTCTGATACTGCACAGTCCCACCTTACTCAGGAATTTATTTGTGCTCTCATACTTCTAGATATGGCCGGGGCAATGATTTATCAGGAGCTTGATCATGTAGACCATTTTGTCTTTTATCACAGCAGGTGCTGAAGATAATGAAAATAAAAATGTGTAACAAGGACAGGGAGAGTGCTTGCTTAGCTTCTAAAATGTGTTGGTCCATCAGTGAACAGATGCCACCTGTTCAGGGTGTCTTGTGTGTGTGTGCTTGCATGGTTGTAAGGCCTCAGAAGGAAAAGCTCAGGTTGTTCTAGGGCACAGATTATCCCCTCCTATGAAAAGGGGGCAAATGATATGAGGAGTCCTCTGTCTTGAGTAGACAAGAGGAGCTGTTTCTGTTCTGCGAAAAAAATTGTCGCTGTGCTAGATGTAGTGCGTTGATTTAACTTTCCGCTAGTCATGTTCATTAAATACAAATCAGAGTCAGGACAAAGAAAGTTGTATGTTTGCTGATAGAGAACTTCTTCTCCCTCGAAAAAGGGGGTGACCTGACTTAAAGAAAAGCAGTTGTAGGTTTTTAGGGGATTTTTGAATTGTACAGATTTGTCCTATATTTTCTGTCAGACTGGAAGTGGAAGGTCATTCAAGAATTTTTTCCATTAGTGGCAGCAGCACTCATTCATTACTCTACCTGCCTACACACCCAACCAGCCAGGTTAGATTGGTGCTGAAATGGACCAGTTGATGTTTCAATCTGTACTGTATCTGTGTGATATCTTGTTTCCTTCAAACTGCTCCAGGTAGTATTTCTGAAGTTGTCACAAATCATTAAGATTTCTTTTTGCCATCAAGGATCCTTGCAGTAATCAATAAAAACAACAAAAACTGGGCTTTCCAAGATTGACCTGGAAATGCTGGAAACATCAGTGATATCCTGAACTAATTTGAGTGTTTTGACCTGATATATAGGAAGACCAAACCACTGTACGCAGATGCAAAGAACTGTAAGGCGTGAAGTGCTTGAATGTTGTATAATTCCTTGCATTTTTAATATCTTTCAAGAATAACTTAATGATTGTTAATTAAAACTCAAGGGAATCCAGGTATAAAATTAATTTTAAAAATTAGCTTTCATACACATGTATTTTTACTTCAATAATTATGAACAATTTTGAACTACCTTGCATCAAAGATCAAATAAATATGTTTGAGCCATATCTCAGGTTCTTCCTTTCCGTCTTGCTACCTGGAAGACTTGGTGTCCAGGGAGTGGGAAGTGATGTGCTTGTTCAGCCAGTTTATGTCATAAATTGGTGTCATTGTATTTGGAAGGGCTGTTTGTTCAAGAAGATGTTCTTGCTCCTTCCCTGTTTGACAGACAAAACCAGCAAGCCCCAAATCTGCCACAGGCAGTACGATGTTTGCTTTTCCCAGCAATGGGGATTTATGGGGGTTTATCTCGCATGTAAATTTGTTGAAAAGGTTTTCCTTAATAAATTCTTATCTTTGGACATGAGCTGTGAAGTAGGGTTTGGAAATTTGTTATGGCTGCTTTCCCTTTGCAATTCTCATATTTCACAGCAGTAGTAGTCCTGTAAAAGCAATAATTATTTTTCAAACTCTCTCTAATTACAGCAACTCTGGCTATATTTTCTAGTGGAAGTCATGAGATTGTTAACTGAAGCATCTTCCAGGTTGCCATATGGGTCTGCAGTATATTTTCACTGTGCATAGATTTCTAACAAAAAGCCTATTGTTTAGGCCTATAGTTTACCTGAAAAGGAATAATTCTGCTTCTGAAACCTCTCCCATCTCTGGTTACCAGAGCCGTCAGCTGTTTGTGAACTCTGACACTGCACACAGACACACGTTGCGAGCACCACACGCTTTTCTCTTTTTCCCCTTTGCTCCCACCCCATCTCAGGTGCTGAATGGTATTGTCCTTTCTTTTTAATTCTGATATGACTGTTGGTCTGGTATCACCCACGCCCATGTCTGTGCCATGAGCTGAATTTACAGAAACTCCAAAACAAGTTCTGTTCATCAATGGAAATAAAGGTAGGATTACTTGAATGGCCACCCTGCAGAAGTGCCATGCTGATGGCTGGAGGATGTGAAAGAGCAGGAAAGAAGTGACTGGAATCTGGAGTGAATGGTCAAGTATTTAACCCTGTCTGTACCAATGAGTCCTTGTAAGATCATGTACTTGATTCCAATTGGATTACTTTAACACTTATGTTACTTTAAATTACTTTACCAACTTATGTTCCTTAAATACATACTGAATTTAACACGTAGCAGGCTCCTTCAAGAAAAAAGATAGTTTAAAACAAAGAAAGTAATTCACCTGAAAACTGGTGAAGCAGTTGGGGCAAAGTGGGAATGAACAGAGTGCAGGGAAAGTCAAGTGCCAGGAAAGTTTTTGGCATCAAAAGAAGAGACAGTTGAGGGAATGAGTTGGATGTGGCCCTGGAACTGAAGAAACTGGAACTACTGAGAAGGGAAACAGTCACTGGAGATAAGTGGTAAGACAAGAAAAAAGGAATCCACAGCCTGAATAAGTTTGCTCCTCAAGGCAAGTCAGACTGACTTGTGCTTTGCCACTGTGCGTCCCTGCGTCTGTCTGTCCTGCTCATAGCGGCTGCATCCTGCACTCTGTGCTAGCAGGGGAGCCACCCCCACTCCTGAATGAGGCTTAAATCAACTCCGTTTAGATATTCTCACTGTTCCCTGGGACCTGCCAGTAGCAGAAAATCTACAGTTTTCTGGGTTATCTAGGTAGCTAGTGTGTTGCTGTAATTCAGATTTTTCTTTTCCCTGATTGAATGCTGATATTTTTCAGTTAATAGTATATGAAGATCTCAAATTTAATCTTAGCACTAAGAACAATTTGTAGATAAATCTGGATTTAATGTGCAACTAGTGGCAAGCACTAGGAGGCTCTGTACTTTTGAAGTTGTGCCTCTTACAGTTCTGTAGTATAGCAGATTCTAATAAAGTGAAGGTGGAGTTGTGGGGATAATTTATTCACTTGTTTTACTTTGTGCTTAATAGCACTTCTCTGGAAGATGCCATCAAAAATGGCACTAAACATTTTGAAAAACTTATATATTAATAATTAAAGAGTTTGGATAACTGTATAAAAATAAATATTTAAGTAAATTGATTTTTATAAAATTGAGTATGTTCTCAAGTAGGATTTCATGCTGATGAAGAGGTGGAAGAAATAGTAACACCGTGAGGTCACTCCCATAATTTAATACTGATCATTAACTTCAGTCCCATCTCTGACAGGGATTTTTGTTGTTTCCCTTTTAAAAAAGGGAGAGATGAATCTGGAACTGACACAAAAATTCAGTAAGTCATAAAAGAGTCTGTGTCCACATTACTGAGCAGTGTGGTGTAATAAGATCAGATCTGTCAGGTGCTGAGGACCTGGCATCAGTGCTATACAGGTGGTGAGAGTTTTATTTCAAGCTGGTGCTGGTCCGATTCTGTGGCTGAATTCCTCTTGGTGGTTGGAGCATGTACAATGTACACCTGAAGCCCATTCTCTGATCTAATTTTATTCAAAAGAAATCTGGTTCATGGACTTGATGGCTGCTTTGCAATGTAAAGCAAAGCAAGGAAAATAGAGTTGTTTGGGAGATGGACTTCGAAAGTGCAGTCCTGATTTGAATTAAATGCTAATTTGGACATACCTAGACTCATGCAGATCACGAAGTTCACCAAAATAAGGTTGTTTAGTAAGAGACCTTGGATATCTGATACATGGGATTGGAATTAGGAAAGGTAATGAATATTTACAGAATTGAACAGATATTTCATCAATTTGGGAGTTTGGAAAAATATTAGGAGGACATGGTTTAAAAAAAAAAAAAACCCAAAAAAATGTGAGCTGCATTGTTGAGAAATGTCTTTACTCTTGTAAAGCAACCTCTCTAAATAATACAAAGTGGACTTTATAGAAATCAGATACTAGATACGGGGAGATTGGAGGTGTTGTAAAACCAGAAAGCACACCAACTTTTTTCTGTTGTTCTTTTGGAGTCCATCAGAAGATGAACTTGAGGTCCTTGGTTAGAGGAGAAGAGATGGGTATGTTTTGCAGATTCTTTACTTAAAAAAGCAAAAACAGTCTCTCCAAACACTATTGCATGGCTAGAATGTTTTTTCAGTTTTACCATGGAAGAAATAAGTCAAGTGTCAGCCTGTCTGCTCTGAGGAGACAGTTGTCTTTAAGAATGGGTGCTATCTGATATTCTGGATGGTTTCGGGTTACCATTTAGCACAAATTTATTATTTATTACCAAGACTATTAAACCTCAGTGTGTGAGGAGCAGTGCTTATAAATGGACTTGGAGACAGAAGTATTCTGACCTTCTTGTAGTGGTAAAGGTCTTTATGGTGCTTAGAAAGGAAAAGAGAGGGAGAGTGCATGCTGAGATTCTGTCTCATTGCTGAAAATCATGCAGGCACATGGCTTTTCCATTTGCACCTGTACTGTTGGCCTTGGTATTCAGAAGTCATTACATCTCTACGCTGTATGAGTAGTTGTATGTTTTTTAACATATATAACATAAGTATATATTTTAACATTTATAACATAAGTATAGCTGGAATTGTGGTGTTTAAGCATTTGTGTGATTTTCACGGTTATGATTGCAGTCATAAGCCTGGGAGGGACTCCTAAATGATAAAAATCTTGTAGGATCTTAAAAGCTTCAGATGATGGAAACATTCAGAAATTGTGACACTGATAAAATGGGAAAAGTTGACAATGGGTGGCATCTGCTCACTGTGGAATCAAACTAACAAAGCTGATAAACCCATCTTAGCTATACACAATGCATCTGAAAATGCTGGGACTTGACACAAGTCAGGCTTGAGTCCTTAAGAGTCACAGTCCTTGAGAGAGCTGGGTAAGAGCTTGTGCCAGGCTTTCCTCTGATGCTGGGATGTCTCAGCAGTTGAGTAACACAAACAAAAAGTCAAATCCACCCTACTGCCAGTACATTTGTCCAAGTTCTTGGCTTGCCATTCGATTCCCAGGAGTTGAACTGTGCCCTATGCCTGTGTGCAGCTACAGTAAACCTATGGATTATTTCTCCATATATTGCGGTTTCTGGTGTACTGGAACTAACTGTGTGGCGCCTGTGGAGTTTTGGTGTGGAGCTGCAGTCTTACAGATTCTCTGGTGTTTATAATAAAGATTGACTTGTGCATGCTTTGTTTTTTCCCTTGGTGTCACCAAAAATGTGTCCTTTGTTTGGACATTAGGAGGAAGTTCTTCACAGAAGGGGTGATTGGGCGTTGGAATGCTGCCCATAGAGGCGGTGGAGTCACCATCCCTGGAGGTGTTTAAGAAAAAACTGGATGTGACACTCAGTGCCATGGTCTGGTTGACAAGGTGGTGTTAGATCATAGGTTGGACTTTATGGTCTCAAAAATATTTTCCAATCTAGCTGATTCTGTGATTCTCTAGTCTGCTGACTTCTTTAAAAGAAAAAAAATTGGAAACCTGGTATATGGAGGCTTGCAAATCTGGCTGGTATAGACTAGGAGAATCCAAGAGTTATTAGGAGAGATGAGAAAGGCTTATTTTCATAGGAAAACTCTCTACAAAGATTTTTAATACCCTTTCCTCCCTGACATCACCATTCATCTAAGACAAATGTGTATTTAAACTAAAGGATAGAAATGTTTTTGTTGGTTTATTTTTAATATGAGCAATTACTGATATAAATAAAATTGTTTTTAAATTCTTACTGTGCAGCTGTTGGATATGTATGACTCTTAGGAAGTTGCTCTCTAGCTTGGAGCAGCTCATCATAAGAGATGGTTTCTGTAATTCCAGATACAAGTAGCTGCAATGTACAATTCATATCCTAGACCATAAACCATCAACATAGTTTCTTCAGGTATCTCTTTAATCAAATCCTCTTTGTGTTTTGCAGATCAATAGAAATATGCATTTCCATAATACCACCTTTGAACTAATGAAGTGGAAGTACAGATGAGAACAGTCTGGAGGAAGCTTGAAGTACAGTACAGTTTCATTCAGTTTCCTAATTCTGAGGTAAGATTAATGCATGCAGAATTTTATTTCAAGTATTTCAGGGATAAAAAGCATATGATAAGCAGCCATCATATCTTATAAAAAATTTCTGAGCCACCTTTTTGTATGTTACTTACAGTCTTTAATACCATACTGAAACAGCTGTTTGATCTAATCTCTGTCCTTGTTTCACTTAGGAAGAAAGACAAATCAACATCAACTACAAAAACATCTGTTGTACAAAGGCACATTGGAATAAAGTTGTGGTGTCAGACAAATTTTATTTGGTAGAATCTGCTTGGTCATGAATACTACTAATGCTTTAGTTGATTATTAGTTTAGTTTATTATTTCGCTGATAGGACTGGGCAAAAGCTTTACACAGTGTCAAGTGGCAGGGCATCAGGATAAGTAGTTGGGTTGAAAACTCTGGACACAGTACTGTTTTAAAAAGGGAAACACAAAACACACACACATACCCAACCACCTTCACAAGTTACTTTTTCTGCCTTCTAGTCCACTGTCTTTTTTAAGAGGAGTAGTATTAGCAGGAGTTGAGAGAGGGAGGTTGTTTTATGCTTTCTCTGTATGTAAATAGGTGCTCTGGCAAAAAACAAAACAGCAACACCACTCCACCACAAAATCTCTCTATCTTCACACAGTCTGTTCTCTTTTTACTAGGGATTATGGGCTTCTAAGTTAAAAAATACACAAATGGCAAGAAGAAGGGAGCTTATCAGAATCAAATAAAAGCAAGTCCTTGTGCTGATTATTCCTGCTCCTATGTACTGCCTCTTGTTTTCATACCTTTTATACTTGAATTTCAATAGCAAATGCTATTTGCTATTGAAAGACACAAAGACACCAAAAAAAAAATTGATCATGAAGGCCAAAAGAGGGAAATTCTATAAATACCAGATGTGAACAGGGTACATTGCCCAGGTGTTGATCAGACATTTTATGTGCTTCCTGAGTGAGAGATCAGCAGTATTGTATTTCATTGCCTGACCTGCTTTCAGGTATGTCTTTGAGCCTGTTAATGAGTTTGAACACCCACAAAAATCAGTGGAAGTGAGTGTTTTAGCTTTAAATATTTGTTATATACAAAAGGTGTCTTTTGTTTGCATCTAAAACTTCTGCCTGATTTGTTAGTTCCTCGTGGGTTTACATAGAAAAAATGGGGATTAATCTCTGTAATACATCCCTTCATTGTACTTTTGCTAATTCTACTCTTATTTTGTGAGACAGTGCCAAATTTTCTTCCCTCTTAGTAGGGTAAACAGGTTTGTCTTTTGATTACACCTGTGAATTTGTGCAGGCATTTCTCGTGCAATGCAACTGAAGAAATTCAGATTAGTATATTACATGTAATCAGTAGGGTTATGTGTGCTCAGTTACCTTCTGCAACTGTGTCCTCTATAGTGCTGTCTCTATTTAATAGAAAGATTTTGGTTGTATGATTACTTTGTTTTCTTTGGGATGTTGAAAACCAGACTTGGATGACTTCCCAGCACCACCCATTAAAATGTCAAATGCTCCCTTAGTTTGACTTGCCTGCAGCAAGGCATGACTTAGAAGGACATTAAAGACCTCTAACGTATAACTGCTGAGCCAATAACTTTAGTTGACAATTTAGGAATAAATTCCTACTTTTCAGCTTCTACTGCTCATAGAGTTATCATCTTTCTGTGTCCTCCAAACCAGTTGTGGTAGGACCATCTTTTCTTATGTGATGGAGCTTGTTCACTCCATAGCCAGAAACACATACCAGGTGTTTCAGAAGGAAGGGTGCCAGTGATGAGATGCTATTCCTGGAATGATTTTCTTATTAATCATCAAGACTGCCTAAAATCCTCTCTGTTCTGTTAGGAAACAATTATTTTGTAAGGTTGGGTTAGCTGCCATTGAATTTCCTTGGTGGCAAACTATTTGTTAGGAGTTAATTCCATAACAAACAGGCTGAGCCACTTGAGGCTCAAACCACAAATGGGAAATGCAGGTCAGTGTGCTCAAAGCATTTTCCAGGAGTGGAGTAACCAGAAGGCCGTGTCATCTTGTGAATTAGTTGATCAAAACAGGAAGTGCCAGTGGTTCCACTCTGGAGCTGCTCTGTTCTGCAGTGTCCTCCTAACAGGACTTCCCTTACTCCCATTGCCCCAGGCTTATCCCAGCTTGTTCCAGTCTCACCATCTTGATCTCAGACCACACAAAACAAGAGCCTTCTGTTGCTAAGCCAAGACTGTCAGGCTCAGCAAGGTCAGATTAAGCTGCTGAGAATCCCTCCATTCTTTTGTTGGCTCTGGCTCAGGAGCTCCTGTTGAAAGTGTAACAGGCAGCAGATTCCAAGGAAATCTAGACAAGTTCCTGTGTAGTAAAAAGAAGCTACGTTTTTAATCTCATTTCTCGGTCTGAGGATGGGAATTGTATGGGGTAGGACAGAGAACAATTTAAGATCTTACAGTGAGAAGAGCATACAAGGAATGCATTTGCAGTACAGTCTGAAGATGTTTGTATTGATAGGAATGTATTTTGCAACCAGATTATTGTAACATGGATATGTAATTAGAAACGTACCAGATTTCCTTTTTTGCTCATTTTTCTCTTTAGTATTTTGATTAGTAATGGTGAAATGTGGGTTTCAACCAAACATTAATACAGGGATTAGTTTTGTTTTCAAGAACTGTTTTTGATTATTTTTTTTCCCTTGAGCCAAAATGAAGCAGATAAATGTTTCTTTCTGATGGTAGTCCTTTGAAGCAGTCCGAAGTAGTCAGTTATGGAGTAGGTTCCTCTGAACTAGGTTGAAAAGTGAAGAACGTCCTTCTCCAGAGGTTCCAAGGTTGTGAAGGTACACCAAGTTTCATTAAATGCTAGGTGAAGTGTTTCTAAAGTGTTGCAGTTGATACTGATTTTAATTAAAATAAATCAAGGGGTCCACTTCAAATGTATTTTTAAATACTAAATATTAAAATAAGAAACAGCTGCTTGTTAGCTTACCAAAATCCAAGACTGATTTAGATAAGGGTCTTTTTGTAATATTCTTAATGTTTATAAAGACACTGTGATTAAACTTGGTAATTTCCTTATTTCTAAACCAGATACATGTACTATCCTTTAAAAAAATTAACTATGTACCACAGCCAAGTCTGTGTAAAGAAGGGATACTTTTATCATGTCCTTAAAATACGTATGTTTTGCGTTTACAGCACAGAACAGCAATTCCAGGATCTTGAGTGAAAATCTGAATCTGTTAGAGCAATGCTTCTTAGGGGTCAGTAGTCACATCTGTTAGGAGAATTTCCATGGTGAAGATGTGCAGAGGGGTTCCCAAATGGCTACACTTCACCGTGCTTCTAGCACATTTTGTTGTTCTAAGATCTGAAATTCCTGTTCTCGTTCAAACATGCTCATTCAAGTTGCTGGTGTTTGAAAAACAATTATTTGTTTCAATTGGCACGTAAAGCATATGAAAGTTTTTTACAGAAACAGTTCAGTCCTAGGCTTTCAGTGGAATGAAAGTAAAGTGATAAGGGGTCTGCCTGTGCAGAGGAGTTCCTGAAGTCTTTGACATGGCAGTGATGAGAAGAGAGATATTTGTACAGGTGTCTTAAAGTTCTGTGCACTTTGCGTTACTTTGGAATTTGCAAATGTACACTTGCAATCTACTTGGTTTCCCCTCCACTCAGTAAATTTCAGATTTGATGATATCACCAATCTCTGAATTAATAAGAATTTTGTTATGGAGAAGGGGAAAAAGAGTTTGCTTTATTGGTCTTTAAAATTTGCACACGCACCCACCAAAGCCACACTCTGAGTCCCTTTTCCATGTGCTGAGATAAGGACCAGGAGAGATCACTCACCGATTACCATCACAGGCAAAACAGACTCGATTTGGGAGTATTAATTGAATGGCTTACTAACAAAATCAGAGCAGGATAATATGAATTAAAATCTTTAAAACACCTTCTCCCCAGCCCTCCCTCCTTTCTGGGCCCTACCTCCCCTGCAGCAGTGCAGGGAAATGGGGGTTATGGTCACTTCATCTCGTGTTCCTGCTGCTGCTCAGGAATGACAGTTCATTCCCTGCTCCACAGACTGCAGCAGTGTGGGTCACTCTTCCCCAGGGTGCAGTCCTTCAGGCACAGCCTGCTCCCATGGGAGCCCCCACAGAGTTGCAAGTCCTGCCAGGAAACCTGCAGTGTGCAGGTCCCTGCCCAGACCCTGCTCCAGCACAGGTTTCCTGTGGGTTCACAGACTCCTCTCAGGCATCCACGTGCTCTGGCATGGGCTCCTCCATGGACTGCAGGTGGATCTGTGCATTCCAGTGGTCCCGGTCCTCCATGGGCTGCAGGCACAGCTGCCTCACCATGGCTGTACCACAGGCTGCAGGGGGATCTGCAGGGTTGTTTCTCTCACATACTCTCGATCCTCTCTTCCCTGGCCACAGCAACATTTGTGCAATAACTTTTTTGCATTCTTGAATATGTTATCTCAGAGGCATTACTCATTCCTGATAGGCTCGGCCTTGGCCAGTGGCAGGTCCTTCCTGGAGCTGGCTGGCATTGGCTGGGCATGGGGGAAGCTTCTGGCAGCTTCTCACAGAAGCCAGCCCTTAAGCCCCCCACTACCAAAAGCTGGTCACACAGACCCAGTAGATTACTGCAGTCTTTCATCTGCTGGTTTGGTTTTAGTACGGTTCTTAGCTCAAACGTGTGAAAAATCTCAAAGAAAAAAAGGGAAATGGAAAATACTCAGGATGTGGTAGAGGATTGGTATTAAAGATGCTATATAGTGCTTGATAGAGAAGGGTCAATAAGGATGGCTTTTTTGTCCCCTTTCTCTCTGCCAAAAATCATTCTGTATTCTCTTCAAGCAACAAAAATTGCTTCCCGTTATGGAATCTGTGGTTTTACTGTAACCTCAGTTTTTCCTTCACAGATTTAATTTGAATCAGCCTTAATTCCATCCTATTAGAGGTGATTCATGTAAGCTAAAGAATCCTGAAAGAAAGAAGGTTTTGATAGTGAAGATATGGAAGGAATAAATCACCCCTAGATGGAATAACAACCTTGACAGAAGTAACATAAGAAAGGCAGAATGAGACAGTTTTAAGAATGTGATCTTGAATGACTGCGGAGTAATTGAATTCCCAAAGTTAATGAAGAGATGACTTAGGAGGAAGATGTATTTACTTTTAGGATTTTTAGCGTAAGGAACTGTTGAGTCATCAGAGGAGATACCTTCAAGTTTAAGGATGATGGGAGAGTGGGGGAAATGTTTGCAATAAAAAATAGTGTCCAGGTCATTCCTGTAATACTGAGTATGGGCAGGTTAAGTCATATACCATGATGGTCAAAGAGAAAAGTAGGAAACCAAGTGAAATTCATAGAAGGAATGTATCATATAATCTCTGTACCTTTTAAATTTCTTTAGGTCTTAGTCCGGTTGCTTTCTTACAATACGGAGAGAAAAGCAAAGATTTGAATGAAAAAAAAAATTACATATTTTATTAGTTGAATATGAACTTCATTTCGTCTAAAACCAAACCAAGCTTCTACCCTACATGTTGATGTTTTGCTGTCCTTAGTTGTACTGTGCAAGTGTTGTTGAAAAATGTTTCATAGTGTGTTTAAAATAACCTTTTTGCCCTGAGAAAATAACTGGTGTAGTTGCTTGAATACAAATGGGAGATTTTTAATCTCATTAATCTCATGACCAGAAAGCTCATGTTTGCTTTTGAATTTTGTGTGAAAAAAAATTAACGGTATTGCTTTAGCACTTCAGTGCAGGGAAATAGAGGATTGTAACTGTTGAAGTAAACATTACCTTTGAACTCTGTTTTTGTCTACCTATTGAAAGATTACTGTGTTTGGATTTGGAAATGTCTTTGAAGCTATATTTGATGAAAGTACATTGTTCAAACTTAAGAGGAGTATTTGTGTGCACGTGCATGCCATGTTGTTTCTGTAGTTACTTAACCAAGCAGACCTACAGTGCACTTAGAGTTTAACTTACGTTTGCATTAAAATCTGTTTTTATCTCAGCAAGACTTGCAGAATGCTAACATGGTACGATAATGCTCAGGCACATACATTTAGAGTCCTGGAAATTTTTCCCAGAGCAATAATACTTTCTTACATATGTCACATTGAAATTATATGTTGCAGATGAAAATGGAGGCTGAATGCAGCATATAATTCATTTTACATTATTTGTACTTTGTAAGGACTTTCTCAATATAGCCATCCAGTTTAATATATCCACGATGTGTGAGATAGCCCTGTAGGTGGGCATGCCATGCTTTACACATAAGCATTTAGCAATGATGCTGAGAATATCTGAACACTTTGCAGGTTCTAAGTAAGATAATGAATGATTCTAGTTTAGGCTATTCCAGACTTGCCGGTGATAATACTTGCTCACTTCTTTTGCCCTTGCTGTGAAGCTGGCAACCTCCTTATGTTTTCTGCCTGGAGCTTGTAATCTCATAAAAATACCCCAACACAAGTTTCTAGGGTGAAGTGAAGGCTCACAGATGACACAAATTTGTCCACTAGTCATTAAAATTTGAAAGAATAAGAGAGGTTGAAATTCTAAATTAGGAGGGTAATATAACTAACACAAAGAATGAACTTAATAGTTAAATGTAATATGCAAATTACATTTATCTAAAATTTTGATTCTGTAGTAAGAACACATAAAAATAACTTCCTCCACCATGACAGTCTTTTAGAGGAGCATAAAAGAGCAGCACCTGCTATTTCATTTATTTGTCCTATCCAGCTATTAAAATGCCTCTTTGGAAGACTGATGGAGACCATGCCTTTGAGGATATCTGTGTGTTATTTACAGGGATTTGTGGGAACAGCTAGACAGCGAGTTTCTCCTCTCAGCAGAGTACAGTGCCTCTGTGGGCATGGCAAGCAGGTGAGGAAAATGAGGATTAAGGCTTACCTTGCCAAGCAGCGTTTTGTATTAGCAAATCCTCATGATGTTGAACTTGCCAGTCTTGTCTCTGCTGTTTGTATGTATCAAGCAAATACTGTCAAAGAAAGCTCATCTCTCACCTCTTGCAGTGGGGAGGGCTGAATTCGATGATTTAAAAATTGCTTGCTTATGAAGTAATATTTGCAAGGGTGTTTTTATCTTGTTCATGAAATGATGTATGAATTAACTTGGGCAGCTGTTATCTTCTGGGTAGCAGAACAAAAAAATATGTCCATGTTGATAGTTTGAAGCGTTGTGAGGGCAAGCAGTTCGCTTCTTGTGAAATGCTCCTCTGTTGGCCTTTTTTAATACTAGATCACATGTCACTTGCTCTAAAAGGGACACTATAGTCCCTTTGTCACATACCAGAGGAAAAGGGTTTGCAGATGTGTAAGAAGGCAGATTCCCCTGCGTAAGGCATCACCACTCGCAGTTTGGAGGGGTTTGTATTTTTGGCTGAGGGTTGTCTTCATAAGTAATGTTTCCTGTCTGTTCTCAGTAGTTCGAAACTCCATCTTCCAGGTATAAATTAAAAGGAAGGGTGATTTAAAACCTCCTTTCTGTTACTCCGTCCTAAATTTATTTATTTTCAGTTCTGTATGGAAAGTGTATCCATTAATAACTTTCATGTCCACAATGTGAATGTGAGGACTGAGGGCTCGGTGCATTATCAGGTTGACTCTTTTGACCTTGGTAATTACTAATCTATGCAATCGGGCCTTTCTGAGTCTTGTCAGCCTCGCTTGTTTAGCGTTTTATTTATTTTATTGGTTTCTACAAGTCCTGAATAGGAAAAGGGGATTTAAAGAGAAAATCAGAAAAAAAAAAGAAAACCAACCCTATGTTTATTCTTAAGGGGTGGAGGTCTTCTAGAGGGGAGCTGTCTTGCAGAGGGGCAAGACAGTATTCTTATGCTAATCCAGGCTCTGGATAAGGAGCAAAGCAGCCGTGCAAACAATGGAAGTGGAGCCAGAAAGTCTGCGCTGCAGTCTAGCACGCCTTGAAAAGCATGTCAGGCCGGGCGCCTTGGGCTGCCGGGAGGGGCCGCGGGGGGGCCCCGCCCGCTCGCTTTATGGAGCTGGCGGCCGGCCAGGACACTTGGAAAAATCTCACTACCTAGAAAACAAGAGTTAAGGCTGCGAGGGGGAGAGGGAGAGAAGTAGTTTGCGGTCTCGTTTTCTCTTCATGTTAAAAAGAGCCAGCCCCCAAACTCCGTATTGAGTTGTCTCAGCTTTGTTGCTGCTGTTTTCTCCTTTGTACCAAAAATTGAAATTCAGGTGATGTGTCTTTTAAATAGCAACCACATTTTCTAAACGTGCTGCGTGAGAGAGGTAGGCTTTAGCAACGTGCCCCTCGTGGGAAATGAGCTTACACCACCCTCCTGTGGGCGAAGTGCTGGGACTGGGAAGCGCCGCAGCCTGGCCCGGGATGGCGCGGAGCTGCCTTGGGGTTCTGCCCCTCGCTCCTTCCACGAGAACCCGATGTCACTGACGCCCGGGAAGAGCGGTTTGTCCAGCATGCTTTGTTAGTGATCAAAGTCAGGGACCGAAAAGGCTGATTCCCTTAGGCATCATGAAATGAAAAACGTGCTCTTTTTTAAGTGCCAAACAAAAACCCAGTTTCTGGAGAACTCTTCTTCGTGAGTTCCATAACCGACATAATCACCTTTGCTTTGGAGACATAAAGAAGTTGTGAATTTCTTCATCTAGATTGGGCAGAGGTTATAGGTGTAACAGAAGCAAGCCAAGATCATGGGAGCTAAGTAAAATAAATGCTTACCCTGTCAGTTTTTTGATCTAGGGATTTTTTTTCTACATAAATTAATGAACAACTATCCTTAAATTATGAAAAATTACTGTAAGGTTGTGAAAACATTCATTAGTCTTTATAGTGCTGAAAGGGATGTTGCACGGTAGAAGCTCTTTCTATGAAAGCATTTGTAATTTCGAAGGCACTGGTGCACTGATTTTAGTCTTTTCCACTTCTAAAAAAGTGAGCAAATGTATGTTCAGGATTGAGGTGAAGCTTTTTCCTTTCCACAGGTATATACCTTCCTAGGTATATTATTTGTATCAAATTATTGAAACTCAGAGCCAAAATATGTGATAAGTCTTGTAGGCAGTGCAGAATGACCATAATATTTTTAATAGTGACATGTAAAATTTCTAACAATTTTGATGATTTTTCCCCATTGCTGCTTATGTTTATTGAACAAAAGGCATCCAGGAAGTATCTTTTTTGTGAATGAAATATAAAAGGTTTAAGTTACGATTCCCCTTTGGATTTATTAAATTTAGAGGTGGAATGTATTACATGTGGAGGCTTTTCTCTTTGTTCATGTTGAGTGGTATGACAGTAAGGAACAAGCAAAAATGAGAAATAGATTATAAAAACATGTAAGAATGATAGCTTCTGGGTAGAATAGCAGAAGTTGATGTCATTTATGGTAGAAAGAGCATGGGTGTCCATTTGCCAATTGTCTTAAGGGCAGAAGCTCTAAGCCAGCTATCACAAAGTGAAGGAGTTGTAAAAAGGGAAATGGGTCAAGGTGAATAAAAATTGTGCAGTGAAATTTTGTCAGTACCTTCAAATAAGGGAATGTGTCATGTTTGTAACACATTAGGATAGGTCTGAATACCTGATTGCACTGGGAAAACAGTTTTGCTGCATTTCATTACTGTTAATTTAATGGAAGAAACTTCGTAGCAGTCAGTTAATTGGAATTCCAGAGTAACAGTAAGATGGGCATTCAGAAGTCCAATGAGTGGCGTCCCCAATTACCTAATTGTGCTGGGGATGGTAAAAAGCAGCTAGGCTTTAATTTCTTCACGGTTAACAGCTTTGTTTATGAAAGAGACAGATATATCATAATTTAGTACTTTGCCTTCTAAATTCTGCCGTAATGTTACTGCTGGCAAATATCAAATGTGTGTGGGAAATCTTCCTTTCAGGAGATATCTGTTTGACTATCCAAGGTGGATTTTGGTGGCTTTTCCCACTGGTCAGAAATAAGAAGTCCCTAAGACCGTGAGCTCCCCTGCTGCAAAAAAACAGTTGTTAGGGTCTGGCGTTTTTTGAATGAAGAAATGTGTTGCAGTACATGTGTTCTGAACACATGGTTCTGTATGTACTACAGAGAGAACTAAGATTTAATTTTTCATTTCAGTCTTTTGAGAAGTATATAATACACACAAATGTGCTTCATTTAGCATTTCAGATTTCGCTTCAGTTTGTAGAGGGAGAAAAAACATTTGTATAATTGACACACTCTATTGGCTTTTAAATTTATGCAGTTAGGAATAGTTTTAAATAGTTCTTACACAATTCGCAATTCAATAGAATTAATTCTGTGAGTTTGAACAGATTAGTGCCTAAACAAATAGGGCCTTACTTGAAGTTGTTGATGGCCATGCAGCAGGCAGTCTTTGCAATAGCCAGCAGTCTTCTCCATCAGCTGTAGGATTTCTTGACAGCTTTTGGTGGTGGATTTACCTTGCTTTTTAAATTTAACATATTTGACAGCACTCAAGCATAGGTAGTTTGAGTGTTTCACTGCGATGCTTTTCTACAATTTGTGTAAGCATGCCTTGCAATTGAGTAATAGAAACACATTTGAAAAGTAGGCTTGTACAAGTATTTGACAGAATTACACAGTACACAATCTGAAACTTTCTTCTTGTTACGGGCCTGGTTAAATTTGACTGTTTGACTTTGGGTATACTAAAGCTAACTATAATTCTTTTTTTATTATGAATAATAAAATGGCATCCCAGATCAGTCTGTTCCCATCCTGACACCTGTAGCTACATGAGATGGTGTCTTTTGTAAACGAAAGACTAATTAAATTTTTGGACTCTATTTAGTTTGAAAATCTGCCCTACTACCTTCTAACCAGTATTTAGAAATTGTCTTCTAATTTCTAATCTAAATTAGTTTTAATGGCTAATCCATACGTAGTTGTTGAACCAGTAATTTTCTTCACATTGAATAGCTGTCCTTGTGTATATTCCTATTATATTGTCAGTGTAGTTATTTACCCATCAGCTTTAACTGTCTTAATTGTATTATTTTCTTTTGTTTTTATCTCCAAATGTCTGTCTTTCCTTGAGATAGTATTCCTCTAGATGTATGTTAAATTTATTAATCATATTGTCTCTGTGCTATTCATGCCTTACCGTTTCCCCTGGGAAATTTCCCTGGGAAATACTAGAGCTGTGTTTGTGTCTTTCTCCCAACAACATCACATGGATGTATCTGGTGTTCTGTAATCAGTTGGTGTCCTGGAGCCTTTGGACACAGCTGTCTCTTATGTGTGAGCTTCTAGTCTGTGTGAAGCAGTAATTCCTCAGAGTTACCAATGTGCATGACTTTCTCAATTTCATGCTGTTGTACTTCATTCCAGTTCTGTTACTTCAGTTCATCACATGATCCAAATCTTCCTGCATAAAAGCAACTCAGATGAACTGACAATTCATGTTTGTCAGCAAATTTTATCAAAGTTTTGCTTTCTGTGCATACTTCATTAATGAAAAGGTTGAGTATTCTTCAATCAAGCTGAATCAAGAATCAAGGTCCTCAAATGCCATTTGAACTAGACAGCTAATCTCTGTTCTTGAAAGTACTTGTCTGCCCTGTAGTGAATTCTTTACTGTTCTTATAATCCTTCTTTTCTTCATCCAAATGAGTAATTTTCTTTGTGGCACCATATCAGGTTTTTTTATAATCTTACAGGAAAGTTGTTGCACACTGAGTTAGATTGACAATCCAGTTTATCTCTGGCATTCTGTTCCATCTCAAAGTTCTGTTCAAAACTGTACCTGTGACTGAGGTAACGTGCTTACAGTTACCTAAGTTGCTTCTTGCCCTAGTTACACATCAGAGAACCATTTGATATGTCTTAGTTTTGTTGTGTTTAAATACATTAACTTAGTGTTATATGTACTGCTGCAAATGGTTTGCAATATCTTGTCTGTTGAAATGGATTGTACGTTCTAATTGTTGTGAAGTCTTAAGTTTGACGTTTTTTCATGTGTTCCCCTTTTACAATACTGTATGTTGTTACATTCAGCACTATCATTCCTTATTGAAATTTGGAACAGAGCAACTCTTGGTTTGGGGATCATGCTGTTAAAAATATTACACAGCCACATCTAAAGAACAGTTACCACTGAACTGCCTACTTTCAGAGTTGTTTTGGGCTGTAAGACAGATCTTGCACGTTCAGCTTCATGTATTTGGAGTCATACAGAAAGAACATAGAGCTGGACTGCTGTGATAGTGCCGTGAATTCACTGCTGAGTTCCAGTTAAAAAAAAAAAACCACAGTTTTAATAATAAAAGCGTTTTCTTCAATAAACTGTTATTAGGAAGGATAATCAAATACAGTGCAGAAAAATCAGGTGTTACCATTGATGAATAAATTACTTTCTAGTGGATTATAGTTGAACACTTCTTCATGGCTACAGTAGAAAAGAGAGATTGAGAACTTCAAAATCAATTGATCAGCTTATGGGTTTGAACCTCTTCTGCATCATTCTCTTGGCAGAGTAGCATTCCAGGTGTTAATTGGTGCTTTAATATATTTGAAGTGGTTATTTAGTTTTATCATTCTACACTGTTCTATCTGACAGGTTTTGGAGAAATTCCAGCTGTTACTCTCTTTCACTTTTGTGCCTTAGCCAGGGCTGCTAGTCTTCCTCTTTAATGGGAGTCTGGAAAGGCATCTTTTGTTTTAAAATGGGGAATTATAACTTTGATAACTTTGATTTATATATGGGGATTTTTATTACGTGGTTTTATATACAATTTTATACATATATCTGTGGAAAGTGAAATATTACTGGGAGGAAGATTCAGGTACAAAATACCGGTGGAAGGCATTATTTTTTGAGTAGGCTTGGACAGCATTTCTGGAAACTACCTTAGACTGTGTCACTGAACAAAAACCACCATGAAATTTGAGTGAGTTGCATTAAAATGGTCTATTTTTTCCATTTTTTCTAGGGTTTTTTAGTAACACGCTGTGTGATACAGTGGCATATACATGTTCCTTTGCCAGTGTGCTCTCTGACAATGGTGAACTGGGGGGGGCAAGATCACCAATTCTCTAGGGGAAAAAAAAATTTTTTTCTAAACACTCCTACTCTTGCAATGTACAAGAGTGCAAATATACATTCCTTCCTGCAACTTGCATGGACAAGACAGAAATGATTTTTTAAACTACTTAAAACAGACTGTTGAGGTTTTTTTTCCTTGATAGAATACTGTAAATAAAGCCTTTGTTTCTTTGTTACATAAAGCTGTTGGCAGTTTTCATTTTCCACATGTTTTATTGAGGATTGGAAGTTCATTGCCATTGAAACACAGGATAAAGCAGTAATACTTACAGACTTGTGTTGCTGTCCTGATGTTTTATAGCTAGAAGGACGTTCCTTATTAGCGTCAGAATTGATCCTGTGTCTTGTGCATAGGGAACACTAAAGAGTGAGTATTTTTGCTGTCACGTCGCTTTTCCCTCTGCCTGGACAGGAAGTTTACATGGAAGTTCCCGGTGCTCCGGGTGTTTGCACGGTGTGTGATTCCAAGTCCATCCCATCAGAACCTGGCAATAATCCTGGCAAGGGCCGGGGCTGCTGTGGTGCTCGGGGCACCCGGCTCCCTCTTTGTGGCTGCATTAGGGAGAAGTCAGAGATGTGTGAAAAGTAGGCCAGGGGTCGGGGCGGCGCGGCGCGCCCACCGAAATTGGAAGTGACGGACACCTCCCGGCTCAGCCGCTAATTTGCCTCCATGTTAAATGCCTCCGAAGACTCATTAAAATGAAAAGTTCTTGGGTCTCGCCGACAGACAGTTCGAGTTCTTGATGCTGGAAGCGGCCACCAACAGTAATTGCTGCCCATCCGCGAGCGAGTGCCCGTTCTGGCATTCATGAGCAGCGCCAGGCTGACAGGGGTCAGGGGGTCAACCCCACTGAAACGAGGCCGAGGAGAGGCAAAATCAGCCCTCTGTTCGTCTTTGTGCAGCATCGCTTTTGTTGCGAGTGCCTGTTTAGGTGTTCAAGCTGCTTTTTAGTCCTTTGAGGCCCAATTACAGTCCCCTTGTGCACCGCCATTGGAAAGGTCTCTAAGCAGAACATGACCACAAATACTGCAGTCTGAAAAAGTGACTTCTTACTCAGTTTGGCTGTCTTAGCCGTGTGTTCACCCACTGCATGAGAGTAGAATTATGTTTCATTTGTGGAACAAATGGCGTGTGCATATGGTAGCGTAATTTTTCAGGAGTTAATTTGCACACAGCCTGGGAATCCAGGATGTCATGATTTTGAATTGCAGTTAGTGTTGTCTTTTTTTTTTTTTTCCAAAGATACAGCACTATTCTAGGAGACAAGAGTAACAAGATAAGTGTATTACTTAACTAAACTAACCATTAAATTTAATACAAGTTTGGTTTTCATCCAGCAGAGAGGCTGGGGTTTTTTTGCAGTAAAGCTTCTCTACCAGCAGTTTTCAATAAGTGGCCTAACATGGTGTTTCTTTTTCCCCCCTCAGTATTATGGGAAGTCGCCACTTGAGTTTAATTTTTATAAAAATAATTAGAAGAAGCTTTCACTTCTGTAAAGCAAATAGTTTTCAAACAGATTCACGTTAATCTATTGAATACTACCTCTAATAGCTATATGCAAGTCTAAAATTATACAGATGTGACCAGTGAGTTGACATACAGTATTTTTTTATAGAAATGTAAAAACATCCCTGTGAGTTGTTACCAAAAGTGTATATTTCAGAGGAATCCTAGCTGTTCAGTCAGACAGTAAACATAGCTAATGTTGTCAATTATTAACATTAATAAATATATGGGGGTTTTTGGTTGGTTTTGCTGGTTATGCTCAGCATGATGACCATCTTGAGGGTTTTTTCTTGTTTCACGAATGTATGAAGTTTCTTAACACTTTGTTTTTTTGTATCTTTCAGGAAACAAAGGTGGAAAATTTACAGAAGCATCTTCGCAGTCAAGCACCAAATCTTGTATTAGGCTTCACCGAACAGACTGAACTGAGCATTTGTCAAGCAGAAGGGCCAGTCGTCCTGCACAGGAAGGATTAAAAGTGAACAATGACTCGATTGAGAGTTCATGAACAATTGCTTGGAGCCTATCTGCTTATCATTCTCCATGTTCAAGGTAAATATGTACTAGTTAAAATAAGTTTATCTTTTTGATTTGTAACAGAGTTTTCTGGTGGTTGAAGTAGGATTTTTTTCTTTTGGAGTTTGTTTTGCAGGCGGGTGACTTTACTGGCCTGACGTGCCATATAGATGCTTCCCTAAAAAGAAGGACATTCGCTAGGTCATGCACTGTAGTATAAATCAGGTCTATTTTAGCAAATACTTAAATAGAAACAATGCCAAAAATGCACAGTACACCAAGGAACGAGTTGGATGAGCAGCAGAAGTGAAGGTTTGACTTTTGAATTTCCCTATATGTGTGCATATTTGATCCCTTAAACTTGACCCACTGAAGAACTTGCAGTGTGCAGTTCCCCATGGAAGATGGGGATGCTTCTGATGCTCCCAGCAGCCTAGAGGTAGTGTGGCATATCTAATCTAAATTAACTTCTTGTGCCTACTTGATGGGCCAAGGTGAGGCTGTGGGCTATTCACAAATACACTCATTTTCAGTTAGTGAAGACATTCATTTGTATGTCTGTCTTTCCAGACACCAGTTATCAAAAACTTCTGGAAATCCAGTTATCATTAGAACTTTAACTCATCTGTCAAATTGGGTTGAGTTAAAAAATAAATAAAATAAATGCAGCAGGGGCCTGCATGTCCAGCAGGCACATATTTCCCTAGTTGGTGTCTGTGTAAGAGAATTTGTTCTCCCATCTCTACACTTCTCATGTGCTTAAGTACACAGAGCTATCCAGATTTTTTCAGGAAAATATTTTCAGAAAAACTGATTTGGTACTGACATCTAAATACTTAATACTGAAGTGTCTGAAGAGGCTGGGGGTGATATGCTTTGTTCGTTTTGCTGAAGTCATGGTTACCCCTTTGCATTAGTCAGTCAATATTTAATATTCAGTATATTAAATAGCATTTTACTCATAGGCAATAGAAACTGAAGGATTTTGGTTTTATTTCTAGATACAAGTGGAACTAATAATACAGATATACAGGTCTTCTAGAAGCTTAAAATGAAATCACATTAATTTCTTCCGTTGATTAATATTGGTTCTAATAACTTCTAATGAGTAATATAGATAAATTAAGTTTAAAGGCTGAAGATTGTTTTTCAGCTTCAAAAGAAGAAATTGGCTTATCTTAGAAATATTCCTGACTTTCAAATCAATACTAAGGGAGTTCTGAAAGCCATGGAAAAGTTGAGCTTATTGAAACGTTGTTAGTTCTTTGCAAGTTGCCTAAGGGCTTTTCTTCAAATGTACAAAATATGCTTGGTTTCCAGGGATGGTGAGGAAAAAAGCCAGTCAAGTCTCTCTGCTTTTCTCTAGATTAGTGGGGGAGGAAAGAATTAAGTTGATAGTCATATAGCATTTGAAATTTTTGTAAGAAAGAGACAATCTAAAGTAAAAAGTTTAAATAACTGAAAAAGTAGTTTCAACAAGGAAAATATATGCAGGATGTTACAAAAATGCATCATAAAGCAATCAACAGAGGTGAAGAAGATTCATTATGAAGAATTGAAGAGAATTTGTTTGATTTACAGAAAGAGGAAAGAAAAGTGGAGAAAGTAGAAACCAGTGTGTGTACTTTCAGTGTCTGGCATCCAACTTAATAGTTCACTCTCTTGGTGGTTTTTTTTTTTGGAGGCTTCTTCAGCATGTTAGGAATTTCAGAGCTTACCAAGACCTGAGAGAATGATAAAAGCAAGTGTGTCTGTATACCTGCATGTATATATACATACCAGATTCCTTAACAGCTAACTTGAAAAAGCAAGTGGCTGCATGTGTTGATTAATGTGAAAATATTCTTACAATAACAACAGAAACCAGAGGCAATTCCATGACATTACTGGTGAATAGCAGCAGTTTCTCAGGTTGGTACTATGCAGCAGGGGGACCCAGTGGTTACCCTGTGGATTGTGTCTTTAGAGCTATGGGACTTCTTCACTTTTATTGAGAAATAGTCAAAAATAAGCCTGGGTTGCAGATGGCCAGATTTAATAGCAATTAAAATGTTTTTGTATTTCCTTTCTTGCAGTGGAAGGCCTTTGCAATACCTTTTAACCTCTGATCTGCTCTTCTTCTTCATCCAGCTCCTTTTTCTGATTAAGGCAAGAGATTTTGGCTTCAGCTGCAGTTGTGACTGCACTAAACAGGCTTTGCCTTCCCAGTAGTGCAGGGTTTTCATCAGAGAACCAGTTTTACTTCTGAGTAGAGTTCTTTCTTTGTTACAGTGCAGTGATGAGCACATCTGATCAATATATGTAGCAGGGTAGTGAAATGCTTAATGTCTGCTTAGACACATTCTCATAAATTTGGTACTTTGTTGCTGGCAGTTTACTTTACATGTGGTTCATCACACCTTTATGTATTCTTCAGAGACACCACAGAAGACCAGTATTTTAATTCTTGTAGATTAGTTGACCAAAAATGTATTAATAACATTTGATTTGTATGAAGATATATTAAAATCAAATTAAAAAATAATTAATGTTGATATGAAGTATTAAAATGGACTTATAGTTGCTGCGGTTTGTTAATGAGCTAAAAAAATAAATCTGTTGATTTTATTTCACTGCTCTAACTACTTTTATTCAAATACTTGACATAGAAAAGGTATATCTTAAGATACTTTTTAAAACCCTTATGCATTTTCTCAATTTCAGGTGAAATAGTTACTGAATTTGGATGCATAAACTAATCTGAAGCAAAATTCTAAAAGCTGCAGTAGGAACTTACAGTTGTCAGTAGCTGATATTACTTGAAACACTAGTTCTGTTTACTGGTGATTTCCCCAATTAATGGCTGCATCGGTCTTTAAAACGTGGGCAGCAAACATGTTCTTATGAATTTGTCTGATTAAAGTTCTTCCAAGGGATTATTAAAAGGTGATCTATTTCTTTATTATAATTTTGCATTTAGTTTTAAGGAACTTTATTATTTAAAAGTCCGTTTAATTTAAATTAGAACGCAGTGTACTTTTTTAAAGTAAAATACACAAAATTTTCATGTCTCTGGCTTTTATATTGAGTGCATTAGCGCAAAGTAGACTTTTGGGGAAGGGAAGTGGGAGCAGAGGCCGAGGATTGCTGGTTGGAAAGTAAAGGAGGCAAGGGCTGCCTGTCTGTGTTGAGCACTGGTGTAGCTGCTGGGAGAGCTGGAAGGGCAGGAGAGAGGTTTAAGCAGTAGTCTGGGAACATGCTGTGATTTTTAGGAACCAGTTCTGCTAGATGGAGCTACCTTTAACATGCCTGGTCTTTGGAGATCACAGCCTTGATACATAAAAAAGCACTATATGGAGAATTATAGTTAGAATGCCAAACAGAGTTCGTAGAAGCATTTAAGGTACTTTCTTTGCACTCATACAATTTTCCTGATTTAAAAAAATTTTGCTTTTTAAGAGCAAGTGCTAGTTTTGTATTCAAGCTATGTCAGTTGTACCGAGGTTTAATTCACTTAAAAGAGCATGTTAATCATTACGAAAGTTTGTGATAGGCAGAAAAGTGAAATGTGCTTACTGGAGTGAGTGATTTTGCAGTATCTGCATCCTAAAGCAAGAAAAAGTAATTTGAAACTACCACATAAAAATGTCAAGGTATGTGTTTTTCTTAAGGAAGGCATATCTAACTTAAAGAGCACTGGTGCAACTTTCATCTTTGATGAAAAGAGCCCAGTGCGGGGGAGCCCAGAGCGTCAGCACCAGCAGGGAGGCAGGTGAAGGGGCTCTTCTGACAAAGATTCTTCTGACTTAAATATTGAATTTCTTGGAGTTGACAAGCATGGATCAGACTAGCTACAAAGAAATGCCTCTAGCACTGTAGTTCTGCTAGGACAAATCCCTTTTAAGGATTTGTACTCTGGAATAGAAATGTTTTTACAGGCAACATCTGTATTATTAATTCAGAAAGCTATCAAACAACTTGACTGCTATAGGCCATATTAGACCTTTTATTTGTGGAGGGTGAGGATACAATTAAGTAAAAAATTGTGGGCGTAATTTGGCTTTTGTATTTGTCTTCTTTCACTTACTGCTGTCTCTGCATTTCATAGAGCTAGTTTTTTATGGGTTACACAAATCTTTTCTTAGATCAGAAGACTTAATGAAATGATATCTGTATCCTGGCATTGAGTTGCAAGCAGGTTAATTTGGGTTTTAGTGATTAGTAACACTTCAGCATCATGCACGGTGCATTTTTAAGATTTATCCATGTTAATATTCATATTTGAAGCATGCTTTCAAGTAGACTTAGATTTCTAACCTAGTGGTATTTTTAATATCCTGTGCTTCTTTGAAATACATTTTGTAGTTGTGAGTTATTTTCTGTTATTGGAAGTAGTGCTTTGAATAATTTATCTTTTTTATCAAAGGCTGGATATTATGTATTGGCAGGCATTGTTCTGTTTTAACAATTTATTTTATTATTAATTTTCAAATTTTTTATTTATTTTATTATAATAAAGTTTAATTTTAAAAGGAAAGCCATTTAAGTGTTGTCCTATCTGTAGCAGTTGTTCACACTTCTAGAAATCTACAATGAATGCAGTGTATGATGGGGCGGAGCAAATGAGGAAATCAGAACTTGAAGTCCCATCAGCTTTTTTTCTCATCAGTATCTTACACTGTAGTTAAGTGAGGAGAATGTTCCATCATTACTCTGATGTTGTAGCTTTGTAATGCAGTAAAATGCACATTACAGAGCAGTTTGTATGTTTAGAAGTCTTTGATACTATTGTTCTCAAGGCTGGATAAACAGGCCAGGAGTGATCTGGGATCTTGAGCAAGTCCTCCACTGTGTGATGGTTCATTTGTTGCTAATGTATTTCATTTTGCCCCACCAATTCTGTGCAGTTTACAGGTAGCTGCAGGTTAGGAAATAGTGGAAAGGAAGCTTTGCTGTGCCTGCAGTCTTTGGGTGCTGCATTTCAGTGCACAATACACGGCACTTACACCTTTGAAGGTTATGTGAGATTGGTGTACGTATGTCTCTTAGCTGTACTGCAGAGTGACAGCTGCATGTGTCATGGAAGAGATTAATTACATAATCAGGTAGTGTAGTGTCACAAGATCCCCAAAACATGATCCTCCCTTTCACTGTCCTGCTGCCAGGAGGAAGATGCAGCAGTGTGAATGTCTTGGAGCTGGAGCTCTAAGGGTGGGGAGATAAAGGTTGAAGCAAGATGTTCTTTAGGCCTGTCCTTAGTTCTCTTTTGTTCATTTACTCACTCTCTATTAATCAGGAAAAACAGCATTGAAGCATCCTGTGAGTTCAGGACCTTCATCTGCCCTCTTAGCATCTAAGGTGGATGGAAGCCAAGTCTTTCCACGTTTGACTCCCATCCTCATACCTAGCAACTTTAAGATGGACACTAATCTGTCTTGAAGTGCTGAGGATGAATTGTAGTACTGTAGTAAAGGATACAGTTCTGGGCAATATCTAGGTGGCAGCAATTAAAAAGTAATTCCTGAAGTGATCCCAAGCATCCTCAAAATTTTCCTATTCTCTTCCCTGGATACTCAAACTCCTGTCTGAGAAGAGTTCTTTTTACAGTCTTAGAAAGTAAAAATTCAAGAGTGAAGTTATTTTATTTTTTCCCTGTTCTTTGTGCAGTTCAGGTATTATCTGTAAGATGAAAGCAGGCTACTATAGAGTTTCACATTACAAAAATGATGAAATTGTGGTCTGTTCTTGCTTTGAGTAAGAAAATTTGCCTACAGAAACTGTGCAAAAGACAAATGCGCTGTTTCTTAGAGAATACGGTTATCCGTTTTGGATTTTATTTGGTATGTGCTCTTCATAAATCTTGTAATGCAATCTATCGTAATAAATGAAGAGGAAAAATGTATTTCATCTCACTTCTAGTATAAAAAGTTGGTATAGCTGTAGTCATGCTTCAGTGTTAGTTTACAAAGAATTATACTGCTTTAAAAGATTCCAGACCTGCATAAAAATGTTGTTCTTTCTGTTCTGAGCTAGGGGAAGACATGCTTTAAGGGTTCCTTGGATTTCTCCTCTAATAAATAGAAAAAACATTGCATTCAGTGATCAGGGTAGGAAAATGGATGAGTGACTGTAAGACGCTGATCATGAAGTATTCAAACTTTTAACGTGTGGAATGTCCCTGAAGATAAGGGGAGATTTATAACATTAATTGGGAAAGATACCTTAGTCATTCAACAAAATTAGGAAGACAGATAATATTTGTACCTATGCAGTGGCTTTTCCTTCAAATATCAAGTAGAATTACCTGTTCTCTGAGCAGTTAAGGGTCTCTTAGATGTGAATACAGAATGTTGTGTAATGTCTGTAGCACAGTATTAAAATTACCTTTCAGTTTATGCTGGGAAGAACTATGTAGAAATAGAGAGGGGGTGTATGGAGGGGTTATTTCAATTGTGCAGAATTCCTCCTGGTTAGATCAGAAATACCTATAGCCTGCTGTTACTCTAGCACTGGACCTTGTTTCTTGTTAGCAGTCTGCACATATCAGAACTATTTAACTTGGGCATTACCGAAGTACCATTTGAAGACCACGTATTAAATAAGCACTGCTAAGGGATTTCAGTGTTTAGGAAAGTGATGTTTTCCTCAGGATATTCTCTTAGTTGTATCCAAAAGAAGCACAGTTTCATTATTTTGCTGCATTGGACAGTAGACTGGGTGTGCTGTGTTAACCAGATGAGGAAATCTGCAAGTCTGCTATTTTCAGAGCAGGAGGATCAAATTTCACAAATATTTAATTGGGCATTTGTCTGAAGGCCATAGTGGGTGTTCCAATGGAGTGATACAGGGGGCTGTATCTGCACAAGGTTTTAATCATTCTTTTCTTCACGTGTTTCAAGCAAGGTACAACAGGACACTGATGTCCTCATCACTCTACAGCTCGTGTTTGCTAGGTTTGACAAGAAGCCACAAGAATCTGTTCCAAGAGACCATAAGTTTCCTGGTCAGGTTTCTTTTCCTTTAAAAAATTGAAATTTTCATTGTGGCCTCCATTTTTTTACTAATAACTGAATTTGTAAAAGCTTCTACTGGTCCTAACTGTCTGTTGGCTTATCTTGCACCCTGAGCCGCACATGGAGCCTTGCTGTAATCTGTCAGTGCAGGTGATAGTTTGTTCACAACTCTTCTATCTGTGTTTGGTTCATAACTTAAGGATTTAGAGCCAGGTGGTGGACAGAGAGAGATTTCCTGTTAGTAAAATTGATAAAGCTGAAGGAGATGGGTAAAGATGTTCTCATCCCATATACTAATCACATAGCATATTCCAAATGCAGCAGATAACATTCCTAAATCTTTTTTCTGGATGTTCTTCACGAAGAAGAAAACAGATGGATGTTTTCTTCTGAACGCCTACATTCACAAAAGCACTTTAATAATCTGAACCAAGAACAAATTATGTTTAACTCTGCCACTGTTCAGAAACCAAGGGCTACTTGGAACATGATGTAGGGCTGTTTCTATTCTGTGAAAGCTCGTTTGGATGGATGTTCATGTCATTTACCAAAATTTAATTTGCAAGCAAGATTTACTTTAGCAGTGTTTTGAAGTACTAATGCATACAAAGATCAAAAAAACCAAGAGATTTTGGAGTTATTACTCTCTTCCATGAGACTGTCAATCTATAAAAAATTACTTCAGAAAATTAGAAAATTGCATATTAAGTATATTCAGTCATGCATAAAATTATTCTTGTTGTGGTTATCAAGCCGTCAGCATTTTTGTTTTCTAAACACATGAATGAGAGAAGCTTTCTTCAGAAAATTCTAACCAGTTACACCACTACTTGTCTGCCCCACCTTGAAAAGAGAAAATATCTTTCTGTTTATATTGATTATGGTTGGAAGATCTGCTGTTAAGGTACAAAATATTTCAGCTAGGTATTTCAAGAATAAAATTATTAACTCAGATTTCTACTATAATCTTGGGGAGAGGAGGTTGTCTTGTATAGTTCAGTTATTTATTAATATAATTATTCTGTTGTCATCTTTTGCCTGTAAAACTCTTGAACTGTTATCAAAGAGATGCAAACTATTTTTTTGTTGTTTTTTTATGTCCAGGTCAAAAGCTAGACAGCATGCTTCATGGGACAGGAATGAAGACAAATTCGGACCAAAAGAAACAAGCAAATGGAGTAACACTTGCTCCTGAGGACACCTTGCCGTTTCTTAAGTGCTACTGCTCAGGACATTGTCCAGATGATGCTATTAACAACACATGCATGTAAGTACTGCATCCAGCATAGAGAGCCTCTTTAAAGAGAATCGTTTTGGCTTTTGAGAGAGCAGACTACCTCTAGAGGCTGACCATAATTGATTATGTTCTGTGAGTGCTAAAACTCATGGTCCTCTCTTTGTAAACAATACTGTTCTCCTCACCACACCTTAGAACCATTTGCAACTGGTCATTTTAAGCCCAGCAACTGCTTTGAAGGATGGAGGTTTTAAGCAACCCTGTGGTATTTTATATCTGGGTGAGTATTAAGTGACCCAAATCTAAGCCTTCTGACATGAGCACCTGTTTGCTTATTTCTTTACCTAGCAATCAAAAAGGTAATGTAAACAACATAGCCATTTACTGGGAATGCTTCTTGTTTTACGTTCAATAGTTACAGGGTATGAAGGAAAGGCAGGCAAAAATCGAGAATCTCATGTGGACATGTAGAGACAGGAGGGAGTTTTATCTCTGATAGGCAGAAGAATCCTGACAGACTCATGCACAGGTTTTGTGCTTGCTTAAGGTGGTTTTTTTTCATGTCCTGAAACGTCCTTGCTTTTCCTTTTTTTTCTCTTCACTTACAATTCCAAGTTCAAGGCCCTTCTGTTTCTTCCTTAAGAATTAATGTACACAGTTGAAAACATATTCCTTGCTCCTGTACTTTGAGTCCTCACTTTAACAAAGTTTTCAGTCTCTCTAGAGGTGTGACTTGAGAGATAAGGCAGGTTTTATGGAAACCAAGGAGATGGAGTAAACACTGCTGTCTTTTTAAATGTAAACACAGGCAGTAACTTACAAACAGTTTTGAACTGAGAAAATGTTCCAGTATTTTGTCTTTCAAGCCTTTTGGTATTTATTGGTTTTTATTGCCCTCTAGTGTGTGCAGTCAGTATAGGCCTTACTAATTTTTTTTCTGCCCTTGTGTCCGTAATAGGTTATTATGCTGATATTAAAGCTGTTTAAAAATGCTTACACAGTGTCCATGTGCTGGGTATTTTATGGCATTATGCTTTCTGAATTAATTTAAATAGATTTTTGGTAAACAAAATTATTTCTAGGTTTGTTTTCCTTACTATCTGTGCTGAGAGAATGAATGAGTATTTGTGAGAAAGCATCCCCATAATGTTCTATTTCAGAATACTGTGGGGGTCTTTTTTTCTCACACTGGGTGGTAACCACTGTGTTAAAGAGTTTTTCCAGAATTTTTCATTCTAGAATTCTTAATGAGTTCTTGGTCAGCTAATGCTGCATGTTAAATGACAAACATGCTGGTAAAGCACACATGATATGTTTATTCCAGAACTAATGGGCATTGCTTTGCTATCATTGAGGAAGATGAACATGGAGAACCCACGCTTGCTTCTGGCTGCATGAAGTATGAAGGTTCAGACTTCCAGTGCAAGGTAAAAAATGAGATTTACACCAGTGCCTTACTTTGTTTCATTTTTATGTCACTCTCTCTTTTATATGGCATTCTGAAGATGTCTCTAAAGCAAACACTGCTGCAATGATAAATATAAGAGAAAAACTTCTAAAGGGATTGCCTTTTTTGTCTTATGAGCAGTATTTATTTAACATGTGATTAACTGCTTTTGACAAAGCTCAAGACTTCACCCATGTATGAAATAGCAACTTAAGTAGAAACTACCTATTTCTGTGCAACCAGTAAAAAAGAGTTCCATGAAATATAAAAAAATGCAAGATCAAATGTAGGCACTCGGAGATTAGGTGATGTGTGTCTGCCACTGCAAATTAGTCTCATACATGGTTGCAGTGCCTTTTAAATAAAATAGCCTTTTAAATAAAATACACTTTTGTCTGTGCTGTGTTGTAACTGCAGCATCCCCTGTCCCCATTTTAGGTTCAAAATCTAAATGTTTGTTCAATTCTCCTTCAACAGGACTCGCCTAAAGCACAGTTACGTCGAACAATTGAGTGCTGCCGAACTGATTTCTGCAATCAGGATTTACAACCAACGTTACCACCTCTTGATAGTACAGGTAAACAACTCCTGTATGTTCACCCTGCTACTAAGAAATGCTGTGTAGGTTCTGTTTTTCCTGATCAATGGTAGAAATAAGGAGAAAATGTACATACAGTACTGCACAGGTCTGGTTTTTTCCTTACTAAGAAATTTTTATGTGAAGCTCCGTACTGGACTTCATTTTCTATTTTCAGTTTTCCTTTTTTGCCACTTTCAAGTTAATCTTGTACTCTATCAGTCACTCATGGTATTTTTTTTCTTTTTCTTAGTGTTTTCTTAGCTCATATCTTGATCTGCATGTGATCTTTTGATCTGTTTTTATTCTGTTTCCACAGTCTGATCTCTTTTTAAAATGTTTTTCTCAGTCTCTGCTGTGCTTTTACCATTCTGAATGCCATCATAAAAAAAGTATTCTGACCTTGTTAACACCTCGTTATTGCAAATTCATTCTCTCCTTTCTGATGTTCCCAGTGAAAATAGTTTGTTTTCATATGCTTACTGATTCATTGCTAGGCAAGTCATACTGGTTTAACTGTTGCTTTATACCTTCTCAGAATCTCACTGCTCTAAATCCATCATTTCTATTTCTATCAAGCTAGCAAGAGTCAACCAAAACCAACAACTCCAAAATCTCAAGCTACATTTTTTTGTTGTTGTTGTTGTGTTTTTTTGTTGTTGTCACCAAAATGAAATTATCCTTGCTTTTCTGGTATACTTACTTTGATACACAATATATGAAAACATACCTGAATAAACTGTCTACAATATTTGTTTAATTAATAGACTTTGGAAACTTTCTCCTTTTTTTTTTTTCTTTCTATTTTTTTCTTTCTTTTTTGTCAAATAGATGGACTTTTTGATGGCAGCATTCGTTGGATGGCAGTGTTGATTTCTATGGCAGTCTGCATAATTGTCATGGTCATCTTATTTAGCTGCTTTTGTTACAAGTAAGAAAGCACTTTCTTTACTGGCGACGTTTTTAATTTTGCAAATCTGTGTAAACAGAGCAGTTAATTTGCAAATGCCCTCAGTTAATCATGTGTAGATTGGGAACAGTAGTAATTTAATTTCACATTTCTGTGGGTAGCAGTTTCCATCACTAGGTAAAATGAAACATTCATGGCAGAGAATTTAAGTGGATTTGATCCTTTCCTCTGGCTACGAAGTATTTAGTTTTGTGAGCTACACATAACTTTGATGGTATAGCAACTGGTAAACAGGAATATCTTCATGCTTTTTATGATTTTGGGTCTTCAGTCACTTTCAGTAGTTAAATTTCATCTACTTCTGAGATTTTCCTTTTTCTGCTGTGTTTCAAAAGCAAATAATTGCCCAGCTGAGCTGCAGCAGTCCATTCAGGTGCTTCTATCAGCCAGCCCTGTGCTGGAGATGCTCCCTGTTCTAGCAGTTTCCAAGGAAAGGTGCTTGTGTCAGCCTCAGCTGTCGTGGTTCAAGGTTCTGTCTGTTCATTTAAACCAAAATCAGCAATGCTGTGCTGGTAACACCAGCTGAGAGCTGAGTATTAAAAATGTTGGGTTTCCACCTGACTGATCATCAGCTGACACACCTGTACATTCATTACAAGAACTTCTTAACATTACAAAGCTATGTAAGTTACATTTGAGGAAAAGGAAAAAGATACAGTAAAATCTGATTCTCTTTTATCTCTTTGGAGAAAAATTTTATATTTAAATAGCTCTTTTCCTTGATCAATTTATTGTATTTTGGAAGTGTTTTGGAGTTCAGCTTAACTTCTGTTACTTTTGCAGGCATTACTGTAAGTCGATGGCAAAGAGGCACTGTTATAATCGTGACCTGGAACAAGATGAAGCATTTATTCCAGCTGGGGAATCATTAAAAGACCTTATTGACCAGTCACAGAGTTCTGGGAGTGGATCAGGGCTACCATTATTGGTAAATAATAAACTAAGATTTTTCTTCACTGAATTTCTCTCCATCACATACAAAGTTTGGTTTATATCTAATGCCTAGAACAAAGCAGTTTGTTCATACAGAACGATAATTATTTTATATGCCATTGTGATGAAAGGGGAAGTATGTGTTTAAGGCCCATCATCACATAATTAAAATGAAGTGCAAAATTCACTATGTTGTAGAATCTGTTTGCATTAGCAAAATTCAAACAGCCTACATCCATTAAGATAAAAATGCAAGAAATGGCTATTCCAAGTATCAAATTGAATGAACTCAGAGATTTTACTTTCTTAGTATCCACTGACCATTAAAATAGAATTGCTTTTTATTGACTGATAGAAGTATTCAGGGAGATTTTAGAGCAGCCTTCCAGTACCTAAAGGGGCCTACAAGAAAGCCAGACAGGGACTTCTTATGAGGGCACGTAGTGATAGGACAAGGGTATGGTTTGCTTTTCTGTTATTCGTGGGATTTGTGGAAGCAGGTAGAGAGGTCAGGCAGACAGGCTCCAAGATGGCGAAGAGAGGACTTTATTTAAAAGAAGTTCCTTTTATACACAGTAATAAACAATTGTCTATTGGCCAAAGACAATCCACCCCTAAAGACCTATTGGTTATGGCTCGTACACCTCTAACACTAAACACAGAGATTAAGAAAGTACAGTTTATCTATATTCTCCATGAGAGAGAAAGAAAAATCCTAAAACACTGCAACTACACAAGGGGAAATGGCTTTAAACTGAAAGAGAGTAGGTTTAGATGGGATATTTTAGGAAGAAGTTCTTTACTGAGGATGGTGAGGCACTGGAACGGGTTTCATAGGGAAGCTGTGGATGCCCCATCCCTGGAGATGTTCAGAGCCAGTCTGGATCGGGCTTTGAGCAGCCTGGTCTATTGGAAGGTGTCCCTACCCATGGCAGAGGGGTTGGAAGTAGATGATCTTTAAGGTTCTTTCCAACCCACACCATTTTGTGATAGATGTTCATCATTTTTTCTGTCACCATCCTATATAATACTTGCACAAAAATTAGCCTGTGAGACAGATGACTGTTATAAAAAAGAAATAGAATGCAAGAGAACATACCCAAATTCAATCAGAAGTTGAGCTTGGAGGCAATAGTAATGAGTTCAAAATTGGAATATTGGAAAATTTCACAGATTAAATTTTACAGTGGGATCAAAATTTAAAGGAGTCCAAGTTTGGCAGCCTGGCCAGGTACTTTTGGTTAACTGCTGTTTCCCTCCTCCACCTTATACCTCTTTTTTCTTTTTCCTTTTTTTTTTTGTCTTCTTTAGGTTCAGCGCACCATTGCCAAACAAATTCAGATGGTGAGGCAAGTTGGAAAAGGACGATATGGTGAAGTGTGGATGGGCAAATGGAGGGGTGAAAAAGTCGCAGTCAAAGTGTTTTTCACCACAGAAGAAGCCAGCTGGTTCCGAGAAACAGAGATTTACCAAACTGTTCTAATGCGACATGAAAACATCCTCGGTAAGGCAGTAGAGCATTGCTTGGCTGCTGGAGGGTGGTGGGAGGGTAGAGGAGGAGGGGCTTTTAGTGAGTGGTTTGTGGGGTCTAAGGCAGCTTCTGTGGAATAACCAGATGGGTTTCCCTTAATGTGTGCTGATAAAATGTTATTGAAAGGGTAGAATCTTGCTGCTCTTGGTTCTGCAATCTCTGCTGGAAGACTGGACTGGTAACCTCATGTACAGATAGAATCAGAGCTCCTACGTGATTGGTTTTCATGAGGGGAACATGTATCTTCTGATACAGTACAAGAACATACAGCTTTAGAATTATCACTAAATCTACTCCATAAAAAATTTATGTACAAATAAATAGTGCCATGGTTTATACATTTCATAGGTTTCATAGCAGCAGATATTAAAGGCACTGGCTCCTGGACACAGCTTTACTTGATCACGGATTATCATGAAAACGGATCCTTGTATGATTTCCTGAAGTGCACTACGCTGGACAACAGGGCTCTGCTCAAACTGGCCTATTCCGCTGCATGTGGCCTGTGCCACCTACACACAGAAATCTACGGGACACAAGGCAAGCCTGCGATTGCACACAGGGACCTGAAGAGTAAAAACATCTTGATAAAGAAAAACGGAACCTGCTGCATTGCAGACTTGGGTCTTGCAGTCAAGTTTAACAGGTAACAAATCCTCTATAACGGGAAAACATTCATGTGTTTTTTTTATTTAATGCACCAAATATGCAGTTTAAAAGGAGGATAGAATAATTTGGTTGCAGGCTTTCTTTTTTTTTTTTTTCTTTTTTTTTTTTTTTTTTTTTTTTTTTTTTTTTTTTCCGGTTTTGAGAGTAAAGTGTTGTCCTTGAATGCTGGTAGGAACCATTATGAAAATAGGTTGTCAAGGGAACAATGAAAATACTCTTCATGTGGAAAATAAAAGTTTTATAGAAGAAAGGAAGAGGAGATTAACTTTTTATTCGAAGCCAGCCTTTCATAATTAATTGCAATCATGTAAATTCTTTCATAGAAAATCTGAACAGCATATAGGCAGTTGAAACTTAATTGAAGACATGATACTGTAATAGTATTATTAAATAGTTTTCCTTTTTTTATTTTAAGTTCTTTGGAGATAGAGTCTTTTCAGTGATTGTGTCATACAGGATTTCATACCTTGTAATAGTCTATAATTAACCAACTTCCTAATCTTTTCATATAGTGACACAAATGAAGTTGATGTTCCCTTGAACACTAGAGTGGGGACAAAACGTTACATGGCTCCAGAAGTCCTGGATGAAAGCCTGAATAAAAACCATTTCCAGCCATACATCATGGCTGACATCTACAGTTTTGGGCTGATCATTTGGGAAATGGCTCGGCGCTGTGTCACAGGAGGTAAACTTTTAAATATTCTGTATAAAATCTACCAGGCCCCTTCTTCACTTTAGCAATGCTTCACCAGGAAATAATATAATTAGCTTGCTGTATCATGAGGCTTGTATTCTTTAAAAGCAGTAGTAATAGTCTGACGCATATTTTTGTGACTCATCCTGGCTTTTCCTTTGTTCTTCTTTTGTATCCTTATAGATCCTCAACCTCTATTCTTCTTCCATCTGACATTTCTCTGTAGTTCTTTGTAGCATGTAGTGGATTAGAAAAAGCCAAATTTAGCATTTGGTGTCAAAATCAAATGTGCTACAAGGAATTATCATAGCTACTAAAGTTAATAATCATAATATTGGAGCTTTTATGTGATATTGGAGCTGGTAAATGATTGTTGTAGTAAAATTTTCAGGTTTTTGCCACAGTAAAACAGTGTGGTGGGTTTACCTTGAGTTAATTTTTGCTCCTGGCTGAGGAAATCAGAGAGTAGATATATAGATTTATTTTGTTTAATTGCTCTTAATGCTTTACAACTATCTCCAGGTATTGTTGAAGAGTATCAGTTGCCATATTATGACATGGTGCCAAATGATCCATCCTACGAGGACATGAGAGAAGTGGTGTGTGTCAAACGCCTACGCCCTGTGGTATCGAACAGATGGAACAGTGATGAAGTGAGTGTGCTGAGAGGAAAAGCTTCTTCAGTTTGTTCATTAATATGGGAGGGTATTTTAGTTTAATGCATACTAAAACACTGTAAAATAGGGACTGCGTTCAGACATTCTGATACTTTGAAAACCTCACAGCGGTAGTAGGAGAAAGACATGCTTGAGATCAATTCAAAATACTGTATTTTTAATGAATCTTTTCAGTGGTCTAAGGGGAAGATACCCTTAAGCAGCATCCAAGTGTATTAATACTGCTCTACTTGAGATCATCTATTTTAGATTGTGGAATATATTCAGAGTTTTAATTGGACCTAAAACTTAAATGAATTTTTAATTTATTTTATTAGTCTTAATGTATATAGCTTATTGGTTTGTGGCATAAAATACTTCATGAAAGATGAAGCAGTTCCTTTGTGGATTTCCTCTTTCTTTTTTTCATTTTTTACTGTTACATCCCATGACAAGCTGTGATGTAACTCAAATATTTTCATTTAGATGTGTTTTTAAAGGGCCACAGCCTGAACACAGTAAATAAGACATAGCTATTTCACATAACAAGTTTAATATTCTGTATCCATTCTTCCCCAAGTCCTTGACTTCCATGATTTTCCAGTTTTCTCCTTTTTTTTTTTTTTTTTTGACTGCTAAAAGATCTGTTGTCACGTCTTCATTTTCCGTGAATAAGTTCTCTATGGTTTTCCAGCCATATATGTGGAGATTTTTCTGCTTGTTGCTGCCATATTTGTACCACTGTTCTTGACTTGTACCGAGAAGTTCTGGTAATGCATCATTGGGAAACTAAATCAACACTTCTGTTAGTTCCAGCTACTGTAATATTAGGCAGTGAGGGGGAGGGAAAAGAAGGATTGATGTGGATATTGGTTTGGGGTTGTTTGGGTTTTTCTCCTTCAGTAGATCTCTTTATAACAGTTTTCTACCAATAATATTGCAGAAAGTATGGAAGTTGCACATTTGGACTTGAAAGTTCTATAACTTAAGCTTGACAGTGAACCAAAATTATAAACCTCAGATGGAGCAGTTGATACAACAGTGTTCCTTTGTTTTTCCTTTCACAGTGTTTAAGAGCAATACTGAAGTTGATGTCTGAGTGCTGGGCTCATAATCCTGCCTCGAGGCTCACTGCCTTGAGGATCAAGAAGACACTTGCCAAGATGGTGGAATCACAAGACGTAAAGATTTGACATAGGAAATTGACTTTGGAGAGCAAAGCTGGACTCCCTAGATCTTTTCACTCCGACGTGGGTGAGGAAGATAGAAATAGGAAAGAGGAAATAACTGAGATTCAGTATATTTTCTCAGCACACTTCTACAGGCTGCTAATGAAATCTTTCAGTACTTCATAGACCATGATACTGAGAGCCTCTGTACACTACATGCTACGTATATGGACAGCCTTGAGAAAATACACGTTTTGTTTTGGTTTGAGCTGCGTTGAGACTTCAATCATACATAGTGAGTCTCCAGTAAAACTCTGAGTACTGAATTGAATGTTCAGATTACGGTGCTTTCTGTGAAAGCCTAACAAGCTATATAAATTCAACAGAGATGGAGAATATAAGCTTTTTTTTTTTGCCTTCTACCTGATAAAATCTAGTCAATCCATACCAAGTTTTTGTGAAACAGCCTGTAGGTTATGAATCTGTTTGTGATACTGCTCAGTTTAACAGTTCTTTATGCCTTTATGTGTGTGCCAGGATTATTTTTCTTTTATTTGGAATATATAAGAAACCATTTAAATGAACAAAGTTTTATGGTCAGGGTTCCATGCATTTTGTGGCTCCACAATCAGAGATTTGCTACAGAATCTTTTGCCATTAACTTATCTTCAGAAATCTCAGTTTTAATCTTGTTTCTGTTTTTCTTTCGGTCACGAGGAGAACTGCAAAAATGTGAACCATTATTCAGTTAAGGAACGCCTACGTAAATCTGTAAGGAGCTTGAAACATTCTCTTCTAAAGGTGTAGGATGCCTTGGTCATCTCACAGTCTAGAGAGCTCCATAATTGGATGTCTGAAATTTGTCATATTTTTTCACAGTGCCACATGCAACCAGCATTTTTGCCATAGAATACTTTACATCTTAGCAGAAAGACCCGTGATGGTGTGTTTTGCCTTCCTGCTGTATTGGAATTCACTGGTAGGTGTCCGTCATGCTCTGGACTTCTTCCCATGAAGGAGGGGATTTGTCAGCTGTAGCAGCATGCTCTTTCATCATCTGACAAAACTAGGCAGAGGGTGAGTTTTGAAAAGCTTGAGAACAAGTCTGGTTTACAGACATAGAAAAGTGGAAGGCAGGAAGCTCTGGGTGCTCTGAAGATCAGAGAATGCAGTAGAGGTCAAGACCAGGGGAACGGAATACGTGAGCTCTTGAAGAAGAGATCCACAGCCTGCAGAACATCTGGAGCTGGGTTGCCCTGGTGTAGACACAGGAGGCCACGTCTGTGGGCCACGTAGTGGAAGTGAAGATTTGAGACCAGGTAAATCAGTGGGTGTTTGCAGTTCTAGTTAAGCATGTTTGGGAGGAATGGCATTGCCATTAATTCATGGAGATACAGTAAGTTAGTGCAGTTGCAAAACTTGGTTTTATTGTGCCAAGTGTTTGACCTGTACAAGAAACTGAAGTTCTGCCATTTTCACCGCTGACCCACACAAGTTGGTTAGAAGCCAGAACCCTCCATGAGGTTACTGTAAGGCAGAATTATTGATTTATAACTCCTTTGGCACTTCTACTTGGAAGTTAGCAAATAGTACCATAACTCAAGCTAAAGCTTCAAAGCATGAATCATCTGAAGAATGAACATACAGTATTGGAACCATTGAATCTATTTGATAATTTAAGTGCCTATAACTTTGTACTGTAAATCTTATTCTAGATAACTTTAAAAAGGGACGTTATTTATACAGTGTGTTTTGTGCTTTAGTTAAAAAAAAAACATTAAATACCTAGTCCTAGGTACCTGCATACAATTAGATATATGCACACACACACATATGCCATAGTTGAGATTTGAAGAAAAGAGTAATACCAAAATTGGTGAAAAAATGTTAAAACTTCAGATTGATTTATGCCAGATTATTTGTTGTCTTAAAATATGTATGTGGAGATTGTTTTGGTGTTTTTAAATTTCCCCATGAAATACAACTGATAGAATGCAGTGTAACACAGAACTAATGTGATTTGTGAACAATTACAATCTGCTAGCATGTTACTCTTTTGTTTTAATCCTGTAGCTCCCGTAATGTAAATGGTCAGGCAAAAGATTGCAGTATTTTTATTTTCTATTGTGATGTACAGACTTTATTTAACAGTTCTACATATTTTATAGAAAACTAGCTATTTTGAGGGAGTTTTTGTTGTTTTTTTTAATAAAGTCATTACTTTTGTTTAGTAATGCCTTTAAGTATTAATACATATTCTGGCTGAGAAGTTCATAGGTGTGTCAACTTTAACTTATTTGAAAACAGCAAGAGATATATGATATTGTGCCACAATCCTCATGATAAAGGGCTTTTAAAAAGAAAGTTTCTCCGTCCATTGCCAAGAAATATATTATGATTTTGAAATTGTTAATCATGTCTTCGCGCATAATTTTTGCACAGGTAGTTGGGAGATTTTTGGTATAAGCCAAAAAAGGTAAGGGATAAGCTTTTTTTTTTCCTTCTCTAGAATTTTTATCAATAAGAAGGAAAAAATGTTTATTTAGGTACCCTGCTAGCTTAAACTTTCAAAGCATGGAGGTCTGTTTAAATTAACCCCATCCTATTTAGAATATTTTGTCATTTCTTTTAGAAGTTGCCACATCATTATTACCTTTAAACGTGTTTGGTGGAATTTTTTTTTTAGTTCATTTTTCCCAAGTCTTCAGGAAGCCCCTGCTGGAAGTTTGAATTTCAATAATTTGTAAATTTTCAGTTATTCTCTTTTCCATTGCTTTGGCATTTGCAAGGCAATAAGATGGTTAGACACATTAGGACCTAAATTGATTTACACGTTTACTTTAACATAGAGGGAATCGACTGCCGCAGAGATGAATTTTTTGAGAGAAAAGAAAATCTCTTTTGCCTTAAACCTTATTTTTCAGCACTTCAGTTACTCTGTTCATACTTAAATATATGATGCATGTGTAGTTTTTATTGTGCTGAACAGGAGCTTCCTTGATTCTGATACTCAACAAAATCTTAACACTAAAGGATGTCTTTACTGACACTTTAACAATCATTTGGGGAAAAAAAAGCCAGCCCATTGATTTTTACATAATTAAGCATAATTAGTGCAGACTCCAAAGGTAAGTTGTTGCTTTATGCAATCCTGTAGAGTTCAGAAGCCTTTAAGGTCAGGGAGAGTAATAGGATTCCTCTGTTGGACTGTAATTAATCTCATTTTGTTGGTCAAAATTTTAAGCATTTGTCATCCAAAAAAAAAAAACCTCCAAAATTGGCAAATGTGTTTTCTTTTTTGTTTTTTTTTTTTTTTTTTTTTTTTTTATTA
>VZTX01000611.1:269279-331615 GCA_013400915.1 Pardalotus punctatus
TTAATACAAAAATCAAGTGTGTGGAAAATACCTTGGGGAGCATCAAGATTGTGCCTTGGAAGTTCTTAAACACTCACGGGGAGGGATTTTTTGTGTTTAACCTGCTCCATGTGATTTTAGTTGGATGGAAATAATTGGAGTCACTTCATTCATATTGTTACAGCAACTAAAAGGAAAGTTTTTGTGTTCCTAGTTAACTTCTAAATTCCACCAGAAATGTGTTATTCCTACAGAAAAAATTAGGCTTACATTCTGAGTTTATTCTGAGTTTTACTTAATGTAATTTTTCCTCAAGAAGCAGATGGTTTTCCCAATATTCATCTCTTTTGCCCAATTATTTTCTTAATTAGTCTTTTTTGAGGTCTTGAATGAAATGTAAAATTAATATTTTAAGTTACCTCCATAGTAATCTAGAATCAAATTTTAGATCTTGATCTAAATGACCATTTGAATGTGTTTATGCAACAAATCAGTTGGATACATTTCATCTACTCTGTCTTAACAGACTGTATTTTAATGGTCTAAAGTGTTTGAAGAGCAGAGATATAAAGGTAAAAAAAAAACATTCTTTTGCTATCGCAGATATTTTTAAAGGGAAGTTACGTGCTCATCTTCTGTGAAATATTAGAATGATTTAGCCTTTCCTCACTCTCCTGACAGTGCCTCTGAGTCAAGCCTTTATCCTGTGCCCACGATCTTTATTCCAAGTGGGGGTGATGTCTCAAAGCGGCTGGCGGTGTTGCACAGTACAGTGCTTTATGGAACCAGGGTCGTCAGCCTTGGTTGTACAGCAGAAGTAGAGGGCACATTACTTCTGATTTTTTGACAAATCTAATGTAATTGTTGCTTTGTAATATTTTACTGTTTAATGCAATTATAGAAGCCCACATCATGTAGTGACATTTGTGCTCTGACATGACATGTCCAAAATGAATTGTACTATATTGTATACAAGAAGAATAAATAACATTGTAGTTAACCTAGAGAAGATGTAAATAAAATATGAAAGAAGAGTGGAACAAGACAAATGGTCACACTCTTGTGTGTGTTATATGCCAGAAGTGTAGAATACTACTTAAAAAATGTAACACACTAATGTATTTTGTACAGCATCTGCTTTAGGAGGTGCCTTATTGAGTTTACCATGAATTGCTTGTTCTGTACACAGATTATGTCCAATGTATCATTTTTAAGTAAATAACCTTATTTTAGTACACATTAGTAATGTGTTTTGTTACTATAAGATTTTGCCTTAAAAATGTAATGACTTGGAAATCGTAATACTGTAACTAAATAATTCCCTACTTTTTCATACCTCATTTATGGTTGTCCCCTCTCCCTGTCCCTATCCCCCCCCACCGCCTCTGAATAAGTTGTCAATTATTGCTTTTATTGTTCACTGGTGTTGAGAATTATTTGGTGCTCTGTAAGTTCAGGCTCTTTATTCCTTGCACTAAATTTGGGTGCAACAGTAAAACAGTGTTTCCTTCTCCTAATTTTTATCCCTGTGTTACGGCAAAGCCAGAAGCAAGTCAAAATCAAATAATACTTTTATTTGAACATATGCAAGTTCACTACATGTTGGTTTTATCCAGATAAATTTTCCTCAAGGTTATCAAGTAAAAAGAGAAAAAATAAAGGGATGGGGAATTTTGTAATTGCTTTTTGTTCCCTGTTGTGTACAATTTTTTTTCATGTAATATATCCAAATTAAGAGATTTTAGCTTAATATGAATGCGTACTGTTTGTTGTAAAAATATGCAGGTGTTTCTGTATATCCTGCTAAATTCACTCTGATTTTTATGATTCAAGCAAACGAAGACCAGTCAAGGGGATATCTCACCTGTGAGTACACAATTGTAGAAAGTGTCAGAATTTGTTTTCTCATTGCAGAAATGTATTGGCTTCTACTCTCCATAGAGGTCACCTTTAGTTTGTGAGGAGGAAGAAGTAAGATCAGTTTCTGCTCTCTTTTTGCCTTTAATCAGGTATAATCGTAGATTTATTTTTTTTTTTTACAATAGCTAGCAAGATTTGATATCTGAACATCATAAAAACTTCTACCAGAATATTACTAAGATAATTATAAACCTTTATATTTGTTTCCCCTATACAGTCAAGGGTTAAATTCTTGCAGTAGAGTTCTGGAAAGCACAGTGGAAAGACCAGGCGATGTAGTTTCAAACCTTTTCTTTCCTTAATACATAATACCAGGAAACTAGACTGCAAAAGATTTGGTCTCCTTAAATTAGTGTCTTGGCAAAGTAAACCTTGTGGCTGTTATGTTGTTTGTGGGATAACTTCCCTGATTGCAGTGGTCGTGGTTGGACTTAAAACTGGGATTTCACATGAGCTTTGCAGGAGGACATAATGAAAATTGCGGGTAAGTGTTTGCGCCTGTCCGTGTGTAATGAGCAGCTTTTTCTCCCGGCGTTGTTTGGTGAAACGGCCGCAGCGTGGTGCTGTATCCCAAAAAAAGGAAGAGCCTGGGGGGGTGGGGAATAGGGAGTTATGAGAAGTGAAAATAAGTTCTACTGCCTGCTAATAATAAATATCCAAATGGTCTCCTTTATATTATGGATGTGTTTGATCCCTATATAAAATGTTACTGATGAGCTTGCCACAGTATCCCAAGAACTGAAACAGCTGTATCCAGTGAAATGTGTAAACACCGCACATGGACGTTTTGTGGGCATATCAAAAAGGAAACTGAGTAGTTAGCAAATTGAATCACAAACTTTTAAATAAGTAGCAGAAGTATCACTAAATTCAGAAAGGATCAGGTTTAATTACGTTAATTTCCTTAATCCCTTCTGCAGCTTTTTCTTCATCATTCCCCAAAACATCCCTTTGTCACTGTCACAGTCTTTCTCGCTGATGTTAATGCAGTAAATCAGTATCAGCTGTGAATCTGAGTCATGAGAGGATCCCTACTGTGGGCTGACCACCTCCTGAGCCTGCTTCATGAGGACACCTCCACGGGCTTCAGACTCTGGCTTGATGTGGATATGATCTGCAGAATTCAGGCACTGCTGGCTCTATAGAAAGTAAAATTGTTTATATATGTTACAGTTGGTACTTGGATTTGGAGTAAAGTGAGGAGATTGTCTTACTAATGGAAAACAAAAAAGTTAGGAGACTAATTTTAAAATGTACTGTAAGATACTGACATTCATAAAGCAGCAGAAGTTTCAGTAACAAAATTATTCCATGAAGGCACTAAGATGCACATCTTTCTGTCTTGTTATAAAGCTTAGTGGTTTGATCTGGAAATACTTGAAACATTGGCGGTGTTTTCTGGTAGGTTTCTCGAAAGTACTAAAAGCAGTTGGAAGCTTCTTTTGTTAAATATGAGTGTCAGATTGACAGAACATACGTATCTGTATCCTGCAGTGAGCACACGTTTCTGTGCCTATTTGTGCCTGGCCATTGGGTATGTTAGTCCAGCCAGTCTGCTATGAGGGAAACTGAAGCTCTTACAGACACCTCTTCCCAGTGCCTATGGTCAGCTTCAGGTTGTTTTTCATGTTCGGAAATTCTCCTAAATCCACCAAGGCAACCAATAGTTGTATTTTAAATTTCCTTCATTAAATTGATTCCTCTAGTTTGCAGGTCATGGTGATGTGGCTGCATTAATCTTACAAGGAAGTCCAAACAACCATCCCACCAAAAAAATGCGGGAGTGGTTTAGATGGGGGCTTATGAAAAGGCTGGTTTTATTGCTTTGAACAAACACAGCCACAGCCCAGTAGATTAATCATCTTTCTCTTATTGCTTGAGAAGGAAGTCAATCTTCCTGGCTTATGCAGCTGGTAAAGTGTTTTAACCCATTGTCTTTCATTGATTTTGTGCTTCACAGTATAAAAATGAGCCTTCCACTCAAGTGTGTCTTCTTTGTATATGCAAGTGGCTAACTTAAGCACATATTTGAAGATATCTTTAAAATACTAAGGCATCTTTAGCATTTTGTGCACTCTGGAGTCAATGTTCTCTGAACTCGCCTGGCATATTTTTCAGAAAGTAAACTCTGATAAGCTCAAGGCAGGACACCAAACCTGTAGAAATCCTGACTGGATGAACGGCAATGCTCTCTACTACCTCCCACATCCTTTTCCAAGTAGCTGTGTGGTTTTCATCCCAGTTGAAGCTTTCTGTCAAAGCTTGAAAAACAAAGTATTTTTAAATACATACGCATATCATATCCTGCATATGTAGCATGTACATATCCCCCAGCTGGGATTTATTTGTGAAACTTGGCTGGTAGCTGCAGAATTAGTGTGCACTGAAGATGGGGTGTTCTTTGAACCACCCTGACCTCAGCAGCTCTTGACCTGGCCCTGCAGAATGCTGCCACCACAGAAGTCAGGAATTGGAGGAACATGGTAAAAAACCATCTGGGTCACCCCAGGATGGTAGCTTTGTACTGAAAAACCCAATCTTACAATTTGATGCTTTGCTTCATTTCACCTCTTCAATTTTACTTTTCCTTCCTTCAATATTTGAGCAATCTGTGGGACAGAAGATGACACTGAGCTTGCAGGCACTTCATGCTGCCTGCAGCAGAGCAGTGTGAGCCATGGCTCTCTGCTAGAAAAATGGGGATACCTGGCCTGGTCATCTCCTGTGGAAATCAGCATTGGCCAAGAGGAGACAGGGAGCATTTTTAGTTACGAGTTTTCTTGGATTTTTCAGGATGGAGAGAATCTCACCAAGTCAGTAACTGAAACTGCTTTCTAGCTTTATTTCCAATGACACATATTGTCTACTTGTCAAATTGTTGCCTTAAGTGCAGTGTTGGTACCGATGTGTTGGGGATTTTTAACAATAATTGTTTAGTGTAGCTTAGAATACAGGTAGGTGGGTAGAAAATTCCTTAACAGCAAGCAGATTTCTGTTAAAAAATGCTGCCTTAAAAGGATGCAGTTTACATATAAGAATGTGCATCTCAATCAAAAATATTGAGAATTTCAAAGTGCATTTCATTTTGGCAAATTTAATTGTTTTAATATTGTTTTGTAATATATTAGGGTAGATAAAAATACCACAATACTTGAACTTCTTTAGAGTTAAAGTCTTTAGGAAGTCTTATTTCACGGAAGAAAAGTTTAAGACATGACTAGACATGATCACCTTGATGTTTTGGAAATTTAAAAAAAAAAACCCTCCACATTTCAAAAATTTTACTCCTTGGTTTACTCTAATTACAGGTTTTTATTCAGCAGTGACAGCAGACCAATGAGCTTGCCTGTTGGTGTTAATTTTACTTGCTTGGTTTTATATTTGCTAAATGCTGAACTCTGGGCTGAATTCTTGATAATCTTCGGGATTAATTTTGGTGAAAATTAAGTTTATTTCTGATGTTTTTTAAATATTGTTGACATTTTCCTAAGTGTGTCTAAATGTAAATGCAATTCATCTTAACAATGTTTTAAATTTTTGCAGTGTAGTTGAAATATAACACAGGCCCAGAAACAAAAGACTGGGCCATTTACAAGATCCTTGCCTGCAAATACTGGCAATAGAGTGAATTTTACTGGATTTAACCAATCCTAGTGTTCCTGTTGTGCACAGACTGAAACATTGGAGTGAGTTGGAGAAGTTTCCAAGATAGTCTGTGGTCCACAGAGAACTAAAAGGTAAAATTGCCCTGGCTTCTGGGTTTTAAGGTACCATTCATAATACCAGAGTTGCTATATGCAGTCCTTCCTAAAATCTTTTCCTTGCCACTGGTGGGGTATGTGCCATGGGAGGATATTCTTTTACCAAAGGAAAGGAGAAAATTGTGTTATAAGTGAAGAAAGTCCCACGAAACATCTACATGCAGTTCTCACCTTGGAAGGATATGGGAATGTGTGTGCTGATACATTTGGAGTCCAAACCATTAGCTTTTCACTTGAAAGAAAATCCCATTGCTGCTCATAAGCAACTAATCAAAAGCCAAACACTTCCAGAAAAGAAGCATGAAGACAAACCTAGGGTAGTGCTATGTTTAAACACATGCAGCAGCATTGAATACATCACAGATGAAGCAATAGTGAATGCATCCATTGCATCTATGGAAAGAGATTAATGAAATGTAGATGTCACTATTCAAGTTTTAGCTATTAGGAATCCGCCCATAGTTGTCCCAGGTGGGCTTCGTTTCACTATGGAGCCGTGCAGCAATTCAAAGCTCACTGTCTCCCCCTTCTCCATTTCTGCCATAGCAAAAGTAGTCATGGTGTTTCCATATGGTGTTTTCCTCTGGCTGCTTGAGAGAGTTCTTTTGTACCCACGGCTGAAGGAGAGCTGTCCCAGTGCTGGTCCTGAGCTGAATTCCACTGAGATGACAAATAGGTAGACACCTTTGTGTGGTGCTTTAAAGTGGCCATGTTCAGAGAAATAGCTGTTTCCATAATTGAGGTATGTTTCATTAAACCTCACAGTTTTTTCTTTATCCTTTCTTTCTGAGAATCCCACGTGGAAAGCCACCAATGAGTCTGAAAAAGACAGAGGAACAGGATTTTATCAGTGAGTGAGCACCCTTCTCTACCCAGGATCATCAGGATGGAAGATAAGGTGAATCCCTATCAGGCCTGAATTTTGTATGCTGCTTTGCAAAGCTAGCATGTGCACTGGAATAAATCAAATGAAATGGGTATATGCACTGGAGTAAATCAAATGATTCCCTGGAACTCTTGGAAAAGTATAACACTGAGACCACCCAGGGGGAAAAAAAATAGCACTTTTTTTGCTGTCCTAAAAATAAATTAGTTAAGAATACGTTCTCTGCTTATTCAGTCTTAACTACAGTTTTGCAGCACAGATGCCTAAAGGGGCTGATTTTTGTTCTATGTTATTTGTCCATAACAAGGGCTACAATCATAAAAGCCAGTGGTAAAGCTGTGGTGATTGTAATTACCAGGTGCTTATGGTCACATGTTTACAGGGAAAGGGAGCTGGCCAGTCCCAGTGAAGTATAAACTGCAAACTTGTCTCTGAAGCTCAGTTGTAAGAGAGAGACAGAGTGTGTGTGCTCTCTGGTCAGTCCTGCCTGTTCCACTTGTGCAAATTATAGCAATTCATTTAATGTGTCTGTCTGCCTTGGGAAGGGTTTGGTGCTTTGACCACTCCTTCCAGATTCAAGTAACAAAGTAACATGGAAAAAGAAGCATTCCATTTCAGCTTCCAAAGAGAAAACTGCTTCTGTATTAACATGAGCATTTACAAAGAAAATTTATCTTCTAAATATGTGAAGTTGAATTAGTTCAAGGCCAATTTCCTAGAAGCTATAATGGGTGTCATTTTATTGGTCTTGAGCAAAATACAGCAGAGTATCGACTTGGTTCTCACTCAAACTGCTTTTTTTGGTGTGTGGGGAGGAGGTAAGTAATGTCCGAATTTCTCCCTCCAGCATCCCACAAGATATCTGACAGTTCTCATAACTGATGCTCTGTGTGTGGAGCTTGCAGCAGGGTCCAGAAAGAAGCTAGACCTGCACATGCACAAGTGAAAGGAAAGAACACACCTTTTGCCGCCAGTTCCGTCTGCACTGTATTTCTTCCACTTATTGTTTGTGTATTTTCTCTGTGTTTCTCAGGCCTTTTCTTGTCTCTTTGCTTGTCTTGACCTTTCTGTTGCCTTCTCCCTTTTCTGTTCAGCATTGACTGAATCTTTGTAACATCCAGACTTACATCTGAGGCAACTAATTCTTCGTTACTTCCAAACAGCTTTTTAAAAGTCCGGAGATGTTCCTCCAGATTCTGCTTGATGGTTGCCAAATCTTCAGAAAGAGTTTCTACAGAAATGTTGAGTGGCTCAATTGCATTTGCTATTGTTTGATTGCAGCAGAGATTCACATCACCTCTGGATTCATGCCTCTTGATTGCCAGGCTCAGGTGTTTGATATCATTCTTCAGAGTCATGATATCATTGTAAGCTGAGCTATCCAGGGAGTCATCTTTGGCAGCCTCATAGTTAGGTTCCATGTGTTCTATGATGCTGCGTTGACTACTGACTTGCAGAGTAGAGGAGGTTTGCGTTTCCTCCTTGGGGTGCTTAGGAGGCATGTGAGCATCACCATTATTGTGTTGACCTCTCTCCAATGGATGAAATCTCCTCGTAAGAGATTCTAAAGTCACGTTTTGTTCTTGCAGTTTATCTGAGAAGTGTCTGAGAGATCCTTGCAGCTGAAATATTGATGGTATTAGGCTACTAAAATCATCTTCAAAGAAGACATCCAGAAATTCATGTCTCAGTAAAGCCTCCAGTGCTTCTTCATGCCGCATTGCATCTTTCAAAAGAGAGCTAAAAGAACTGTTGAGATACTTGATGTGTCCATGAATTTCTTCATCTTTCTTCTTCAACAAGCCTATGTCTTCTGAAAAAGCTGTAACCTGTGACTGAAGCTGTCTGTTCTCTTCTTGACGAAGGTTAAGAGACAGATGGATGGATGGAATAGCTGAGGAGAGCTCTTCAATTTCACTCTTGAAGAGGTCTCTGAAAACTGACTCTAAGTGCTTCATATCCTTTGGCTGGGTATCTTCAAGGGAATAAGTGCTATTCCTTGGATCTTCCTCCACTACATCAGTGTCAGAAGATATTCTCTGGCAATTGCATTCCTCCATGTACCGCAAGAGATCCGAATAGTTTTCCCGAAGGTTTGAGAGAGTGTAGTTGAGCTCTGATATCTGCCTTTCCATTGCTGCGTTGTTTTCTTCCATAATAACTGATTTCTCAGCTAAAGTTATTGTAAGATCTTCTGGCCTGTACTTTGAGATGTTTTTCTTTAACTCCTTAAACCACCTCTCTAAAACTGCAATATTCTGAAAGGCCACATCTGACTCCATGTAAAGTTCCTTAAGCTGCTTTGCATGCCCTGACAGCATTTCATTTATTTGTCTGATGGTTAATGGGCTGTTTTCATCTCTGGGACCATGATGTGAAGAGAGTTCTGTTAAATTTTTTTTCAAAGCCTCCAGTTTATTTTCAAGAAGGTTTTGCTCTTGTTTCATGTTTGCTATGCTGTTGTTCAAAGCTAAGAAATGGGACTGCTGTATCTTATGAAGCTTCTTGAGTTTTGTGTCAGTATCAGCCTTGATCATGCTGAGATTATAGTGAATGTCAGCCTGCTGCATGTGCACTTGATTCTCTATATCTCTTTTCACCTGATCAACTTTCACTATGTTTTCTTGGACTTTTGATTCAAATTTAGTTCCCAGCTCCTGGAATTCCTTCTTGGGCACAGTGCTCTCTTGGAATCTTTCTATGCTTTTCTTGTTGGCCTCCACATCGTGGGATAGGTTTCTTACTATGTTGGAGAGGTTCTGTAAGCTTCTGTTGAAGCTTGCCCACATTGGGTTAAAATGTCTCCGTAGAAAATTCTCCACGTGAGGGAACAAAACTTGCTGCAGAAGCTTTTCCTGATGATCTGTTAACACAGTTGAAAAAAGAAAAATTAAATTTAAATTCTGCTTTTGGAACACAGTCTAGCCAGGATAACTCAAGTATGCATTTTTTTATAGTAGTTGCCATTTTTCTCCCCAGAATCTGACCTCATGATAAATTTTGACAATTGAAAAAACAGCCTACTTTTAAATCAAGGTTACTGTAAAGCACATGGTGTCTATGAGTGTGCAGACAATAACTTAGGTATGTATTGAATTCCCCATTTATGTCTGAAAAATGATGCTTTTTGAAACCCCTGGACAGGCAGTTTTGCCAGTGGCCATAACTGTCCATTTTCCCAACAGTTCTTGGTTGGTGGGCTCTTCTTTTTTTGGCTTATGTTCTTTTTCTCAAGTTTTCAACTCCACAAAGTTATATAGCATTTTAACAGCTGAATATTCCAGGTCAGGAGTAAATAACTTGAAAAATCTGTAAAGTGTCTGTACTATATGGGAATTATACTAAGGCTCAGTTTCTAACTTTAAAGTTCAAACTTGAGTGCCTTGGAGTTCACCGAGTACCATAGCCTGCACCCTTAGAAAATGTTTCTGCAAGCTAGTGGCTCAGGATGGTAGGTCAAATTCAGCAGCTCTATTTTCCCACTCCTGTATATGGCAGAAATAATGTTCCAGAGATGGGTCAAATGTTTCATTTTGTCACATAACACCAATCTGCTGTTCCACACATCAGAGTATATAGCATGAGTATGGAAAAAGAGCAAATCTAAACTCTGCATCCCCACAGAAGAGAAGAAGCCATAGAAGCAGAATAGTAAGGTTAACAAATTTTAAAAATAAACAAATTCTTTAATCTGTGGTTAAGGCTTATTCTGAACTCTGCCTTTCCTCTCATTTCCCATTTCAGGTTACTCTTTGGTTCATTCATTTGCATTGGGATTGCACCCATTTTTTCTCTCTTTAGAAGCAACCAGCAGACCAAGAAATATCGGTATTTTTGCTTTCACATTTTCTTTCTGATCTGTGTGGTGTCACAGGGCCTATCATGGGCTGATAATTCTGCATCACACCTCTCACCTGAATTGCTCTGGTTCACTTCTAACACCATGCTTGTACCGTTGTTCTCAAATAGTCTCTGTAAGTCACCTAAGGTGCTGGCTGCTTGATGAATATCACTTTGAAGATCATCCAGTAAAGCCTCATGATTTTGAATGACTTCGAACATTTCTCTTGAATCCACTGATGTTGACACTAGTCACAAGATTAGAAAAACAAAGTCATGCAACCGAGTGCAGCGACCAGGTGGCAGGTATTCATGCAAGACCTGAGAACACCTGTCTGTTTTTTACTCTGAAAATTTTGCACTGACATTTAGGGGCTCTGTTGCTTTATGGCACCTTAAATTGCAGTGTATTTGCAAGGATTTGTTCAACAGTGATGAAAACCTAATGTATTTCAGTATTTGCAGAGTACTTTATCTACAATAGCTGTGATGGCAATACAGTGCTCTCAATTAGCAATCTCCCCATGCCATAAAAATGTTTTAGAATACTAGTTCTTTTCAAGCCATTGACTGAAAGGACAGCAAGGTTTAACAACCTAGAATAAAAGGAGAGGATGAAAGAGCAATTGAGGCATTCCACTAAGCAATCAGGAGCACAGTGTGTAAGTATCAGAGCTGACCCATGGAGGGGCCCTTTAATGATGTTTTTCTAAATAAATGCTTGTGAATTGAGCTGTAGATTTCATAGTGTGCAGTACTACCCTGAAGCTAATTGCAAAACGACTGAATACACTGCAAGCCACACCATTTCCCAGGTGTTAAGGTAGGTCCTTCTTGGTGCTCAAACTGGTGGGGTGCAGTGTCTGAGATACAGATCTGTGGTACCTCATAACAGTAATCTCAAAGCCACTGGGGGCTGTTCTGAAATAGCATTTTCAGTCATTTGTTTTTCTGGTAGATTTGTGAGCATGGTGTGCTTTCCTGTGAACCCACTTTCCAGAGCAAGGGGTTAACATCTGTGCCACTGAAAGCTGTAAGGCTTTATACCAGCTGGCATTCACTAATGGCCAGCCAGCACACAGCTTTGAAACTTTGGGATGCTTTGTTGTGAGCATTTGCTTAGTGTTACAGCAAAAGCCTCATTTATGTCAATAAATGTATCATTTCAAAGCTTTCCCAAATAATGCTTTCACTAGAGAGATTGTCCATAGCTTATCAGGTTAAAATTGTAGCTTAAAAGATTTTTTTTTTCTGATCAGAGATTGAGAGGTAAAAGGATGACACGCAAAGTAACTTCAAGCACATACTGTGGTCTGAGAACTCTTCTTCTCGTCCTTCAATTTCAGTTCCTGGCACCAGAATAAAATTAGGATCTGCAATTGAGATGCAATACAGCTGTGAAAATGTTTTAGATGCAGAAACTACTACAGTTTAGCAAGGCCACGCAGAGCAATTTCATGTGTCATGTAACTGGTATGGAGACTGGCTTCTCGGGGAAAGAACACCTTCTCTCTAGAATTTACTTTCCTTTCACTGGTATACAATATTTCTTACATAGCAGTGCTATGCAGTAGCATGGGGATTTTTAACTCACACCAAGTTATTGCTAATAAAAAATTTGTCTATTGCAAATAGATGAGGTTTTGGGGTTTTCTTCTGGAGGTCCCATATAAAGATCTGCAAATTCCCTTTGTTGTTCCACAGTTACCTGAACATTCTGGTGGCACCAGCAGTGAATGATGCTGTACAAATGAGGAGATAATGATGGAGGAGCTGGTTTTAGTCAGTGAGTGTAACAAAAGAGAGACTAAACTGATTGCATTGCATTTGGTAATATCTTTCCAACACTGAGTGAAGTTCATCACCTAGAGATCAACCTACAAATAAAAGCTGTCTTTGAAGAGAAGGTAAACCTACAGAAGTTTTTATCTGTGGAGTCTGCAGGTGAGTTAGACATAGATTGTGCAAGAATTTTCACACGTGTTTGCCTTTTCTGTTATGGTTGCCTTAATTGCTAGAGGGAATTACCTTTTATCCATTTAAATTCCCTCAATTCAATATTTAAATTCTTAAATCCGTTTAAATTCTGCTTTTCAATTATTATTTGCTAAATCCTGCTGATGCCATTTTGAAGCCACCATTCAGTTTTTAAACCACAATCTCCCCTCTCATTTTTTTTAGCAGCCACACAGATCATAGTTTGGGTTGGAAGAGACCTTAAAAACCATCTAGACCCAGTCCCCTCACCATGGCAGGGAACCTCCCACTAGACCAGGTTGCTCAAAGACCCATCCAGCTTGGCCTTGAACACTTCCAAAGGTGGGGCATCCACAGCTTCTCCGGGAAACCTGTTCCAGTGCCTCGCCACCCCCACAGTAAAGTATTTCTCCCCAATATTTAAACTGAACCTGCTGTATTTCAGTTTGAAGCCATTTCCCCGGTCTATCACTACATGCCCTTGTGAAAAGTCCCTCTCCATCTCTCTTGCAGCCCCATGAGGTACTGGAAGATGCTCTGAGGTCTCCTCAGAGCCTTTTCTTCCCCAGGCTGAGCAGCCCCAGCTCTCTCAGCCTGCCTCCATAGCAGAGGTGCTCCTGGGCTCACTCCAACTGGTCCATGTCCTTATGCAGGGCTCCAGGTGGAATCTCAGGAGGGCAGAGTAGAGGGGCAGAATCCCCGCCCTCGACCCGCTGCCCACGCTGCTTTATTCAACAATGCAATGGATAACTGCAGTTTCCCCTAAAGACTGTTCCTGGAGCTTTCATGGAGGTGCAGTCTGGGCACTGTTCCTGCCTGTGCTGCAGAGCTGCTCCCTGCTCTAGGAGCCAGTGCCCTTGCAGCCAGGGTCAGCAGAGGAGGAGCAGTGCAGACTGCAGTGAATGCTGCCCTCTCCTCTGAACTTGCATAGCTTGTGGTTTCCCCAGCCAGCTGATTTCATCCTGTGAACTGACCATAGGGGCATTTCACATCCTAGTGTTGCTTTCTGATGTCGCCAGTTTCTACCTGGAATTAGGTATTCCTAGATGGACTTGTCTAGGTGGACATCTGACAGGCTCCCCTGGCAAATGAATACCTTTCTCTGTGTGTAAAGATTACAAAGGTGCTATTAGAGAAGAATAAGTAACTAATGCTATTTAACTACTAATTGCAGCTAATTACAACTACTCTTGTCTCAAGTATCAGTGATTTGGGGCATAGCAGACCGAAAAAAACAAGGCAGCAATTCTGAAAAAAGGGAAAAAAATAGGCAAACTCATTTCCTTCCATTGTGTCTGGCATTTAATCATTCATTCTTGTACTTGTTCTCCAGCTTTGCTTACCTCGCTGTTCACAGTCCTTGCCAATATATCCAGGGCAGCATTTCCACTGCAAAGACTTCAAAACCTTCTGTTTCACTTGGTAGACTGGCTTCAGAGCTGTCCTGTACCTGGGCAGGAAGGGTCTGGGCATTAGATTTATTGTAGTAGAGTCCTTTGCAATCAAGTTTGGACTGATCCTAAACTTCTGTAGTATTCTGATGAGTTATAGAGAAAGGTTTATTATTAAATAAATACTCCAAAATGTCACTGATACCAAGGAAGATACAAATTTGTTTAAAACTCCCCTAGCAATAATGATGAGGCTTCAATACTGTTGAAAACATCATTTAGATACTTCAGAGAAAATTCTCTTTTTTTCACTGGCTTTATTTAGGACACTTACATGATCTTCTGGCAGTCTGGTGCTCCATTTGGACAGGGCTGTTGGGAGTTGACAATGTACTTCTCCTTCATGCAGGCTTCTATGTATGTGACCAGCCGGGACTGTGTGAAGGAACACCAGTTCCTAGTGGAAGAAAGACGTGGGAGAAGGGTTTGAAGTAGGTCTTTCTAAGTCTGTGGTTGTAACAGTGCCAAGAAAAAGTGAAATGCAGGAGGGCCTTTTTTTAATTTTTTTTTATTTTTCCCAGCTGTATGATGTGGAAAGTGGAAAATGCTTCCTACCTTCTCCCTCCACTCCCAATTAATTTGTTTTCATTTGAGATGTTTATCTGAGTTTGTTACGAAAGGGCTGATTCTCTGAACTTTGATGCATTAGTTCCATTTCCAGTCCTTTCATTTAGCAGGAGAAATTTCCAACCCGTGATAACCTGCAGGTTAATGTCACTTTAAATGTCAAATTGCCTTTCTGGGCATGTTGCCATTTCAAATGCCTAATGACTGACTCATCAGGTTGAGGCAGACTGCTTCTGAAAACTTAATCTGACATGAACTCCATTAATAATATCTTCCTAAGTATTACTTCTTTAAGATAATATAGTTAGTTGATTGGATTTTATGAAATAGGCTAATTTCAAAGTAATTTCTCCCATCACCTGCAACAGAATAATATTGGGGGGGGAAATGATTGTTTTCTTGGGGTTTAGTTTTATGCTTCTAGCAAGCACAAGTGAGTTTTAATAGTCTGATTAATTTTCCAAGTCAGACTTACACAGGCAGCTATTAATCCCAGAGTGTAGGTGAGCCTCTTCCTTTTCAAGAGCTTAAAGTCAAGACTTGGCAGTGTAGTGTTGGCTGAAGTTTGATGGTTAAAATCCAAGACCAGAAGGGGCAGGAAATGACGAGTAATAACTATAATGGAAACAACTGAACTTTAGGCAGTATATTTTTAAATGGGAATACAGGAACCAAATCTCTGACTATCAGCATATATGGAAAAAGTTTGCCCCTCTGAGGGAGTTGTCAAAACAATGGGGAACTGGGTCTTGCACAAAAGCAGGAGCTGGCACTGCAGCAGCCAGGAGAAGGGGAGGAAGCTCCAAGGAAGCTGGAAACATCAGGATGAAAGGGCAGACAGCCTGGCCTGGCTGGGAACAGTTCACCAGGCTTGCTGGGCCATGGCCTGTTTTGCTCCCGTTTCTTAAGGAAAATGTGATTGGGATTTCAGCAAGCACTCATGCAAGCAAAACTCTTCATCTGTTAGAAGCAAGAGCAGGAATCTGGCAAAGCCTGCAGTGCTGGGAAAGCAGGACAGGAAAGGAGGCTGCTGCCTTTGTTGTGATTTCCAGCCAAAACAGCTTGTTAAGAGTTGTAGCTTTCAGGCCTTTGCAAGTGGCTGGGGGAAATTTTGGGCCTTGGATCAATGGGAGTCTTGGTTCCTGTGGGGCTGAGCTAGAAGACAAATCCTCAAATATTTATTGAAGTATTACTCTTCCAGAGTCAAACCCTCCAGTTGTGTCAGTAAAACCACTCAGCAAAAGCCAGCAGACCAGCACACATGCTCTGGTGGCCTTTGCCTCCAAGGTGTGCCCAAGTCTGCCAGGCTTTGTAAGGCTGTGCCACTTTCTGGTGATGGGTGTCAGTTAAACAACTCTAAAACAGGGACCTGGGTTGTGCTTGGTTTTGGGCTGTCCTCTCTCACGTGCTTGGCCAGGTGTAGTTGGGAGAGGCTTTTCCCCCTCAAATCCTCCCCACTTTTTTCCTGGGGAAATAAAAGTGCCCAGGCCCCGTTGCTGGAGCTCGCTGGCATCGTTGCTAGGTGCAGGATCCCTGACTCTGCCAGCAGGATGCCTGCCAGATCCAGGCAGGAGTCTGCATTCAGTGTGGAAACCTCCTTTTAAAACAAGATTCTTTGGCTTTAGGGTTTTGTTCTTTCCTAATGAAAACAGTCCACACCCAGTGAATCATCATCTGGACTGATTTTTTTTTCCCACCGTATGCAAGTCCTTCCCAAGAAGTCCTTGGAGTCATGTCAGCCACATAGAGCAAAGCCAAGTGTGCACATGCATCGACCTGTGTGAGAAAGAATGAGGCACCGTGGGACTGTGAGTGCTTTTGCTGTGTTGCACAGGTGAATGTGCACACACATGGAACAGAAAACACAAGAATTCCTTTTCCAAACATGTTAATGTGTAGCACCAGGTACCTGGTGGGCTTCCCACTTGTAGAAAGGGGTTGGTGATGTTATATCAGCAATTGAATCAATGGTTCATCCCAACTTGATGCCTGCTTTGGACAGTTACTAGTCTTATGCAGAATGAATAACATGAAGAAAAAAAATAAAGGAATATGATAGACTCTCAGTAAAAACTTCCTTTAATGCTGGTCACAGTTCTTTATGTCCAGTTTCTTTACAATATATTCACTAGTACTCTCTCACTTCATCTTTAAAGCTTATTTGTGGAGCTGAAGGGCTACGTAATACCATGTTTTGGTTTTAATCACAAAAACTTTCAGAGGTTTTGAGTTCCATAAAACTTACGAAAGTTTATTCTTTCATCAAATAAGTAGATAAGGTCTGTAATGAGCTGCAAAATAGATGCATTTACCCAAAGATGAAACTCCTATTGCAGTATTTTTTTGTACAACTTGTCAAATGCTTCCTTTAGGGAAACTTTGCTATCTGTAACTAAAAATACTCCTTAACAGGATTAACCTTGAGGGAAAATACGTCATTCTTTAATGTTAAGTGCAGCAATGAAAAAGACTGAGAAGGGCTTGATCTAAAGTTCAGTGAGGCAAGCAGGACTTCTCTGGCACCAAAGGCTCTGAATCAGGCAATGAAGTTTCAAAGAGCTGCTCCTTCACAAATAGCACTTTCTTTCTTGAGCTGGTTTCTGGAACACAGCAGCTTTGTGTTCCACTGCTGCGTTTTTTCTCCCCTTTGTAACTATGTCGCTTCATTCACTGAATATGTAACCAGCTTAACACCCTCTGCTTTTATTCTCTTTAATACAGTTTCCTTTTGGTGCAAGCTCCTGCTGCCAAGGAGAGAGAGGAGCAGGGAGAAGCTGCTCATGTGAGGAGAGCAGAAAAGCCTTCTCTGTAATCGAGTGAACAGTAAGGTTAATCACAATGCTGCAAGTTAGAGCAACACTTGAGGGAACCTGAGCAAATTCAGGGCTACAGATGTTTCATTTGTTCAGTGGCTTTTCCTGGTTTATATTCCAAGGAAATGAATCCCTTTTTTTTAAACCAGGGAAGAAGTATTTTAATAATTTTCTTTGCTAGGCTGTGGTTTGCTTTTTTCCTAGGCTTCATTCTAATTATGAATTAATCTTATTAAATAGAGTCTTCACATGTATCTATCCACTTCTGCCTTATTTTGAGGCAAGTGTATTCCTACGTCTGAGGTTAAATATATCTGATGACAAAACATTCTGTATTTAAATAAGATTCAGCAAATGTAGGTTAGCTCAAGCTCTTTTTATTTGAAACTTTCAGGTGTTTAGAAACTGATACTAATTTTTTTTTCTTACATTGGATAATACTTCTGCTTCTACTGAAACATAGCAAAATGCAGGCAGTTCTTTCTCTGATTCTAGGAATTGACCGGGCCACCTTATATCATAGCAAACAAAGTAAAACCCACAGCACCAGGAGAAAAGGTTAGATGGCTGCTCTGCAGTAACTGACTTTCTGCTCAGATGAATATGGGGTAGTGTCTTTTCTTCATACAGACAATGATTGCGTGTGAGTGAATGTGAGTAATGCTCCCAAGCTCAGCGCAGGACTGACATACTTTACTTCTCTTTGCTACATGTTCTCTTGATTGGCACTGCAGTGCATAATTTTAGATGTTTCCTAGGTCAATGGAATTTTTCCCTGAACAAAAGCTTCAGGAATTCAGGATGTTGGGGTTTTTTCATAAGTTTTGTTATTCCTTTGGCTGTACTAGTACAACAGAGTTGTCCTTCATGCATCAGTTTCCTCAGGTTTCTATTCTCAAGGAAGCCAGGGTCTATAATTACGTTGGAAACTCGTGTCTAGCCGTTTCTGTGTCTGCCACTGACAGTGTGCAAAACTTTCCAGGATCATAACATTTTCCTATACAGCACAAAAGGCACCAGATAAGTAGTAATTGCTGCTTAAATGTGCTATAGGAAGGGAGTAGAAGACTATGTTATTTCAATTTAAACAGTTATTTCAGATTTTCCATTGACTTCTACAGCGTGACTCCTGATTTATACCAGTTGAAGAAGAATATCAGAATGAGGCTTTAGCTGGGGTTGGTTTTCCCTCAGCGCAAATTTCTCAGTGGCAGGAAAAGGCGGCCTCAATAAAACAGAGGTAAAGTACCACATTTAAATTAATCTAAACTAAGCAATATGTCAGTGTTGAGACAGACTTTTTTTTTTTTTTTTTAATGGAACACATAAAGTGTTCAGCTGTTAGGGAAGGTACTGGCTCTCCAAAGCTGCACAGTGTGCCACTGGGTTTTTAATTAGCAGACGGCAAGTGATGCCTGGTGGTCTGTCAGTGAATTCTCCAGCTCAGGCAGCCAGCAGCCATATATTAGAATCAGGCAGCAGAAATCCTCATATTTCTCTGTCTTTCTCTCAGAGTGAGTAGAACTCCCCATCGGGCAGAGTCTGGGATCTTCCCATGTCTCATCCCACGAAACACCCTTGTTTTCACTGGGGTGAGAGCACACTGATGGATTTGCAGTTCACCTTAACAAACTGGCTGGAAAAGACTGGCAATGGTAGTTTCAAACGTGTGGGTTTCCATACAGTGCTGGAAATCTTCCAGAGCCCTGAGTAACGCAGGTTGAATGCCATGCGTATTCCAGCAGTAGTGCCAGTTACACTGTTACCAGTTGGGATAGTCCTGTCCTGCAGACCTTTCTAAAACCTTAGTGCAGTAAAGACTTCCCGAGCAAATCCAGTCCTGGACTTAGACCCTCACTGGGAGCAAGAGATAAGGAACATCAGGCTTGGCTGGCAGCTGGTTTTGAACCAATGCCAACTGTTGAACAAACTTCTTCAGAGAAGTAAATGCAAGAGGTTTTTCCTCTTTCAGGAGCATCCACAGCCATTACCTCATTTCAATTATTTGTGGATTTGTTCAGGGCTAGCCACTGATCCCTTGTTCAAAGGATACTGACCCTCACAGTCAGGAAGGTGTTGGGTCCAGGTGGTGATTCTGTGGCTAAGCTGAAACAAGAGATCCCTTGCTATCTGCTGAAGAAATTAATTGCTGCAGCTTGCAGTAATGAGCTGTGAAACAAATCAATCCCTTGGGCACAGGTTCAATAACTCCTGACTGCATGGAATGGAGCTGTGTTATTTGCATCAAGCAGGCTAATGGGGAGCTATTCCACCTGCAGCTGAGCTGCTCAGCGACAGCCAAATATTGGAGAATTTCCTGAAGTCCTCAAAGGAGCCAAGTGCCTGACTTTGATAGGAAACCACTGCTTCTGTTGATGCACTTGGCACTGCAAAAGCTATTGTTGAGCACTCAATGGCTGTTCCACTGCTTTGCAGGATGTCAGGGGCTGAAGATCACTTTTAGCTGCCCTTCATCCAAACTGTTTTATTTTAAGCATAGGTTCTGTGCCACTTTGGTGGGAAATTTCAGCATCCCATAAGCTTCCTACAAAAGCCCCTGCTTTATTTTGAAGAAATGGGTGAGTCAGTGTGAACCTGGCCTTAATTAAATTAATGGAGTCTTCCTGTAAACGTGGACAAAATATAACAAGCTATTAAGATTGAATATTGGCTTTCCTTAGAATAAGCCTGATTGGGGTTTTCCCTGCTTGTGTACACTTGGGAACATAGTTACATACTTTTACACACTGGGTAGTCATGAGAACAGGCCTGATTCTTTGTGTCTTCTTGATGTGGAATTAGAGGAGGGGCTGAGTGTTTCAGTGAGATAGCAACACACCTGGCTGATGTCAGGAAACCTTCCTCTAGCAAGGGTGACTTCACAGAATTGTGTGTCCAAAACTCGAAATATGTTAATGCAATTAAGGATTTACTTAAGCTGAAGATTTCTGCCTTTCCTGTTTATAGATCGGGTGGTGGAGTTTGGCAACTTTTTAGGTTTTTTTCTTCCATTTTTTACAGGTACGTTGTAACTGTAAAACAAATCCCAGGAGATTACACTGTGTTTGTAAATTAAAGAGAAAGATGGAAAAATGAGCCACCTACCCAGCTGCAGGACAAATCCAAAACAGGGGTCACTTGGCAATGATTACCCTTTTGCAAACACAGAAGTTCTGTGAGACTTTGGCATAGGTAGGGAAGCCAGCTGTAGTTGCTCTGCTCTTTCCCTTTCCATCCCCACCATCCATTTCTCCCTTACAGGGTGAGCCATCCACCTGGGGACTGGCTCCATCAGTGTGGTTACTGAGGGGGAAGGTTAAAAATAACCTCTGCTTTTTCCTGAGAGTATTTTTAACTTGGAATGCTGAAATGGTCTGGTTTACAGTGTTACTTGACAGACAGGTCAGGCTAACTCAGGGTGGAGGCAGCTTTGGGCTTTGCTGTCAGAGCTGCATGTGCCTTTTACATGCTTCATTTGTCTTGGTTTCTTTAATGAAATACCAGCACTAAGTGCATGAAATCGGAGTTGTGAGCCTGACTGTTGCTGAGGTACAGGGCTCTTAATTTCCCTTTTTAATTCTGCTGAAAGTTTGGGTATGTGTGGATCCCTTTTCCTCAGCAATAGAATGAAATAGCTAAAGTCAAAGCAATCAGCTTGTATGAGACACAGCTGCTGGGGGGAAAAGCAGTGTAAAAAGTGGATTTCCTTTGGAAAATTGACCTCCTTTGACAGTTTTAATTTTATACACATACAAACACTTGTCCACTTGGAACATGCAGAGCTTCTCCTGTTTGTTCAGATACAATCAATGACTGAGATACTAAACTGTTACCTAGCTCTTCCTCCAAAGGTCAGCGACTTCTTACTGATTTATATTTTAAAACTCTTACAGGAATAATCTTGTTATTCTCAGAGGAATTAGCAAAATAACATATCCAAGCATATGAGTGAGATCTAATGAGTCTTTTCATCTCACATGTTGAAACAGAAACCAGAGGATTCTGACTAATACCTTGGACTACTTAGTCATGATGGTCTTAATTATTCAAATAACTGCAATATGAAAAATGATACTATACATTTTTTGAAAATATAAGAACATTTTGTAGCTACCACTATTCTTAATACATAAGGAAAATAAGAAGCAGTTGAACAAAACATACCTAGCCTTTTTTTTTTTTTTTTAAATAGTGAGAGTCAAAGCTTTGTCACAAAGACCAAGTTCCCATAGATTTTTTTTGTTTGTTTTGCAAAAACGAAGTATTTTCTTAGTTCAAAAGCAAACTAGATGTAAGACATCGTTTTGATAGAAAACTATTCTCCACTACCCTGGGCTTTTTTTGACGTGTCTGTTACACTTTTTTACGGCATGTCTTTCCCTCCCTTTATTTCTCAATTCCTATTTAACTCCTGATGCTTTTCTTCTTGTTCTCCCCTTGAGAGATGTAAACTTTCTTGATGGTTTTTTTCCAGGGAATGTGTCACACATGCAGGGAGGAAATACCAGATTCATGACATCTTTTCTGTGCATGGAAGCCACAGCAGCTGACAGCCCTCGAGGACTTCATGCTCTGAAGGTGTGTTGCATCAACCATTTTAGAATTTGGAGTGTGGTTGCAAGAAGAATATTGTTGTCCATTCTTATTCACACTCTCTCCCCTTACTTTTAGATAGAAATTCAAGACTTTGAGAGGAATTATTTCATAAGACCTACCAGCTGCCTGGCCCTGTGTGTGCTGTGACAGCTCTACAAAAGAACAAATACCTTAAAGCTACTGCCAGGCCAGATTTGGATTGCCTGTAGTCATCCACATAGCTTTATAATTGGGAAGAATGTTATGATTTGACTCATTATGCAACTATCTCCATAAAAGAAGGAAGTATTTCTCTCCTTGGGAGGAAATTGGGATGAGTCATAGCTGGTGTTGAACTGAATTAGACAAGCTGGTGCTGAACAGAGCTACAGAACACAGCAAGAAATCCTGATTAGGACAGTATATTACAGCATCTTGCTGACCTGTAATGCTGACCTTTTTACACCATTGAATTTTCATAGTACTGGGAGTTTACAGAATGCTTTCAGCATTTCAGCCACCAATCAAATGATTACAACCTCGCAGTGGAACTTGGAAGCCCAGAGTACCACTTAGGCCTTGTTTTCTTCTTTTCACAGTGTCTGAAATTCATTAACCAGGTGTTGGTTAATTAACAGAGCACATCATTATCTAACACTACCCATCAGGAAACTGGAAGTGAACCCTTGCAGGCTTTAGAAAGTGACTTGGGGCTATTAGGGGAAGGTACAGATTTGTGGGAAAATGTAGTGTGAATGACAGCAGGGTTTTCATACACTCACCATGTTACATGCAGAAGGGAGGCCTTAATTTTACATGTAGATGGGGTTAGAAACAAGAGTGCATACTTCAGTTTGCATGAAAGGGAAGCATGACATGAGCGAAGTTTTACAGTCTCTTTCCATCTCACTTTTTTCCTTTCCTCAAGAGCATTTAAAGGGAAAAATACCAGGGCATCCTAAAGCACTGAGCTGTGAACAGCACTCAGCGTGCTGCTGTTTCAGCTCTCCTGAACAGGGCTCTGCTGTACCCATCCATCAGGGCTATAAAAGATTCATTCACTGTCCTGCTTGGTTTTCATCTATTTTAAACATTTAGAGACCTACTTACATGCCCTGTAAAACTTACACAAATCATAGAGTTTGGGAGTATTTCTAGTGATGTACATGCCATTTCCACTCAGAATGGCTACCCTTCTCTGACAGATTACCATGAAAAGCATTTCACTGGCATGAAAACCTTTTGAAGAGGGTGGGGGTGTGAAATCTGTAGTCATTTCCATCTTATTCATTACTCCTTACATTGTTATATTTACTCCTCACTATTTTTATTTTGCTAATGTCCTGCCATTCTCCTTCCCTCTCTATTTTCAAGGCCCAAGTCTGCAGACAGGCACATTCTGCTAATGGGCAAAGTTTGCCATGCTCAGCAGAAATAATCAGCATTGGTTTATGATAAGAGAAAGTCAGTGAATTAACTTCCTCTAGTTCTGCTTTGCTGGAGGTAGTGTTTTGGTTTATGGCAGAAGTGGAAGGCTTCCCCTCTGCCAGGTGTGTGCAGACCCCTAACCCCGTTCTGCTGTTTTGGAGTAAGCAAAAAGAGCTGTGGTTTCATCCTCCACAGGCAATCCAGCTTTCTGTTTGTGTAGATAAAGCATTTAAACCACTCTAGTTTGGATACAGATTGGCCCCTAAAATCTAATGTATTTTAATGAGAAACTTCTATTGAAAAAGATCCTGTATCAATAGAATATAAAAGTATCAGAGGGGATTGCACTCTCATTATGAGTAAGACAGACACGTTGGGGTACTTACCCATTTTGGGGCTGTGGGCTCGCAGCTTCAAAATCCCCTCTCTCTTCCTGATGTGAGGAGATCACACTTGAAGGGTAATCTTGAGTATCCTCCCTGAGCCCTTCTGCCTCCCAGTAACCTTCTTCTTGGCGTGGCAGAGGGGTTCTCTGGGGGTGTGCAGAGCTCTCATAAACTCGTGGCTCTAAGCTGTGCACGGAACCATCACGATGTCCATGATGGTCGGTGTGTTCCACCAGCTTTGCCAGTCCTACTGTGCTGCAGACCAGCAAAAGCTTCACGAGCATCCTGGGCTTCTTCCCACCCAGTTACACCTGTCTCTTGTTCTTTTCTCTGAAGCTCAGCCTGAATTACTTCAGAAATGCCCCGGCAATAGTCTTTAACTGGAAAGTTGGAAGAAGGAAGGAAAGAATAAAAAAAAAATTGTAACAAAGAGCGGAAAGAGCTTTTGGCCCTCCCAGCTACTGTGAAAACGTCCGTGGCTATTGAACAATGTGAGCCCGGTTCCTGTGTGGGGCTCAGACGTCTCTGACAGGGGGGGAAAAAAGGTGGTAGGAATACAGCTTATTCAAGGAACTTCTGAGCTCGGCTGCCTTCTAAACTTATCTGTGAACAGGAACTCGGCTTTTATCAACTGCCTTCTCCCTCTGGCACAGGAAAAGGATGTTAGCTTAAAGGAAAGGAAGAGAAAAGAAAGGAAAGAAAATATTGAGTGCTCTAACAGATTCTCATTACACTGCCAGAAAATGTCACAGACCTGCTTACTCCAGGGCTGCACATGGAGGGTTTTTTTGTAGTTTAAAGGCTGAAATACCTTGGCTTTAGCAGCAGAATTTGTGGTATGTACAACAAATTGCGGGCATTGAGGGACTCAGAGCAAATGCACAGTAAAAAAACGCCTACAAACATCCATTCTTATGTGACCTTTGCAAAGTAGCTCTGTGAATCATAGTCTGTTCCCATCAAAATGGAAGATTTTCATGAAGTTGTCCTTTAGAGAGGTCAGGATAGTTGAGCATTTTTAAGAATTTCTGTTTGGGTTGTCATCTCTTGATTTCAGGCCTCTTTTTTTTTTTGCATTTTTAATTGCCATTAAAAAAAACTCTCTAGCCAAGAGCTGCTGTCAAGAGCTACCTCTGCCACCACATCCTAATAACAATTTTTTTTTTTTTTAAAAAGGCTGTGGAGGTTGGATGTAGCTTTCTTACTGGTTTTGATTTGTTTGATGGTGTTGCTTTTAGTTTTGTTGCTTTACGAACTGTGTTTCTTTTTTCACTGTCTTTCAGTGTGATGTGCTCTGGCATTTTAAAGAATTGAGTGGAGGAGAATGATGCTCCACTGACAAAACAAATGGGAATGCAGGACTCCTAGATCAACTCTCGGTTTGAATGATGAGATGAGCAGCCCGAAGTTCAGTATGTCCTGCAGAGCATTAAACATAAAGCTTTTATGGATTCTTTCCAATACCAGCTGAAAATAGAGGATAAAATCTCTCCAGGATTTTGGCAGGCCTTGTTATTAAAGACTATGAATTTGCATCTCCTTGTCACTGGCTGGATTTGCACCCTCTCCTTCTGGTTTGCCCCTATTTTATGCTTAATGAAAGAACCCAGAGGGAGACACACAGAAATGCCCTCCCTGACCTGTGGCAGACACTGCTGCCTAAGAGCAGTGACAGCAGCATATGGGGCCAGGCTGGGAGAGATTTTCCTAATTCTAAGGGAAAACCTGCTCTTACTGTAGCAGTCACTTCTCCAGGGAGATGAAATCACAAGGTCTGGACTGAAGTCTGATAAAAATTAGCAACTTCCCTCTGTTCCTTCCTGCTGCTTTTATTTCAGAATTGTGTGCATCCTGCTGTAACACATGTCAATGTGTGAATATTTCATGTGCCATGTTTCACATAGAAATGTGCCTTTCTCACAAGTAACTGGATGTGACCTAAGCATTATATTTGTTTACGTATTAAGACCATTATCAGGAAGGAACTGAAGCAAACATGAGACAAAACAAGCAACAGGCTTATAACCTCACCTGCAGTGAGATCCTGGCTTGCAGAGAAGTGGCTTTGTGCTGCAGATATTGAAGTCACTCGTCATGGTTGTGATCCCTCCCACATGGTGGGGCAGTGTTTCTCTGCCATCCTCCTGGCTCAGAACATCTGCTCCTCCTCCAGGTGCAAGAACCTGTTCTCTGTGCCTTTGTAATGGTGCGGCCCTATGGGTGCAGCAGGCACAGATTTGAAGGTTAATAATTTAGCACAACTTTTTTTGGTAGCACTTACGAAAGATGCTAAATACGGAGCAAGCTGGGGGATGACATCCCTTTCCTTGTGATAGGCATAGCATAGGATGCTGCCATGAACACATGAAAGGCATTATTTATTCAAAAGAACTTCCTTACTGAACACTAGTTGAAGTTTTTCTCTAATAGCTGTTATGATTTGGGGTATCTGAATAACACATTCAGGTTAAACTGTTGGTTCAAAACATCAGATTTGTTGGCAGAGTGAGCTGTAAGTTTTCTTTTTCATCTGTAGAAGAACAGGTATGAGGAGTGTACCTACTCAGGAATGAGATACACCACAACTTTGCCTTTCATTCTTTTCTTTTTTTTTTTTTTAGAACCAGGGAAAACAGACATATTTGCTATAACAACCTGCTCATTGCTTTCTGAGGTCAGTGTCTTCTAGGAGGTATTTTCTAGATGAGAAAGACATCTGTGCACCAGCTAAAATCAGTAGATATCATGCCACTCTTCAGTTGCCTGGTTTAGTGTTGGTGTACCTTACAGAGCTGGGTACCACTGCTGGAATGAAAGAAGTGGGTGAGATAATTTGGTTTGAAACACAGTTTGGAAAATTACTTGGAAATAAGTGTTACTCCAGAAGCACACTTGAAACCCTTTCAGTAAGTGATGTGACAATAATGGTGGTGTGGAGATGTTTGAAGCTGCCCTGGTAGTTCTCAGAAGTTTCTGGCAGTTCTCAGAACAGCTAGCCAAAAGACATAGTGCCTTCACTCTTGGTCCCCAGTCTCTAGTGACTTTTGTCTTCCCCCAAGCCTTTATTCATGAAAATACTTTTCCTCCAAGTATTTCTGGGAAGTACTTCCTCGAAGTGTTCAATCTATTCTTCAGACTTCAAGCTGATCTTTAAAGAGTGGATACTGCCAGTTACACCGGTTCCATCACTTGTGCCTTGGGATCTTGCCAGTAAGTGTCAGGACTGCTCTTGCCTTGTCTAGTAATTATAACCACTTCTATTAATCACAGCTCTTAACCCCCTCTGATGTTGCCTGCCCCAGGAATTCAGTGCCCTGTTTGCAATTCTGTGACCAAGTTGTCAAATGCCAGCACCATCTCCTGGATAATCTGCTTAAGGTGCAAAATCTCATCTTGTCCCCTTTCCTTTTGTTTAGGGTCAGAGCCCTGCAGCCACAGCTGGATAGGAGGTGGGCAAGCACAGAGTAAACAGTGCCAAACAATGCATTTGATTTATGGCTTGTCCGATAAATGGCTTGGACGTACTTGGGAAGCAAATGCTCTGGCTGTTCCAGTCAGTATGTCTCTGGAGAAAGAGCCCTTAGAAATTCAGTTTTCACTTAATAGATTCTGGTGATTTTGTTTGTTTCTTTCCAGATTCGCTGCCTACTCTGTAATGCTCTTAATTATAGACTGAAATTTTGAATCTGTGTGTTTAAAAGAAAAAAAAAAAAAAAAGAAAAAATGTTTAAAAAGCCAAGAAAAGATGGAAAGCAAGTGTTGCTTTAGGTTCATATATCCCAGCTCCAAATCCCTGAAGCAGACTGAATAACTGAAAGGATTTTATGTCTGGGAAGGCAGTTTTGTTGATGGCTGCACAGCAAGGGGATAACTTCTCATTAGGCATTGGGATTTAGATCTAGAAAATGCTGTCTCATTCCTTGCCCGCCGCCAATGTGCACTCATGTGTGTGCAGCTGCTCTGGGGGAAGAGAGCACGGGGCGAAGAGTGTCAGGAGGAGCGCTGCAGGGCTGGGGAGCAGTTCCTTTCACTGGTCTGTCCATCTGAGGAAGATGATGAATTCTTGTTGCCTGTATTTTTAATGGTTTGCTCAAAAGCTATCAGCAGTGTTGGACAGCAGACATCAGTCACGGAAGATTGCTGTACTGGCAGCACTCTGTGCACTGCATGTGGCTCATCCCCGTGTGTGTTCCTGAGAAATGGCTCGTCCCTGGGTTACTCATTCCCTGGCTAAGGAAATTAGCTCATTACCTATGCAAAGGTACATGCAGGGATTCAAGTCCTAAGCTGTTTGCCAAGAGGATGTCAGACAACTGCTTGTTTTCATTAGGGCATGGAAATGACGGATCTGTGACAGTTCTCCTTTCTGAAGTTACCGTACGTGGAGAGAGAGAGGAAGGATTTCTGTTTATATACAGTGAAGTTCGATCCTGTTAATGTTAATATTATTCTTCATGCAAAAACTTCCTGAACAAAGGATATTTACCAGCCACAAAAGCAGTCTGTCTTTCCTTTCCTTACCCGTCTTTCAAACAAGATCATATACCATTTAAACACTTCAATAGAATATGACCAAATCACACTCCTTTCATCCAGAGAAATGACTTTGTCAGCTGTTAGTCTCCTGCAGAAGTTCATTGTTAAAGGACAAGGTTAAGGTTTTGTGGGCGGAGTAGCTTGCCACTGGGAAAATTCAAGAAGGAAGAGACCCAAATTAAGTAAAGTCCTGTTTATTGTGTTGCAGACCCAGAGAAAAAGACAGCAGAGGACAGGGAATCTCCATTTCTGCTTTGCATTCTTCTCTTTGCCTTGCATCAGTGCTTTGGGAATAGATAGACTTGAGGTAAAATTCTCTTGCCCATATGCCAGAACTGCTGGCAGACATTGCACAGAGCTGCTTCCAGGGATCAGCCACCAGCACCCCGGGGAGAGGTGGAGGCACATGGGAGGTGGGGAACTGCTCCTTTCAAGGGAAGTTTCAAGAAACTCTGCTGTTATGCAACAAGAGGCTCAAGGGCCAAGCCTGAGCAGCCAAAATTCAGACTTTAAATGAAGAGCAAGGGGATGGTTTGTCATTGCACACGTCAAGATAAGGCTTTCTTTCAGTATTATGCACATCAGCCAAGTGGTTTTGAGATACAGATTTGTTTACAGTGATATGGATTATATTCAATAGAAAAAAAAAAAAGAGGGCTTACTGTGTAGCTTAACTGGCTTCTTCTAGTGTTGCAAAGCAGAAAACAGAAAAAGAGCTTGCTGCCAGGTGAGACAGGAACTTGGGGTCTCTGAGTTGCCTGCTGGAGGCCTTTCTCTTTAGCTGCAGATTGTTTTATCTGATACAAGGCGGGGAAACCTACCAGGCAGAAAGTTAAGTCCCTAGCAAAATCTTAAAGCCAAGGTAGCTTGTGTTAGCTCTTGTTAGTTTTGTCTGAGGCAGGACTGGCAACAAACTGGGGTGGAATCCTCTGCTCTGAGTAGAAGTAGGGTACTGCAGTCACCTGGAGGTGGCAAACACTGAGGAGCTGTTATGGATGCTTGCCCTGTATGGATCGCCTACGATGTTGTCTTGAGTCCAGAGCTTTCCTAAAAAGGTTTCAAGGTAAAACAATGCCTGTGCAAACTGCCTGCTGCCTTGGGAGGGATCCAACAGCATTGAAATATGTCTTGTGAGCCCTTTCTCAAGGTCAGTGGGAGAGGAGAGGGCAGGAAAGGAGTATCCCGCTTGAGTATCAGCTAATTCAATCTGGTGATGATTCATGTTTCACATCCCAGGATGGCTTGATATTTCATGTATTTTTTACCTTTTCTAGCAATGCAAAATACATAGAATTGAATTGTACAAATCACAATGACAGAACAATAGCTGAACAAAATCAAAATACACTTCTCACTCAGCCTTACCAGCCTTGGCGTTCTGCTGAAAATACCAGTAAAACCCGTAACCTTGGGAAGATCTGTGCTCTGCTTTAATGGTCTTTGAAGGCCTGGTGAAAAAGTAAACAGGCCCTGGAGCAATTCCCAAAAATGGTAAATCCTTTTTTTTAACAAATGTAGTTAAAACAAGATTCCTGCCCTGTGCCTGATGAAATCAGTGGCAGTTTTGTGACTGGCTCCAGGAGCAGCAAGGTTAAACCACTGGCTGTATGGCAAGTAAGGTGCAGATATCTTCAATTTGAGAGCACCTTGGGAGCAGGAATGAGCACCAGCCATAGCATCAACCACCTAGGGGGAATTTTGACAGATGGTAAGAAAAACTTTTTTCACTTATTGCTGCAACAATCTGGCCTGTAATAATTGGTATGCTGTGCTGGCCTTTCTCTGAATCTTGCACTTTTTAAAATTAACAATTGATAAATTCATCCATCTGACAGGAATTTGGCTCCTTTAAGTTCAGATGGAAATTTGTTCTCCATTTATAAGTAAGGAAACTTATTTGTGAAAAAGGGATTAAGAACTCTATATGTTATTTCCCAGATCAACAGCTTTTCAATACTTTCAGTGTAGGGTAAAAAAATCACTTCCAAAAACTGAAGAACTCTTCTTTAGTTCCACAGTAAGAACTATGTTTGTGTACATGTCTGCATGTATGTACAGATACAGCATTTTTTGTTCAGACTTTTTTCTGTGTAGTCATTCCCCATCTGACATTTCCAGGCTGACAACTTGTAGCAGCAGTGGCTTGCAGACCACTGCACTTCATGCTGTTGTGATGTGCTACCCTCCCATAATGCAGCTCTGAATTTCATACTCTGTTTGCCTGGTGAGGAAAAGCAGCAAAAGCATGTCAGGGTTTGGGCTCAGAAGCTGATGCTTCATGGCTTTCATAGTTTCACATAGGGCACTATTAAAAAAATTAACAATAAAAAATCACCTTCCTGCACCAGCAATTGCTTTCACAGGTGCTGGCACTGAATTTCAGTTTGTTGATGGTCAATAGCTGATTTGGGCCATTCAGGATCTACTTCAGAAAACAATTTAACTGAAGTTTAACTGCAAGCACATTAGAGTATCCAACTGTGATTAATGAGCATGTTTTGGTATTTTTTCCTAGCCAGGCCTTGAGGCTGGAGGGATCCTCCCTGCAAACTGTAAGATTTCCCCAGTCAGTTCTCTGCTGACTGTTCTGGCCCTGCTGTGCTCTGCAGCACTGGCTCTGACATGAGGGATGGTGTTTGGTGTGAGATGTTGTCTCACTCTGCAGCGGCAGAGCAGGGCTCTGTCTACAGCAACTCAGAGAAACAAATAGAAAACGGGATTTCCCCCAACAGGCATCTGATTTTTCACAAATGAACCGTTGTAATGAGATGTACAGCTGAGCAAACCCCACAGTTTATACTGCATGACTTCAGGCTTGACAAAAGATAGCAGGTGGGACCTCATGCTCCCTTCACCTGAGCACCAAGCTGGTTCCTTTTTCTCTCAGGATTTACTAGAAATAATGTTCCTGTTACCAGTTTGAGCAGGGTGGGTTCTGGTAAGTGCCAGACCAAGAAACCTTGACCCTGTTTGTTTGCTACAAACGCTGACAGCGTTACATGCTCTCCACCCTCTGGGGCCCAGGAGAGCTGGTGTTTGGCTCCTGCTGCAGCCTCGCAAAGATGCCCTTTCAGGAACTCAGCTCTTCTGCTAAAGTCTCCCTCTTCACCGAGACCATCCTTGAGTGAGAGCATTGCAGCAGTTTTTAAAAGCTCTATCTGTCTGGAAATTCTCCTGACAGCCCCTTATCTTCTGCTGTCGTCGTCCTCCTCTCCCCCTCCCTCCATAAAGCTTCCCAAGCAGATCCGTATCATTAATATTTCAGTATCAGCTGTACACGGGCATTGGCTACACTGCAGCACACTTCATCAATAAGAGCCAGCCAGGGCTGTGAGCTTTGCCACACTGCCTTCATCCAGCACAGGAGGAAGAGCAAAGGCAGAGCCTGCCAGACAAACCGAGTATCTGCCGAGAGTAAGGCTGCATCAGTCCCAGCCTTGAGGTGCTTTTTGCTGCTTTTGCTCCCTCATTCAGATCATCCCAGATAATACCCTGACAAGCAACAAGAATGGACGTCTTTAAGAAAGGTTTCTCCATTGCTAAAGAAGGTGTGGTGGCTGCTGCAGAAAAGACCAAGCAGGGAGTGACAGAGGCTGCAGAGAAGACCAAAGAAGGGGTAATGTATGTAGGTAAGAGAATGTGTTTTGATCTACTTTTGAGCATGAACAGCTGCATAGATTGTCTCTGAGAAAGTCTGGGGAAATTATATTGTGGCTGAAGCTTGGGAGTGACTAGCAGGATGGTCTGGATAAGGTCCTCAGCTCTGCAGAGTTGCTGTGTAAACCCGGGGTGCCACAGCCTCCCTGTGCCTCAGTTTCCCCACCTGTAAGTTAGACAGAAACCGCTACTTCAGGGGAGGCGAACGATGTTAAAGGAGCGGATGCTCAGGTGTAAGGTTTGTTTGACTGTTCACTGATTGTTTGCAGGGGGAGTCAGACACTCTCCAGGCATCTGAGCACTGCTGGTCTCTGCCTCAGCACACTGGGAGAGACTCACTGAGGAGATCCCTGAGAGGAGCCAGTGGTGTTAGCAAGAGCTGTTGCAGGATGCATCTGTTTCCCCACAAACAAACGGGTTTATCCTGAAATCCTGTTCACCAACCTATTTCTTTGCCCATGCACACATTAATCTTCTTTGAGAGAGACTCCCAAATTCCTTTTGCCCAAAGAATAGGATCTGGAAAACAACATGCCTGGTGTCCTGCCTAGAGACCTCTTTCACAGTTAATGGGCTGAAACCTCCCCTTTCAAGGTCACCCTCGAAACCCACTATCTCCACTTATCTAGCACATGCGATTATATGGCTGGATGGTCAGATATTCCAGATAATACAAACTCTAAAGAGTCTTAGGTTCCGAAGACTGATTATCTCGCTGCTGATTACTGCATTTCACACAACTTCTTATTTTTGCTGGATGGGAGTGTTTCTTTTTGTAGGAAAGTTTACGTGCAGGCTCTTCCTGCTATCATACTGCAACATCACAGCTGTACTTAGCTACTATATTTAAAACAGCTCTATTGCCAATAGCTACAGATATGTATTTGTACATTACAAATTAAATGTAAATTTTGTATGTAGCGGGTCTGGTAATGTCTTCATCTTGAATTTTTAAATACTTAATTACTGACTTGCTGGAAACGAAAGGATGTAGCAGTTCATGTTTCAATTTGAAGCTGATCCACAAGAAAAAAAGGTAAGCAGCATCCCTGTAAACAACTGAACTAACTACAGTAAATGAAACATGAGTCTGCAAAATGTCACATGTGGGTGTCACAGTGTGTCATCATTACTGCTCCACCTGCTTCCAGATTTGAGTTGTGTTGGGGTTATTCAGAATTTTTGTACATAATTCCTCACATCTGTATTCAGTCACATTGTATACCTCCATACTGTGACCTGGTTTTCATTGTTGCACAGCCAGGAGGTCTCTTTATGAGATTCTAACCTTTTCAATAAAGTTTTCTACAAGCCTAAAACTAAAAAGCCTTAAAACCGTAATCTCTGAATGAGGATCAAATAAGGATCAAGGTGAGGATTAAGTGCTTTCTGCTTTTATTGGTTTGGTTTGTTGGTGTACTGCCGGTTCCTGCCGTGTCATGCATTGGGCAGTGCTTTGCCTTGGCCTGATTCAGTTCCTGTTGGGAACTGGGGGAAGTTCAGCCCTTTGGGGAAAATTCTGTCTTTCACAGGCAGGAAAAGTAAAAGCCAGATGCTGATTAACTCAGAAAATAGGGGTTTTGGTTTAATAACCAGTGAAGCTGGAGGTGTGGTATATTGGTTAAAACTGGAATGATTAGTATGTCGTTCATGCTCCATTTTATCACTCTGTGCCATGTAAAGAGTAAATCAGAAGCCTGAACTGTTCCTTCCTCACTCCTTCCCTTGCAGAGCCCTATCCTAGCAGCTTCACTGAGAGCATTAGGTGATGAAGCTTGAATTTTTGGACGCTAGGAGAGAATAATACTGTGTCGAACCTTGAGGGTCTTTTGAGAACATCAGGAAAGGGAGCAAAATCCCCAGGGCCTAGGATGGATGAAGTGGATCCCTGACTTTTATTCAGGTTTGTGTTAACTCATTGCTGACTTTCCACGGAGGATTCCAAATGTCTGGGCACAACCACCGTGTCTGGTGAGTCACTTGCTGCTGCCTAGGAGTAGAAAATAATGCTCATTCAGAGGCGTCTGTCTGGAGTGAACAGTGTCATTGGGGCACTGTGCCTACCTCATCCCCTGCCTCTGATCCATGCAGGTTCAGCTCCCACAACCCATGCCAGAGCAGGAGGTGCCTCCCTCCTGTGCTAAGCCTGCGGTGCGGTGCTCCTGCCCTGCCGCCAGCCTTGCTGAATGGGTGGGGGAGAGAAGAGGGTGCATGAAAAGAGAGAGAGATCCTGCATCATGGGTCACCTTTGCACTTGGTGAAATCACAGACTGCTCTCCAAATTCTAACAGCCTCTGAGTGTACCCAAGTGGCAGGGTTAGTGTCGATTCAGCAGTTGGTTGAATGGGCTGTCATTTTTTATTTGGTTTAAATAGGGGGTAAATGATGCTGAAGTTAATTAATGAATTTAACACAAAGCTGCATCAGAGCACTGAGTCATTAGTACTGTTTCATGCTATAGTTCAGGAAGCCTCAACAAAGAATGCAGTTCTAGTTTTCCAGGATGATTTTTGACCATGTGTGTCACAGAAAACCCCGACACACCGAGCTGTGTTTAAACTAAGTGACTCCTGCAGGACTTAATGCACATCAAAATATCCCTTTCTACTCTAGACCTTCTCCCAGTGCACAGCGCTCCACCACCTCAGTCCCACCCTGGCGGTCCCAAGGCGCTCACAGATGACTCACAGCACTCAGAAGAGGCAGGATGTGTGAACTTTTAATTCTGTGTGCAGAAGCTGCAGGCAAGGACTAATGAGTGAAATGAGATTGAGCATCAGGTGATTGCTTTCTGATTCAACAGATGCGGGTTGCTGGCAGCAGTGTGCGCCGGAAGGTCGGGTTTCGTGTGGTGCATAATGGATGGGAGCCTGAGTCATCGGGTGTGGCTGGGCTGGGAGGATGGGGCCAGCTCTCCCCAGGCTGCAGCAGTGACTCTTCCCAATGACATTGCTTCTGTCGTGAAATGGATTTAGAGGTTTTTCTTCAATCTGCATCCCTCCCTTCGGGAATTATTTTCCATCAGCAAATATAGCACCTACCCAACTGCCCTCGCCCTGTAAAAGAATTGAGCCCAGATAGTCTCCCTAAAATTCTGGTAAAAAACATACAGAAGTAGGCTCTTGTCTCAGTAAGTGTGTTTACTGCAAAACTGAAAGGCATGAAAGTCTGGTACAGTGAATCATGTACTTTACTTACCTATCAACTGCTTTTTGACCAAAAACCAGCTAAGGGCTAAGCTTGAGCATCTGTGTTTGATATGAGACACACTTGTCTGTCAAATCAATATTGTGGCAGTGTTTTTTTTGGAATGGTACTGGGAGGGAAAACAGAGCAGGATGGTGTCTGAATTGAACTCTGTGTGTTTGACGCATTCAGGGGCTCACATTCATGGTTTGACACTTGCACCTGCTCTGCTCAAGGCTGTGCTTTCTGCAGACGTTTCTGTATCATGGGCACCATTATTAAATCCAGTTCACAGCAGTGTGCATGTATCATGTGCATCACTAGGAACTGTAGTTTACAGCAGTAACAAGTAAAAGGTACAAAGATTTCATGTCTCGAGTTCTAACACAGTTTGGGAGGGTGGAGTGAAATGTTGAGGGCATATTGTAATAGAACAGTTTTGTTCTGCCCCAGGCAAACATTGCAACCACCAAAATAAATCAACAATTGAGAACTACATTCAATAACACATAATATGCATCAGGCAGAACAGAGCTGGGCTGGACCTGTTGTTATCAGGGCACTGCACCTGTTTTGCTTTTCAGGCTGTTAATGAGAATGAGCTGTGGTTTGTAGCTGGTTTCTCCCACCACACCCATGGATGCTCCCCTACCACGGAATCAAAAATCTGCCTGGTTGTTTTTGTCATTTTGACAGTTGACCATAGAAATCCTTTTGTTGTAGCAGTATGGGAAACTTGAAGAGAGCCTGTATAGGTGCAGATGATTTACAATATACAGTAAAGTGGGGCCAGTGGAATATTTTGGCACATGTTTATTTAACTTCCAACAGAGATAAATTTGATCCTTTATTTTTTTAATGTGTAAAGCACCTAGTTACCATGGGGCCTGCCCATCTACCATATGATTTAACTTATCTGCAGCAGTATCAAGTAGAAGGGATATATAGCTGGTCACTTCAAGCGTGGAGAAAAATCACAGAGATTAATTATTCCTTAGGGCTATTTGTGTTACAAACGAAATGCCTTCACATCCTGTTAGCTTTTCTACATTGAAAACAGTGAGATAAATTACAATGTAAGCATACATATGGTATACTTTCATAATTTGAGATAAAACCATCTGCTTTATGTGTATTGCTGTGAGCAGGCATTTACAGCCTAGGCTGAGGCACTGAACTGGGAATCTAATAAGTAGGGATCTAGTAGGTGGGGGGTGGTCCTGTAAATTCAGTCTCAGGTTTCTCCAGAGTCTTTATTAGGGGTATAGAATGAGACTTTAAGTGACCACTACAACCGAGTATCCTGTTGAAAGGCAGGGGAGAGCTATGGATGTGACTCCTTGTCTTGCAAGACTGAAGTTGGTGAGATATTACCAGGTGATTTTATTTACAGTAATTTTAACAATTAGCTTAAAGTTGATTTACTACTGCTCGACTGCTCATTTTGGAGATATCCCAGAGACAAATTTTCGTACTTCAGCATGTTATAATCAAGATTTTTCAGGTCTAGGCATCTCCAGAGAATTTGCTGTTGAAGCTCTCCAACTCTGAGCACAAAGGTACTCATTTGCTTTATTGGGAAGCTGGTCTCTTTTCTGGCTCTACAAATGGCTTGTGTCTGAGCAGGAGGTACCAGCAGCACCACAGCTCCCCACTGCACTGCCTCAGAACAGGAAGCCATCTCTGTCCAGAAATCAGGGTGTTCTTTGCGAGGCAGCACTGATGGATTGTGTTTCCTTTCACAGGCACCAAAACCAAGGAGGGCGTAGTGCAAAGTGTGACCTCAGGTAAGAGCACAGCCCCAGAGGGATGTGTAAATCTGTGCTGATTTCTTGGGCCCTTGGGAAGGCCATCACCCTGCCAGGTGGGAGGTCTCTGTGGGACACCACTGATCTGCCTGACCTTCCAGCTGATGAATGGAGGGTACTTGCCAGGAGCAATGGTTCGGTGTCTGGCATTTGCAGCGGACAAGGATGGGAGAAAATACTTAATCAGTAGAGTAGGTCAAAAAAATTTAACAAAGGTTACTTGGCAGACTGTATGATTCACAGCAATTTAGACATTTCACACGGTCAAGTGCACAGCCCAGCACGCAGAGAGGGTTTTGTCTGGCCAAAACTGTGGTCTTTGGGAGACTCCTGTCAGGCAGTTGCAGAGTCAGAAACCCAAAGGGTTCCTTCTGGGGTATCCCAAACTCCAAGAGCAGCCATATGGACTGCCCTGAAGGAAGATGAATGGATCCTTTCCCTGGAGAATTTCATAACTACTGCATTTTTCTGCCAAGGGGTATTAAATCAGACAGGAGGTACCCAGGAAGAGGTCCTGCACAGTCTGCAATGCAATATACCATGTTTACACTGTTGTCTCTTAGTATCTGACAGTGAATCAGTTGCACACAAAGACTGGCAGGCTGCAGTGCAACTCTCTGAGCAACATTTTGTGTCAGACAAAAATCCTCACGTACATGATCTAAATTCAGACATGATCTCATCTAAAAAATCCGAACAAGGACTGCACCAGGGCTAATTTCTTCTTTTACATCAATGCAATCATTTTGTCATCCCAGGGAATTTGGCAGCCTTCTGGCAGTGTCTAGCTTGCTGACTTTCTGCTTTTGTTGAAACTGCAGTTGCTGAGAAGACCAAAGAGCAGGCCAATGTGGTGGGAGAAGCTGTAGTAGCCAGCGTGAACACAGTGGCAAACAAGACTGTAGAAGGAGCAGAGACCATCGTGGCCACTACAGGAGTTGTAAAAAAGGTATGTTTGTTTCCTCCGTGATGTACAAGGCAGAAGAGCCTTTGGATTACACTTAAACTACCTGCAAACATTTACAATTGATGGTTTTACTTATTTCATGAAAGGCTTTCAGCAATATCTGCTTTTGTGTAACACTTAATATTATCATATAATGCCTAACATAGTTACAGAATCATTTTGTTTGGAAGGGACCCCTTGTGGTCATCTAGTCCAACCCCCTTAGGGGCCAGTGAGAGAGGACTGTGTCCCACTGGGTTTTGAATATCTCCATGAAGGAGACTCCACGATATCTCTGGGCAATCTGTGAGCACCCTCTAAGAAAAAAGAGAATTGTTTTCTTCTGTTCAGATGGATACAGTAATCCCTTGGTGCCTATTGTCTCTTGTCCCATCAGTGGGCACCGATGGCAAGTCTGGCTCTCCATTTTCTTACAAATATAGTAAAGGATTTTTCCCAGGGACTTGAGCAGAGATGTGTCTGGGCTGCAGTGAGCATCGGGACTGAGTCAGAGCTTTGGGATGTGCAGGGTGGGGAGGCACAGGAGCAGCGCTCGCCCTCACCCCTGGGCTGTGCTGGTGGGATGCACAGGCTTGCCCTGGCCCCGGCAGCTCTGGAGGCAGCAGAGGGCAGCAGCAATTCAGGCACAGCCTGGTTCCAGCAGACAGCCTGACCCTGCTGCTCTGCTTCGGGCTGGTTTGACAGCAGCCAAGGGTTTATTGATAAAGGCCGCGTGACCCAAATTGTGTACGGATTAAGCCAGATCCAGACAAGGCATCTTCTGTCCTCCAGACTAATTTGACAAACGGGGCTGCTTCAACGAAGGGGATTAAGGGGCATGTGAAGGAGCAGAACAGCTCCTTAGATGAAGGCAGTGTTGCTCATTAGAGAAGGTGCTTTGGTAACAAACAGCACCCATCGGTACAGCACATGAGGCCAATACTTGGCAGTTCTTTGGTAAGCCCAGCTCTTTCCCCTCTTCAGAGAGTGTGATCAGTGCTGTTGACAGCCACATGAGCTTGATGAGTCACGATAAACCCAAACCCAGAATCAAAGCAAAGCCAGGCTGGCCAAAATTGTTTTAATTGTTCGGATAGTTGGCTGATTAATTTCCTGACCTGCACGTAAACACATTGTGATGTGAAACAAAACTTCTACACAGCATATAAATCCTGAGAGAACAGCCTAACAAAAGAGGAGAACAGCAGCTACAAATGACGCAAAATGTCCTCCTGAAAGCATGTGAAAAGGGCAGATACAGGAGTTCTGCTAAGCCCTTGGGATAAATTTAATCTCTATTCCCACAGGCAACAGCAGTTAGGCTGCAGGAGTGCAAGCAGTGATTCCTAATTCCATGGGGCCAGAATACCCCCTCCTACCTTTTGACTGACCATGGGGTGATTGACCCAGGAGAGTGAGGGATTTGCTGATGGTAGGAATCCCTGCTGCCGATATTGAACTGCCTCCCTTCCAGGAAGGACTGAGCAGCAGCAATCCTCTTCCCCTTTCTTCCGAGGTGAGAGCCCCACCTCAAAGAATGACAGCTACAGTTTACAGCTAATTTCAGAGCTTAAACCTATGCAAGCTTTCCAGAGAGTTAAAGCATTAAGCATCTGAACTGTCATTTTGGTGTCTTCCATTGATGTCTGACTGCTTAGAGCGAAAATGGAGATTGATTAAAAAATAAAAAATTAGGATGTGTCACATGCCAAAGGGTGGACTAAATGGAGCCAGGAAACTGCTGTGAATACAGCATCATGGTATCATGCCAAACAGCAGAGGTGGGCAGCAGAGTGAAAACACAAGGAGAAAAACAAGACAAATCACAGAAGAAAAAAAATCAGGAAAAATGTTTGTTTCTGTGAAAGAGCTTTCATCCGTTTTGCTGGTTTAGTTCAGCTTAGAAGTGCAAATCTTTTATTCATACTCACTCACCATACTTAAGTATGTAGCTAGACACCCTTTGGATCCAGCTAGTCACAGAAAACTGAGCTCCCCTTGCACACAGAGTGCATCCCCACTGCTAATGGATAATTGCCATGGAGCCAAAGCTGCTCCAGAGGGAGGGCCCTGAAAGGAGTATAAGGAGTTGTGCTGGGTTCTCAGCACTGGCTGTTTTTTCTCCAGAACTGCTGCTATCATGTTGCACAATTTGCTAATGGAAATATATCCAGAGTTTGCCAATAGCAGCACCAGGCACTGTAATGCATGTGGGAGACCCACTGAAGGTACACTAAGAGTGATAAGGTATAGCTTTTAAATGTTTAAACAGTGAATACCCACTGTCATAATCTTGCAATCCTGGAATTATCACAAGCATTTCAGCCCCTGACGTTTGAGAAAGCTGTTACGTCCAGTTCTGAGTCTTTTTTGTGCTCCATACCATCCTCTTTCTTTCTAATTGCACAGAGAGCTTGCCAACATCTTATTTGGGTTTTCAACTATCTCCAGTGTTGCTCCCTGCTGACTTTATAGAGGGGCCATTCAAGTGCCAGGGATCTGTGAATGCATGGCAGTGAGCAGTGCTGTGGGGTGACTCAGGGCTGGGGACTTGGGTGGCCCAGGAGGCATGTCCCCAGCTGACCATTCCCAGTATTAATATCAATTATGGAGAGCTTGTTGACATTTAATCTGTGCATTTGACAGCTAGGATCAGTGGCAGGCACACACTAGGAAGGAGAGGGGAACTTTAAGGGTTTTGGGTTAAGTTTTGCTTGGGATAGCTATGGGTTGCTTGAGTTCTGTGGGTGTATCTGATGGTGACTTGGGCCATGGGAAAGAATTCAGCCCTTTGTTGCATCATGGCAGGCACTGAAATGGGGACACCCTGGCAAGCTGCTGCTCCTTACTGTCCTTGGGGGGGCACTCAGAGCCACACAGAGGGAAATGGGGCTGAAGTAACTCTACACCTATGGAGGGGTGCCAAGCACCAGATGAGAACAACCTTGAGTAGTGCTGGCCCTGCCTGATAGGGCTTTGGCACTGACCTGGTCACTGCTGAGTACAAGAAAGTATTGACTGATCTGGGGGAGTTTTTAAGTATTAACTAAAAAATCTGTAAATTAACAGATTATAAACTTCCAATGATTTTTCTGATACAAAAGGGAATGAAACCCATCAGTATTGTGTTCTGTCCGTGGCTTTGCACCTATCCCCATCCCTAGGGTGGATATTAAAAGATTCCAGTGAGATAACCACCCATTAAATATCCCTGTCTTAGGAGAGGATTAATTCTTCGTCTGTATGACACAGCACGGAGCTTGCTGCAATGCAGACACCACGTGGCTGGGCACAAGCCCATGTACATACACACGCTCTCAAAATGTCCCTCAGGGTTTGCAACAATTTCCCCAGTAACTGATGCTTCCCTACACCCTCCACCTAGATCTTCCCTTTAGATCTATTTGTCCTGTCAGTTTTTATGATTCAGTTGTCAGTTCATGACTCTGTCACTTTGAATTGGTCTGATCTTTTTTTTACTTCACTCCATTAATTAAATGAGCAGTTGTCAGTTACATGCAACTGCTGGGCGCGTTCTCTGGATCACAGCATTTCTGTGCACCCGATCTGGTGCACGTGGGCCGCACCCACACCATGGCTCATTTCTTTCATAACAACTGCACATCTTGAATGTGAAAGGCTGATGTTCATGGCCTTAATTCCCTTCACTTACACCCTGTGATGCTGCCAATGCAAAGACAGTCTCACCAAAGGAATTAGAAGCAGAAACTGAGTGACCTCCCTGCTCAAGTTAGATTGGGCTGGGCAAGTGCCACTAGGAGAGCAGCCAAGGGCATCTGAGAAGCCACCAAGGGCAGAGCTGCTAAGCAGGAGGAGCCGGGAAATCAACAGCCAGGCTACCTAACAATTAAGTACAATAAGTAGTTGAAACTTCTTCCCCTTTGTATTCAAGCTTTCCTGCATTTAGTTGATGCAGTGATACATCCCAGTAGTGTCCTTCCACCTCTCACGGAGCAGGGGAGACTGCAAAAGCAGTGTGGAGTGGGGTACTCTGCCTACAGGCGTTTTTTCTGTGCTTCCCTCTCAGTCTCATTAGTACATCCATGTGTACATTTTGCCATTCAAAATAGCTGAGTTAGTGGCACTGGTGAAGCCTTAAAGCCTACAAGACCATGGATGTGCTTCATGGCTCAAGGCTGTGCCCCAGCAATCCTGTAGGATACATTGTTAAATATGTATTATTTGTGTAAGCAGTTGCAGGAAACTCCTAGAGAGTCTGGCTGTGAGCTGGATAAAAACAAAGCCACCCCTAAAGTCTGCCTGGATTTGTAGGGTAAGATGGGAATCCTGCATTCCTGTCTGTGGGTAGGTCTGCTCACTTTAATCAGGGGTTAACTCCTTGGTCAGAGCTGTCAGCATCGCTCTGAGCACACTCAGCCTGAAACTTCTCCAGGACAGCTCGTCCACAGGACCTGTCAGGCTGCCTGAGGGCTTCCAAGGGAGTGGTTTGGGGATGCAGCATCGTGTTTGCTCCAGCACCCAAGGTCGAGCACTGCAGGAGGCTGAACCTCTCCACCTTATGCAATTCATGTCCTATTGAGGGCTCTTAAATTTGTAGCCAATTAGGCTGCCAGTGAGCCTGGCTGGCTTTGCAGCCTTAATACAATGATAGTAATAAAGAAATCCTCCTTGCCACTGCATTTGTTGAGGTTTGATAAGTATATTCCACCATCCAGTATTTGGACTGCTTTCTCTGTTATACAGGGAAGATAATAAGATTATGTCCGAATACTTGGGGACAGCAACAAAACTCCTACTGGCCTGTAAGATAATATAGACAAAAATTATAAATTCCACTTCATATATGGACTCAGAGAGCAGAACATACAAATCATTTGCTGAGGAGCTGAAAAAGGGAATTTCATAAAACCTGTGAAAATGAGAAGTCTGAGGAATTAAATTGTAATTGATTTTTTCAGTATTTCTGCTTTTAAAATCAGTTTTTAAAAAATTTAGTAAAATATCTTAATGCGGAAGCCTATGGTATAGTCTATTTAAGATGTCTTAGCATTGCACAGGAATATTTTTATAAACAGCAGGTCTTAATTTGTTGAGTTTTTCATTAGTGATAACTGAGCGTGTACCTATGTTTCATAACCTTAGTGAAATGTTGTATTTTATATATATAGATTTTCTGTTGTGCATATATTCTACATAAAAATATATTTTTAAACACACAAAATATTTAGAAACTTGTATTGTATTCCTGGAAGTAACTCCAAGGTCTTGTGTTTCACTTAACTACTATGTTCAAGTACTTCACTTTTCTTTCTTCACTAGCAAAAAAGATTCAACTGCCCTCCCAAAAATAGAGGAAAATAGCCCATAGCAAAATAATTTTTCTTTTCCATTTAAAATACTTCTTTATAAGAAAATACATAATTTCTGAGGGGTAAATTCAGTTTGCCCTTTAAGAGCAGGAGGAGCATTACTAATTGCTTCATGGTTTCAACATGCCTTTCCCTTAGAAGAAGTTATCCCTTTTAATGAGGAGATGAGCACTGACAGGAATGGCAAAACTCTTGCTGTCCCTCAAGGAAGCTGGATTTTCACCCCTTCTTTCTTGGCAGGCATCATTCTGTGAGTCACAGTTATTGCTGGAGCTGGTGCCCAGGAATTTCTGGCTCTTCACCCAAAGTGAAGACCCCCACACCACATGGTGCTCCTCTGTATGTTGTCTTCCTGAGCAGTCAATGAAATCGCCAGCCAGCTAACACCCAGCTGAAGAATGCAGCCCTTCCTCATCTCCTGCTCCCTAATCCGGGCAGGGTGGAAGCGCGTGAGAGAAAGGCTGTGAGGCGACGTCCCTAACACGGCCTGACACCTCTTCATCCTGCAATTGTGCTGGTTGCTCCAACGGAGGGAAACACCCTCCAGAAACTCAGTTGCTTCCCTTTCTAAAAATAGATGGTTGATTTTCAGCCTTCTGGAGCAGAGTCTTGGCAGAGAGCACGATCTAAGGGATCTAACAAGCAGCAGGAAAGCTGAACTTGCATTCTCCAGCCCACCCCAATGCTCTTGGATACAGTGTCCCGAGGGTGGTCCTGAGAAAGGTGTTTCTCACCCAGGACTCTTTCCACATCTACCAGAGCCCAGCTTCCTGCCCCCAGGACCAAGAGGTGATCATGCCCTATTGAAAGATGGAGCGCACTGCACAGGTCCTTGTGTTCCTGTGAGCCATTCCCCAGTTTTCCCAGTGCAGCTCAGCACCTTAGGGAGTTGCCTTTGATTGACCTTGCCTTTGATTGACCTTAATGATTTCACACAGCAGCCCTTAATTCCACCTGCAAAATATTATGAAACACCTGCTGCTGCAGATATTATCAGTGGCTTGCTTTGGAGGTTTCTTTCCACCTAATAGTAAAAAACCTGTTTGTAAAGCTACAAAATACAATTTGAGGCTCTTTACCTGCTTTGGCCTAATGTGCACTGTTGAGTTATAAGGTGTAGTCCTCTTTATATGGCCCTGTATGCAAAGTGTAATGTAAATACAAATGTAAAGTGCTTTAAAACCAACGGCTGGATCCTGAGGCTGGCTCCGTAAATTCAGAATAGAGAGCTGTATGCTGGCAGCAGGAGAGCTGACTCATTTCAGAAAGGCTGTGACTGAGTGGCTCCATCAGAGCAGTGTCCTCTCCTGAAGAGCCACAGGTCTCCCTGCAGGAGAAACTGGCTTCCATGATGTGCAGTTTGATGTCATTTGGTCACCTGGGCTTGCTTAACACAGCTCGGGCTGGTACCAACAGGAATCGTTTCAGCCAACAATGCATTGCAAGTTAAGGGCACGTTCCTTAGGAAAAGATGATCACACTGTGCCTCTCATCTGGAGACACCACCAGCGCACAGTGCTCTCCATAAACCGACTAATCTGCTCTGATCTCAGCAGGGAGATGAAGGAAATGCCTGCAGCTGTGACAGACATCAGTACAGGGCTGCAGCTTGTACTTTGGCTATTTTCTGTCTCCAGTGGATTGATTTTACGGTAGCTTGCATGGAGAGCAGCAAGCCCATAGGTGGTAGGACAAGCAGGTTTCAGTGTTTCCGCCTCCTGGCGCTCCTTCCTGCCACAAATGGATGTGAAGTTCAATTTCTGGCTTAAATGTTCATGGACTCTACCTTGTATCTATGTAACTGCATCTACTTTTTCCTTTTTACTTCACATCAACCTTTCATCTCTAATTCAGTCCAAAAAGCAGCAGGGATGTTCTCCTACTGATGAGAACAGTTGTGACTGGACAGAAAAATAAGAATGTGTGAAAACAAGGAGTTGAATCCCCCAAACACACAGAGCATAAAGTTCTGTTTACAGTAGCTTTGCCAGGGACATTTGATTTGCATTGCATCAACAGCAGCACCAGACAATGTGGTGGCTTTGTGTTTTCCAAAATGTTGAAATTCATAACTCTGCCTTCCTGCAATGTCGACTTTCCCTTTATGTAATGTATGTGTGTCCAGTTCCCTCTGTGGTGGCTCTGACTTCATGTGGGAAGAGTCATTGAGGAAAACTGCTGGGCTTGTGTGCTCAAAGGGAGCAGACAAGCTTTGCCATTTTAGTTGAGTTCTCTGGTGATCTGGGGCTGGGCTACAGACGTCCTGCTATTTGTGCTTCCCCCTACTCTCACTGATTCCACACAGGTGCACTTCTGCTTTCTGTCCTTCCCCTATGCACATCCAGTATGGTCAGGATTTTGTCTTCTCTTCCCATGTAGCCAAATTGTGTTTAATGTAATTGCCTGGTAGTGCAACCTTTTCTGTTCTTTGAAAAGGAAGGTAGCTGAAAGATGCAGGCAAGTAGCTGAAAGAGCCCAAAATACATAAGTAAATGCTTGGACTCAAACCAAAAGAAAAGCTTATCCTTTGATAATGACATTTTATCTGAAGCATGACATTAACAGCACTACAGTACTGCTATCTCTTTGATTAGTTTATGCAATGAGTGCTTAGGGTAAGATAATGTGGGGAAAGGCTGGGCATAGCCTTACTATATGGAAATTTATTAGTTCCTCCCAAATTTCTTCACAATGAAGAAGCCAAAACTCCCGTCTCAATGACAGAAAAAGAACTGATTTTCTCTATGAAAAAGACCCTAAACAAGGCTGTAAGAAATTGAATTGGCTTTTTCATAGATATCTGCTCCAACCAGCTGCACAACAAAAACTGATTTCAAGCAGTATCTGCCATCTATTAAAGCTGCTATTTTGCTTGCGTGTTTAATGCTCAGCCCCATCTCGCGGAGTCTGGCTACGATTAGGGCGATGACTCTGCATGGGGCAGCAAGGACAAACATCTTGCTTGTGACTTGGCAGGAGGACCTGGCAGTGCCGCAGCCGCCGGAGCAGCCCAGGCTGGAGGGAGAGGGGGCCCCGGCGAGCCCCGGCGGACAGGTGAGTGCTGCCACAGCCCCGGCTGCCCCGGGCTCTCTGTGCCGCACAGGGGCTCTTTCTGCCTTACTGGTTTCCCACTGGGAGACTCTTCCCTTTGCTTCCCGTGGTTATGGAACTGCCATGCAAGCAACCCGTCCCTGTTCCCACTTTCCTGAGTTATTGGAAAAAAACCTGAGCTCATCAGTTCTCGCTTTTGCCACTTCCTTATCTTGGGAATTTTCCATGAGTGACAGATGGACAGATTGCAAACTGCTGCCTGATTTGGATTAATTTTGGGGGGTAAATGCACATATAAAAGTTAATGCTGTCATGTGGTTCTGTCAGCACATGGAATAGCTTTTTCCTGGTTGCAGCCATGTTTTAGAAGAGATTTAGATAACGAGTTAAGTTTTGCTATAGATTTTTCTGTGTTTAAATTAGTTCATTTAATTTTTGAACTGTTCTACCTGCAATGTTCTTTTGAAGTCAAACATCAGTCTCTGGGCCAATTTCCCAGTTTCAGCTCTTGAACAAGGATGACATTTTGTCCATCGTGGACAACAGGGGCAAATGCTTCTCATGTGGTATTTCCTTTACAATTTCAGTGTTAAGGCCTTTATCTGCCCCTTCCACAAGTACTGCATGTACCCAAACCCCACAGTTTTCAGCCTTCCTGAAGCTTGGACTGTTTTCATGGTCCCCAAAGCTCCCAAAAGTCTCAGCTTGCACCTGCCACCCTCCACCAACCATCACCCCCCACTGCCAGTCCCAGAAATGGGCCTCATGATCCCACTGGCTGCATGGCTGCAGCAGTGCTGATGTCAGGCTGGGTCGGAGCAGGAGCACACCCAGGATCACAAAGCAGGACGCTCCTGCCAGTGGCAGCCCCACCCCACATTAGCTCGATATGCACCACGTGTGAATTCACACCCTCGTTTTCCCCAGAGATCTGAGTTACAGCAGGAGTGTGTCTGGTTTCCAGAAGGAATGAATAATTTGTTTATTCTCTGCGCCACCTATGGTCCTCATTGTTTTGTAGCTGTTTATGGGGTTTTGTGTGGTGACTATCAGCATTGATTTTTTTCCTAATTTTATTTAGAGATTTTTCCATTGCAAATATTTACCTGTTTTCTTATCTGTCCTCTCTCACAGGGTGAAATTGAAGGTGATCCATCAAGTTAGGGAATTCTAGCTCAAAAGAGACCATTGCAAGAGCATACATGGAAATATTAGCTGACACCACAACAGGAAAAGCCCACTGTCCATAGACTAACTACATTCAGCTCTGTAGTCTTTCACTTGCCTCCTAAACCAGTTGTACAATATATGTAAGCCAGACTCCTCTAAGTAAAATGCAGGTGTGTACTGGGCTGTGTGTCTTTCCCAGCCTCCCTCCTGGCCTCCCAGTTGCTTTGTATATTTTGGTTGGACTCACTAATCTGTGTCTCGCATCCATATGCACCGGCACTTGGGATCTCTAGGCATTGTGGAAATATTTTTTTTAAACTAATAAAATGTGTTTGAACAAGTTTTTTGTCTTGTCAGATTTGTTTGCACGTTTTAGATGTGTATCCTTCCAAACTGATGCATTCTTCCTGTAAAAGTGCAGTGTTACAATACAGGGATCTCAGAATTGTAATGGCCTTGAATCATGTTGGAAGAGATGAAGAATCATGAAAAATTGTATTTCTGAAGTCAGTACTGTAGGTAGGCTGGCTTGCTGTCTTTCAGGGCGGAAAAACAAATATTTCACTTTTTAAATACTTGCCGTGCTTAAGAGAGAATGGGTGGGGGGATACTGGGTGAAAGGAGGCTTTTGAAAGGAATGTTAAAGTGGTGTTTAGCTCAGTTTATTCTGTTTGCACCAGAGCTTGAAAACTATCCTGACATCCGAGTGTAACAAGCTGCTGGAAGGTAATTAAAGAAATGTGGTGGGCACCAACTGACCTGATCAGAACTGCATTGCTGCTGGCAGGGACGGGCAGGGTTGCTGTGAAATGTGTGAGTGTGAGGGCAGGTGCCAAAGAAGAATCTCCTGGTGCACCATGGACACGGGGCTGGTATCAGTTACAGCACTCGCTCAGGCTGCAGATCTGATGCTGAGTGACAGCAGGAACCTTCCACATTCACCAACACAGAGAGCAGGAAAATGTTGCTCATTGCTGTAAATAATGGGCTAAGTTTAAAGCGCATCAGTAGGTATGGGTATAAAAATAGGTTCTTTTATTTACCTACAGGCAGAGCACCCACGAATCCAGGAGAAGCCAGTGAAAAACTGTTGAGATTTCAACTGCTTCAAAATCAGACTATTTATCTTCATTAAGCTGCTTAATGATGATGGCTACAGAAGGTATTACAGAAGAGACTTGTGGTGTGGAAACATCTAGTAAGTGTGCTGGCAGCCTCTCTCAGGCAGAACAGTATGTGTAAAGCATTGCCTTGCAGAGACCACAGGATTTCCATCCCAGTGAGTCTTTGATCTCAACACAGAAAGGGAACAAAAGAGCCCTAGCAGAGGTAACAAAGCCCCTTGAAAGAGAGATGTATCTGATATGTGCATACTCTTTTCTGATGTCCTGCAAAACATCTACCAATTAAGCAGACTAACTAAAATTGAGGCAAGGTAAGACTACATAAAGAGATACTCATGCCCAGCAGCAGGAGACTGGAGTCTATTCTCAGTGCTCGCTAGAGAGAGACAGAAAAACCTTTTGCTCAAAAGCTTTGCTTTATGGGGATACAAACAAAAGTGTTTTGCAATAAAAGTGTTTTTCAGAAAAAAAGGAGGCGAATGCCTTCACTATGTAGGGCATATGTGGGAGGCAGGAGCGGGCTGTAACTCAAAGGAGGAGTAAGCTGCTCCCCAAATGCCCATCTCTCAAGCAGGCTTTGCCTGTGGTTCCAAAGGCTTAAACCAGGAGAGAATTATAATTACCGAGCTAAGAGTGCCCGGACACATCTCTGCCATGAGCTGCATGGCTGCTTGGGAGGGAGGCATGCAGCACACCGTTTCCTTCCATGTGGGAAGGAAAGTGTTTTGCCAGTATTTACACACCTGCATCTGGAAGTGTGGAACTGAAAACACTGCTCAACTACTACCCAACGTACAGGCACCAGAAGTGTCCAAACATTTCCTAAAGCTTTGCCTCTGCACTTGCCTGCTTCTCCCCGTGAGAGCACTGCTCTGGGCCCGGGCTGCGCTGGCATTCAGCACTTCCCTGGTGTAGCCCCTGCACAGGCCTGGTTGAGTCCCATCAGTGGCAGTCAGAGCCCAGAGCGTGTTTATGTGTCTTGCACAGGCAATCACAAGTCTTGGAGACAAACACTGGGACATGCGGTTTCCTCACATGAGTACCCTGTGTCAGTGAGCGGGCACAGGGTAGTGCTGTGCCCATGCAATAGCTCACTGAGCCTCTATTTCCTCCCTGTCCCTTCCTCAGACTGCCTGTCACCCAGCTGGGGGGAGCAGAAGCCAGAAGTCTGAGCCACCTTTGTCAGAGGTAAGCAAGGTGAAGACTTGTTTCCTCTGAAGTAGAAGGGTCTTTCATAAAAGAGACAAAGTATTGTCTATTAATTATTCAACTAAACTTTGTTGTACGTCTGTTTGATTCGTTGCATGGAAAAGAAATCTGTGCTTTCAATGAGTGTTCAGACAAGTGTAACAAGAGGTGATGGAAGGAAAGTGAAAAGTGGAATGATGGAGATGTGTCAGAAACGTCCCACAGGAGAAGGTGCTTTCAGGGAAATTCTGGCACCACCTGCCCCAGGTAAATGCTGAGGGAAGCAAACACTAGCAAAATAATTTTTTGCTGACAGGTCATGGTCTGGACAATCAAGAATTTCTTTTACTCATCTCACTCTGAATTATTTAAGTGGACTTTGTACATGTGATACCACCCTCACACAAGCTGTTAATTTAATCCCACTGTGGTGAGACAGCACCCGGTGCCAGGCACAGCATGGCCACCATCTGTCCCCAGAGACGGCTCTGGGCACTCGCACTCCGACCTCTGAGGGGATCCAACAAACCAGGAACTGCTGCTGCCAAGTGTTGCATCAACCTCACCATGCAAGTGACCAACAAAGTGCTGAGAAACACTTCTTTCCCCTTGTAACAGCAGAACTTCCTTACCATGTAAAACTGCACTAAGCTCTATTAAGTGATTTGTTCTGATAGAGCTCATAGCCTTGGAGAGCTCCCCCCAATTACATCCTAGCCAAGGGCTGAAGGGCATGCAGGGCCTTGTTTTTCAAAGATGCTGGTCTGGGATGAAGAGGAAGCGCTGGCTCTCTACAGAATATCCCAAACAGCATTCCACTAATTTAAATGCAAATCAGGTAATAATACACTTAAAATCCCACTTCATTTGAAAGTCCTGTTTTTGTGTCTGCATAATGCATGTCCTAAAACTGAACTCACAGAGCAGCCAATTGAAAACTGAAGGGCTGGTTTTTTAACACTGTTCTCTATAAAGTCACATTCTCACCTCTTTGACACATTGAAACGCGTCTTAACTGTTTCCTAAATGCATCAAAACCCTACCAAATCACAAGAAGATACTTTATACTGTTAATAGCATAGCAGAAAGAGTTCAAATTAAAACTGGGCTTTCTGAATATCAGGCAAACCCCTGCCACAAGAGTTTGCAGCAGCACAGTTTCTCTGACAAGCTTTGGCACTGCCTTTTTGCACGGATCCCAGCATGGGAGGCAACACTGCTTCTCCACCTTTCCCCTCCCACTAAGCCCACGTGGGGTGGGCAACACAGCCGTGTGCCAGAAAGGCAGAGCCATAGCACTCCTTCCTCTCAGTGTGCCTAGAAACTACACACAGCTCTCCTGGAGGCTACATCCCAGCTCACACCCTCAGCTTTCCCAGCCAGCCACACCTGGGATAGGACCAGTTATTGGTTTCCCCAGTCCCATGCCAGGTCTTAAGGTGGGATTCAAGCCTTTCTCATCTTCCTACCCTTTCTAAGTTAAAGACCAGACAATATTTTTTTGTCTTTTCTAGTCCTGAATCTGCAGGATGTCATGAGACTCCACAACAATCCCAGGTTTCAGGTGCTCCAGAAGACGGTAGAAACATGACACTTCACCTGGATGTTACCTCAAGATTGAGAAAGCAGAAGGTAAAGAACCCCATTTGCACTGGCCTTGTGTTGATCTCATGCTTTGAAGCAGAGCTGACTGATGATTCCTGGAGGATGTTATTGCCTGTGTAAAGGAAGAATCAGTTAGACCTACTTTTCTCCCAGAACTGTGTATCGATAATTGAACTGAACAGCTAATTTAGCTTAGTCAGAACAACTTTAGTTTTATCTTCTAAATTACTAATATATGACTTACAATAGTTATATCTTTCTGTGGGCAAACCATTCCACTTCTTAAGACAATCATTTCATGACACAAATATCACGTCCCTTCCACACCAATATCAGTCTCTTTTAGCAGCTGTGAATGCTGAGCACTGCACACTTTATAAACTTGTGGAGTGATCTGTGTCAAACTTTTTAACCCTGACACATCATTGCATTTGTTTTGCTGATGGAAACCATACCTTATCTGTAAATCCCAGCCCTGGTAAAATGAAAATCTAAGAAAACCCAAATAAATTTCAATACTTCTTAATTAACCTCATCTGCCCATTTTCATGTTTAAAACACAAGCTCTACCTCTGATCAATTACTTCTCACCCTCGTCAGGTAACAAAGCAGAAGGGTTCACTTCACTGGTATATGAGAGGGTGCTCAAAGATGCCATAGAAGATGTGTGAAAAGAAACCAGAACAATTCCTAGTCTTCCTGTGGTGCTTTAGATTTAACTCACAGCTGTTTGGGCCGCATGTTTGGAGTTGCCAACTATTTCCAGGGCCATGGGTTGTGGAACACTCGTAGCACTTAAGGAATCAGTTCTGGGTTTCTTTTCTTCACCCCAAATTGCACATCATAAGCAACAGACTGTGAAGGTGCAGAATATGGAGAAACAACCCAAGGACCCAGACAGGGAGAAGGGTGTCAGAGGTGAGCACGTGGTGCTGCTGGGGGTGGTGACACTTTGGAACTTCTGGTCCTGGGGAATGTCAGTGGTGCACCCCAGCATCACCAGGTAGAGTAACTTTTGGAATAGCCTGAAATTCCAGAGGCACGTTGGCATGAGGCTCTGCCTGCACACTGTGGTACCTGCCCCAGCTGGCATTAACCAGGATTTCTGCCTGCAGTAGTAGAGAGCTGAATGGAGCAAAAGTCCAAACTAACTTTCCACCCTTTCAAATCCTCATTTTTGAGCACTCTAATTTATACCTAGCATCAGTTCAAAAGGCTTATTACTATCTTCTAAAAAGTAATGTTAAATCACAAAGTGAAAAAATGTTATGCAATATATTTAATTAATTTTCTGGTTTGGTTTTGTAACTCAGCCAGCCACCTGATGTACAGATAGTTGGTCCCATCATATGGGATAAATACTATATCAGAGGTCCGTCTTCCCTCTGCTCTGGCCTACATTATAATGATCATGCCATGTCAATTTGGGCAAGGGTAATTATCTCACTTTTCTTTTCTTTTCCAGTCTGGAATCAGGATAATGATATTAATGCCAAGGATAAGGTTATATTAGATAAGGAGTCATGCTGCCATGCTGTCAGCAGTGTAAATTTTGTGCAAGAATTCATGCTACCTAATGTTTCGAGCAGGAGGTAAAGCAAGCAGTGACACAGATCAGACACCCAAATTGAGTCCAAAATGCTGAACAGAGATTTCCACTTAGAAGAATAAGTAGTTGGAGCTGGGGAAATCTGGGTAGGTATCAGAGCAGAATTACAGAGCAATATTTACCTGAACTGATTCGGAGTCTATATAATATTGCTCTAATGTGGCACACATTTAATGCTGGATGTAAGTGTGCTTCAGTCTCAAGTGCTCTCCCAAACTCCTCCTGTCCCTTTGGGGCAGACTTATCCCATCCAGCACCTGAAGGGCCCTTGCACTGAAAATCCAGCAGTGGAAACAAGCTGGGAGGGCAGCTGCAGGGTATTTGCTGCTGAAGCCTGGGCACATCTTCTCTTGAGCTGTGACAAGTTGCCTGGGGGATGCCAGAGAGCCTCTTCCTTCCTTTCACTCACACTCTGCACAAAGTTAATCAACCTGGCTAAGGGGCTGAGAAATGCTGATATCCACCTGTTTGGTGTGGCTTTGCTGTGGCTGTGTTCTCAGGTTTGGGCAAGAAAAACAAGTAGGTCTGTGTTAGTGATTTGGTTCAAAAAATGCCAGAGCCTCACAATACTGGGTGTCTTTTTATCTGAGTTTTTGCAAATTCAAGTAAGAAAATCATTCCAGGAAAGAAATCAGCAAGGAATTGAAAAGGATACTTGATGTGAATATATAATTAAAAGTCTAATTGACCCATTGAGGGGGAAAGAGGATTGCTGTTTGAAATAACAAAGGAGTAGTGCAAAAGTTGACAAGAGCTCTCTGAAATGACAGGCGGAATAGGAGCAGCAGAGGAATGCACGGAACCTTGTTTTCTGCAACTCTTCCTCACTTGGGTACTAATGAAGTCCTAACCTTATGAGAACTGTCAGTGCCCACCCTAGTTCATCCATGGCACCTTGTTCTCATGCCTGTTTACCAACACAAATCTTTGCTCAGGAAGACAAGTATGGGTATGAATGTGGCCATCTGAACAGAGACACTTTGTACCCCAGAAAATGGCAATGAGGAACCCAAACCCCACAAAACTGGAGAGCCATTTGGCTCCTGACTCTGCCAATAGTTTACTTGTACAAAGTCCCTTTGTACTGGGGATTGATGGCAGGAAATATAAACTCCAAAGGCTAGTGGAAACCTGGGAAATGCCAGAGGTTAAAGCCAGAAACTTTTATTAATGTGGTGATGCTAGGAAAGGAAGTGATTTTAAACATAATTTCTGTACCAAAAAAGTCTTCCCACAAAGCCACATTAGGAAAATGTGGGTTTGCTTATTTGGCTTCTTTTTTCTCCCTTCCCCTGAGAACTTCTAGTGCTGGCACTGGTTACCTGCCTCACCCAGGCAAAGCCTTCTGTGATGATGAGATTTGCAATCCACCTTGAGCAGGCAACTGGAAAGATGACCAGATTAGCAGTTTCTTATAAAAATACACATAAATCACAACTCTCACCATCTAGCATTATCCCACCTGACAAGCAAAGGGGATTGTGATTAAAACTTCTGAAAACAGAAACAAGTTTGGGCTGGTTTCTGTTCTCATGAGGGTCTGTTCAGGGACTGAAGGAAGGAGAGGGAACTCAACCCGACAGGGACAAATGTTGGCCATGCCCACACACTGCACTTCAGTAGTTTCCAGCACTCTGTAAAGCTCAGTTCAGTGCCTTTCCTTTGCCTGTGATGGTGGAACAGGTTTTTTTGCAGTTTTGGTTAAAAAAAACAAACCGCACAAATTAACAAACAAAGACAGTGCAATGGAGCAAAAATCTCAATCTGGGCACACCCTCTCATCAGGGAGGGTAAATAAACAGCTTTTCTCTATTTTCAGCTCTCATTCTTCACATTCAAACTCCACCCATTGTACCAATCACCCCGAAAAGAATCAGCAGGTCTCCTGACAGATGTATAAAACCAGGACAAGTCAGGGCACTATCACATAGTGTGCTATACATCACCAGGTACTCAGTTTTATCGAAGCAGAGGACTTTTAACAGGTGTCAGAAGCCACAATGTCGGGTAAAAGCTTCCAGGGACTGAAGGAACAGGCTGAAGGTGCAGCAAAAGATGCTGGTAAGAAAGATGAAATATTGTTGCATATTTAGAAGGGGGCTTAGTTGCTACTTTCGCTCAGAAATCTCACTACCTGTAGCTTCATCAGTGCTAGTAGGACAGTTTCCTCTTTTCACTTTCAAGTTTTGGCTATCACCTGGAGAAGATTGCAAGCTGGCCATGGCTCTCAAAGCAGCCTCAACCCACCCACCCACTGCTCCTGCTGTGGCTCCTGACCATTGTCCAGCATTTGTCACTCTCCAAAACATTAAACTTAATGTTTTTAGAGCAGTGAAGCCTTTTTTTTTTGCAATAATAACCTGTATTTAGCATTTGCATTGCTTAGGGTGGTCTTTTCTCATGCTCTGCAGTGGTTTTTAATCTGTTTTCCTTTTAGTAAATTGGAATTAACCTTTGATTAACATTTGCCACTTGGCCTGTCAGTGCCTTCTGGTAATATAACTACATTGATTGCAATGGATAGTTTCTAATGTATAGTACATGTTTCTGTTCTGTTCTTCAGCAATAATCATCAGACTCTGCAGGGTTTAAAACACCCAGTATGCACATTTCTGTCATAGCAGTGCCCATGTTGTAAGGCCAAGCACTGTTGTCATTAGCACTGGGCATTGGAAACCCAGTGCAATGTCAATGCAAAGCAAAAATCTTTTCCTTTAAATTAAAATTGCAAAATGTGTATGGCTTTTACTAGCTTTTTATGGCATATTCCCTACAGTGTTTACATGCAGCTCATTCCTAGTAGTGTATAATTTGGTCAGATATGGTCACAGATATGCAAACACTTGGGTGTATAGATGAAATATGTCAGTAACCTCATTGATTATATTGAAGTTACAGCAAGTTTCCATACATCTGGGGATAAATGTGTAGCAGACCCACAAACATGACAGGCCTCCTTTCTGGAAAAAAAAAAATCTTTGCTGCATCCTGAATATATTCATGCCACTGAGGGGGCACTTTGCTGTTTCGTAAACTATCGACTATCTTACAATCACAAGGCATCTCGTTTTTTGATGTTTCTAGTTTCTACTCCTCTATTCATGTCTTGTTTGTAAAGATCTCTCTTCTCCTGTCCTTCTCTGTTTAATGCACTTGCTTCCATTTTAGAACAGGCCCTACTCCCAAACAGCCCACACAGAAAATGCATGTTAGATGGCCAACCCACCCCAAGCATAATAAGGTAGAAAAATCAATAAAAGCAAGTGTAGTGTTAAATCAGCAGCTTGCAGCTAAATGTCATCATTCCAACTCACTGCTAATCTTTGCTTCTTTATCTCCTGCTTATCTGCCATTGATTTGCTCAGCTGACCGTAGGTGCCAGGTGAGCACTAATCAGAGCAAGCTGCTCTGGCAGCACACAGTTCCCAGGGTGCCCAGCAGTGAAGGGCACAGCCCCAGCCTGCTCTGTGCCAGCCTGGGTACCTGCCAGGGGCACAGCCTGCTGCAGGCGTGCAGAAAGCTGGGTGACGTAGGGAATTCATGTAACCAGAACTGGGAACAGCTGGAAATTATTTTGATTTTGTTTTACCTTAATTACAGCAAACACACTGGGACAGGCCACTCAGGATGCAGTCAACCAGATTACAGATGCAAGCCAGAAAGGTAGGAGCAATGATGTGCAAATCAAGACGGAGCAGCTCAACACAAGCCAGAAGCGGCCAGTGCTCATTCTCCTCCGTCCCACAGGTGTTCTCAGCCTGAAAGTCCTTGGTTTCAGTGACAACTTTATATAACCTTTAACATTCTATAACTACTTTAACATTTTTATAAGAACTTTTATAAATCTCACAGAAATATTTCAGGATCTGTTGCTTAGTAGCTCCACACATGTACCGGCAGACAGTAGCTGACCATCCCTGGCCACTGAGTCTCATGCACAGCATTCAGACATTGGCTTCCTATTTAGAAAACTTGTGGAAACAGCTCTATTTTCTAGAGGATTAACCAACCCTGTGTTACACTTTGGTCCCCACACTCCAGCCCTAGAAAGGCAGGGGTCTATCCAGGTCCAGCTCTACACTGGATCCCAGCACCTGCTGAGGCAGCAGCTGGGGTCAGGCATTAACTGCTCCTGTAGCTGAAAAGGCGCTGTCAAGAAAGTGTGGGCATCTTGCAGCTGAGGATTGGGAACAAGTTAAACTAAAAACTAGGCTGATTTTTAAAAATAATTTAGTAATATTCAAAGCATGAGGGGTGAATTAGCAATTTTGGGGTCTAAAATGTTTCATGAAAGCCAAAATGCATTGGCAGTATCCCCTTAGAGCTGACACCTTCCACAGTCCTGTGGATGTGACAAGAAGGGCAGGCTTGGGCACCTGTTGATGTTAGATGGGGTGGCAGCAAAATTTCCAAAATAGTTTTTAGGGATATATCACTCCTTTTTTTGTAGTCTAATCATTTTCACACCTCTCTTCTATCATAAGTATTAAACCATGTTGCATTTTTCCAACTTCCTGCTTATCTTTTTCCCTGTCTTGCAGCTTTTGACAAGGCTTCCAAGACGGCACAAGATGGAGTAGAAAAAGTGGCTGGACAAGCTGCAGAAGCAATGTCTGGCTTTGGGAAAAAATGTGGATTTAAAAAATGATGCTAATTTAAGTCAACAGTACTGCTTGTATAAATCTCTCTTTGGTCTGCAATTCTCTACTTGTTTGTGTAGAAAAATGAAAGCTGTTTGATATCGGGATAATTTCATTCTCTTCAAATATAAATTTTTAAGGCAGAAGGTCCCTCTCATCCTTTCCGTAGAAAAATTACATCTTTTAGCACATCTGCTCACAGTCATCAACATGGCTCAAAAGGTTTCAGCAATGCTGTTGCCCTGCTCTTACAACAGTTCAGTGATTATTGCCACATTTGTTGAGTGTATTTACAAAGCCAGTGAAACTGTTCATAATTAGGACACCAGAACATTCATATGGTGAAACTGAGTCTTCTTCCAATAATCAAAAGTTAAGTTGGGGTTATATTTCTTGTCAGTTGTTTGTTTGTTCCCATCTTCTGTATTTTTAGGTTAAGATAAATAAAGGTACTGTAAGATCTCCACTACTCAGATCATCTTGTTATTTAATCTCGTTATTCTACTGGGGCTTTCCATGAAGGATCGCACAGTTCTTGCTAATCTCTTTTTCTCTCTGATTCAAAGCCTGCTGAGGTCAGTGACCACCATGAAAGGCAGGGGAGCACCGAACCCTTTTGCAGGCTGGCAGAGAGATGGAAACAACAGCCGCTCACTGCAGAGGAGCCCTGTGGTCTCTGGGACTGAATGGAGTTGTGGTGTTCACCCCCTTCTCCTTTCTCCCACGTCTGTTGCCCACCCAAATGTCTTGTTTCCGTTATCCACAACACATCTCCTGTTAAATCTCCTGGGGACAAACCCCGGCATCTTCACCCCAGTGCTCGCTTGGGGCACTGCTGCTGAGGCTGAGGAGCAGCACTGAGGTGTGAGAGACCCCGAGGGTTTTCTGCTGCTGAGGCTGAGGAGCAGCACTGAGGTGTGAGAGACCCCCGAGGGTTTTCTGCTGCTCGCCCCAGCCGCGCCGGAGCTGCAGTTTGTGTGCGGTTTGTGCGGGTGCTCCGAGGCAGCCCTGGCCAGCAATGGCCTGCCTAGGGATGGAGCTGCTGCCACACAGGCAAGGGGGCAATCTTCTTGCCCAGGAGATGGAAATACTTACTTGAGATTGCTGCTTGCTGGGCAATTAGAGGCTGTGCAGCCAGACAGGATGCCCATTTAGTGCTGCCTCTGTCAACAGAAGGCACTAATACCCACTTATTCACAGTAAGTGCTCTTACTGTGGCCTCTGGGTGTTTCTCATTGCTAGGCAATATTTTCTTTCTTATTTTTCATTTTTTTCCTCTCTTGCTTTGAAGCCTTACCAGCCTGTTTCAGTAAGAATCTAATTTGTATCTTACAAAAGAAACCCAAAGCATGACCAAAACCATCTGGCTGCAATGAAATAGGGCAGTCCAGGCCTGTTTGAGGTATCACAGTCTCCCACCTCTTGGCCAAGAGCTGTGGTTGTCCAGGGCTTTTTGGAAGCAAATTTTTGTGAATTCAGTCCAAGGAGATAATGGCTCATCACTGAACCCAAAGACCACCCTTGTCTGCAATCTGCACAAGGACTGCACAAACCAAAAAGCCTTTATAGGACCCTATAAGTATTGGACCATCTGTGAGTAAACACAGTCCAGGGCTTTGCACAGAGTGTCCCTATGCAATGGCTCCTGTCATTTAAAGCTTTAAAAGCCTAAATATTTACCCAAGTACAAGCTCACAGAAAATGCATTAGACTATTGCACTCTCAGTTACTGGGCAACCCCCAATAGTACTTTATTATTTAGTACTTTTCATGGTTACCTCCCTGACAATGAAATCTTCAGAGACTGAGCTCTTTAGGCTCAGCATTTCAGACACCAGTGCTGTGTTTGTGTGTGATTGTGACCCACACACCACTCTCCATCAGACCTTTTTTACCTGAAAATCACATTCATATTACCAAAAAAATGTACAATTGCAGGTATTTTCACCAGTAAAACTTGTTATCCCCTTACATGACAGACATTTTTCCTCCTGCCTTGTTCATGGGGAATGCAGCTGTGACTCCTGATGTGCTGTTTTATATCCACTTATTCCAGTTGTCTTCAGTGTAACTGCAGAGTTGTGAGTTCCCACTGCTCTGGCCCAGTGTTGGCAGCAGCGCTGGCAGGGTGGGGACTGGACAGCCTGGCTGGTGGGATGGCTGGAGGTCACCCACTGAGTTGAGAGAGGAGAAATCACTTTATCCATCCAGCCAGGGAGCACGCAGAGGTCATTCCTGACTCCTGGTCTCCAGTGCAGGCATGCCCGTGTTGGTTCAGGAGCCTGATCGGAGTATTTCACATCTCTTTCGTCCCGAGGGTGGACGCTGTGCCATGGACGCTGTGCCATGGGCACCCATGAGTCTGAGTCACTTGCTGGCAAGTGTTTCCAGGTCTGAACTTAAGCACTTTGCTCCACAAGTAAGGTCTCTGCCTTAGTCACAGTGCTCTTTGGTCTGGAAGTATCTGGGGCTCTCTCTCCCTCATTCATCACAGAGACCCTTGTCCCCACCCAGCCTTTCCATCCCACCTGAAGCCTCCAGATGTTCTGTAGAAGTAAGGTGGACATGGCTAGAGCTCCTAACAGCTCCTGTGCCATCAGCCCAGGACATGTGAAATTATCTAACACCTGAGTTCTCAACCTTCTTTAAACTTGCTGTTGGGTGTGCCTGCAGCTGCCTGAGCTATGAAATGCTGAGCAAAGGGGATTCATGTTTCAGCCTGGCTGAGCTGCCCAGCCTGAGCACCTCTGCTCCGTGCCCCACTCCCGTGCCCCAGAGACCTTCCTAGGGTGGCTGAGGGGCAAACAGCCCTCCCCATCTCCTCTTCACAGCTCAACGGGCCAGAGATTTTACCAGATTTCTACCCTCCTCTCGGGTGAACACTGTCATTAATGATTTAAAGGTTATCAGAAATCCAAGCTCTCTGAAACCTGTCTTTGCAGTTGTAGTTTCCTGTCACACGACAAAGTAAGATCAAGAAACCTGGAGATGAATAAACTGTTGGTGTGTTGGATGCTGTTGCCCATGTACCACTGGTACGTCCCGGAGCTGGAGCCGCTGTGCAGGCTGCACCCTCAGCCTGGGCGATGCCATTTCACGAGGCCTGAAACAATGTCAGCTGGCCCCAGCCAGCCTCGCTCCTCCCCAGAGAGGAGGATAGCAGCGATAACAGCAGCGACAGGACAGGGGCAAACTGGGCCCCTCTTGGCACCACCTCCCAGGCAGCCGTGGTTGCTGGATTACCAACGCTGGAGAGGACATCCCACCCGCTCTCAGTTCACTCTGGTTGTGAACAATGCTGTCCAGCTCCCTTTTGGGGCTGCCAGTACTGTCTGCCCTCAGGGCCCATGGCCAGCAGTGGGGCTTCCTGCCCACAGGACAAGTTGACTTTTATGTTCCTTTATTTCCCACACATCACAGGCATTGACTCTTCACTCCAAACCCCACAAGGTTGGGCAAATAAGGGCCTTTCCCCAAAACTAGCTGCACCTGGGCTGGGGCAGCCCAGCTGAGCCGGGCGCGGGGGCTGGGGAGGATTTAAAGGGGCTGTGTGGGGAGTGCCAGGGGAGCTCCTGGCTGCAGACATGGTGGGCAGGTAGGACCTGGGCGTGCGAGGCGGGGAGGGAGAGAGGGTGCTGGTGCTGAGGGTGCTGCGGTTCAGCCCGGGGAATGAGGGCCCTGCAGCCCATGCCCGTGGCGAATGTGTCGGGCTTTGTCTCTGCTCCGCGGTTCGGGCTGGTCGGCTGGGCTGGGGCGGTGTTTGTGTTTGTGCCTCGGCAGCTCTAACCCCGCGCTCGGCGCTGCCCTGGCACTGCCGGGGGGAGCGAGGCCGGGGCCGGGGCCGGCACGGGCCGGGCCCGCTGTGGGCAGCAGCAGCAGCGAGCGGAGCTGCTCGGGCCGTGTCTGTGCTGGGGAGGGCTGAGGGGCCCAGCCGAGCAGAAACAGCGGCTGTGCTGCAGGGGCTCCGTGACAGGAGCTGTGGAGTTGGGGAATGCAGTTACCGGGACGTGCCGCTGCGACGGGGATGGCAGAAACCGTGACACTGAGGGCAACCTAATGTCCTCTAACTGCATTTGTGATGAAAGGCCTGGTGCCTGCAGGGAACCGCACCTCGTCACGGGTCTTCTATGGCTTTGGTCCACATGTAGTGAGACAAAATAAGGTTTTTTGTATTTGAAAATGGGGTGTATTTTAATGCTGTGTATTTTCACTCTGTGAGGCAAACACCATGTTCACCTGTCTGTAGGGAGTGTTGTGAGGGCATGTACTCTCTGTCATGTTACAATTCAATATGTACCTGCAGTGCATCAGTGTAACATAATTAGGGCTGGCTCAGTAATTTTATTTCTGCACTGATGTTCACTGGGAAGCCAGTGCTGGTGCTGTACCAGTCTGTGCTCATGAGCTAATGTGGCTTTCAAGGAAAAAGCTGGATTGATGGTACTGGAGTGTGTGAGAGTGGGAACTATTCTTCACTTTGTAATTAGGATAGGATGAGGAGGGGTATTTCCAGGGACAATGTAAACACTCACCTTGACAAATACACAAACCTCTTGCTGACTCTGAGTCTTGCTGTCTTCACATATCTCTCTGCTGTCACTAACTGGAGCAGGAGCAGAACAGGACTAGGAAATTGCAATTTCCTGTGAACAAGGCTGGCTGTGGGTAATTGAGGATGTCACTGGGAACAATGTGTACATTTTACCTCTTGGCTGCTGTGCAAAGAATTTCCACTGGTCAGATGCTGGTCTGAGTTATCTGAAATATTTCTGGGTTTGTTTTCTTTTTCCCTGTGTTGTAGGTCTAGTTTGAACTTGTCAACAACCCTTGACTTGATGTCAGTTTAAAACCAATATTGTTACTTTCCTTCTGTTTTTTTTTT